>OZ029917.1:34679327-35279327 GCA_964023275.1 Norana najaformis
ATATGAAGATCCTACAATCGATACGGTCAAGAAAGTTCAACGTCTAAGCAAGAACATTTTAGAATGGTGTAAGAAATGCATAACTGCTAAGTTTGGCGATACATCGTTCAATCAACTGTTGGGTCATCATCATCTGGAAGAAACTTCCAAAGAAGATGATAGAAAGCCTGATCTGACGGAAACAGAGTTAAGGGTTCAAGGACCATCAAAATCCGTCAAGTCTCATTCAGAAGAAAGCTTGTCTGAAAGCGTTACCGATGCCATAGCTGTTGATATATCCAAAATTTCAATAAGTATGCCTGCACTGGAATCAAGCGCTGGCCAAGAAACGGGAAACTTGGAAGGCAGCGACCACGCAGCTCTTGTCACGCTATCAAATGAGAAGAGAAGAAAACGCAGGAAGAACTCTGATCAAGAAACCGCTTCAAAACGGAGTAAGGCCCTTAGCAGTGATTCTCAGTAGGGTTACCTGAAATGAGGTAATTTGAAACACGCATAGGCTAGTTAAATGTATGACTGTACCTTAAACAAATCTATTTAGTACCAGATAACACAGTGTGAAAACAACTGAACGATTAACAACCGGGCAACACTAACGATTTTTATATTTATTTTTACAATATCTCATGAGCTAAGAAATGCTCGGGCCATAAAATGCTTTTCAATAGCTTGCTTACCTAATTAGTGGGAGCATTAAACTTTTACCTAGATTATAAGTAATACCAGTTAATGGTTGATTGTTGTAATGTTTATATGTTAATATGAAGATTTTATGTTACAGTAATATGACGTTTTCTTTGCCCATAATGCCTAAAAATAATATTTTGCTTCAATTGTTTGTTGACACTGGCAAGCTTTAAACGCTTATAAGATGCTATGTTTGAGCGGCCTTTAGAGGCGCTATGCAAATGTTCTGTTACAATTAAAATTAATTTCGAGATATAACGACAATTGTGTGACCTTTGGAATTAAGCCGTGACCCAGAAATGAAACTTGAAGACGGCTATCATGTCGCTTCTGTCACGCTATCGTAGATGAAAAACGAATGAAAATGTATAAAAATGTCAATTGCCTCTGTCAAGGACTAAGCATTCCAAAGCTCTGTCGCAAGAATTCTAAATAGGTTTAGGCCTATAGAAGGAAAAAACGATATATAGAGGCACCTATACAAATACATGAATAGGCAGAATACCCTGTAGTACTTTCCGGCATTGATATTTTCTTATCATTTCCTTAATAATATGTTTCAAGAACAGCAACTTCAAATAAAGATTATAAAACAACGGAGCGAGAAACAAGTTTTGACTTAATTCTTCAATAATGTAACTCTACTGAATCAGACGTTTTTAAGCCTCTTCGATCTTCTTCCTGATTCTTCCGCCAGCATTTATCAATAAGTAGGCCTAGGCCTACCTGTAACTACAGTTCTTTAATCTCTTCAAAATATAAATATTTCCTCACATAAATCTCACCTTAATATTTATCAGCCGTTTAGCTTTGTTGAAAGTACCCATCCATACACTCATGATATCCGGCTTTGACTGGACCCTTTTGCTTCCTTCCGCTACGCCCCTCAAAGCATAGATTCTACAGAACTTCTTCAACAGACATCAGTGTACATTCTGCTGACCTGGTTAGCTACTTTGGTTAAAGCGTACATCAAGGCGCTTCTGTGCATGAGGATGCCGGTTCGCATACCGACAGTGGCTTATTTAAGAGATTTGAATCTCAGGCTAGCAATGTCCGCGAACGGGGACCTTAGACATAGGATCTTATAAGCGTTTAAAGCTTGCCAGATGACGTGGCGCCCATTCAAACAGGCAGCAGGATCTCTCCTGATAAATTCATTCAAACGAACGAAGGGTCGAGGCCATACGGTCGCTATAGATAAAAAACATATAGGTTTACACTTACCTTCTGGAAATTATAGTGTTTCTGGTAGACGTCTTGTCTCTAGCCGGCGTTCAGTCACAGCTGCTGGTCCCTTCATCTGGAACCCTCTGCCTCCTCATGTTTGTAGCTCTCTTATCGAGACTACCATTCGCTCTAAACTGAAAACTTACCTCTTCCAGCTTGTGTATGGTTCTTAACGTTTCCTTTTCCCTTACTTAAATATGCACTTTTGAACTTTGTAGGGCGGGCTTTATCTAGTTGCAGTTGTAATATATTGTATCTACTATTGGGCTGCTGTTCTTTAGGTGAGTGCCTAAGCGTGTGGTCTGTGGTCCATTTAATACGATGGTTCATGCAATAGAACTAGGTGACTATCAATCAGCTAACTGATCAAGGAAAATCCTCTCACCCCGACAAGGGCTTCGCGTTATATCCCGCTGGGGCTTCGGCTGCAGACTTCCACTTGCTTCTCTGTATTAATTATGTATGTGCAATATGTATTATACTTATTGTTCAAGAGCAGCTATAGCGGGCCAATTCTCTGCGTGCTTCTTTCTCTATCCGTAATTGGTAGAGCTTCCTTCCTTCCTTCCTTCAGGCAGCGGTCTGCATGAAGACTTCAATAGATTGACACGTGGACCTACCGCCGACTTCGATTTTTGATTTACTTTCTTTATCGCAGAATCGCCAATTTTACATCAAGTTCAATATCCTTCTTGCCGTTGTAAAACGTGGAGGGACAAACATTATGATGATTCGTGTATCTCCTGATCGACGTATTTGATAGGAAGAGGGTGTAACTTGATCTGAGTTGAATAAGAACAGTCCGAAACATTATCTTACTTCCTTCGTCTGTTGCATAATTATTGGCCAACTCTATAAGCATGAATTCCCTCATGAATAGTAAATAAATCAACTTCTCACACATCGCTCGCACGTGAGTCGCTTATGTCTGACTTTCCAAGAACCACAAAGGTGTCGCTTTCGCTTTCGAATTCGGAAGACATCTGGTCATAGAAACAGAGGCTAAGTCTTAACCACGTGCAATCAGGTATTTCAGCCTGCTTACTTAAAGCGGCCATTCAGAAATGATAAATGCCATCACTGAACCTCAATATGAGTAGTTCTACATTCTAACCATAAGTGTGTAAGGAAGAGACAAGAAATTTTGACAGCGACTGTGTTTTTTGGCCAAATTTAAGGACTCCAGTCGAGAGGTCAAATGTTAGGCAAAGTACTCACTTACACCTATAAAGTAACTAAAACAATTTAAGAAACTAATCCAACCTCCGGACCATTGACCAAAGGATATCGCTTCACTTGCACCTTTAATGTAGGTGCAAATGTACATAAGTTAGAAGGCGTAGTTGATGTTAATTGCCGTTGTACTTAACCTAGAGTTTGACAGTTGTTAATCGAGGTGCGAAACATTGACTATTTTCACCGCAGTACCCCCTACTGTCTCCTGGGCTTAAACCCCGGATTTTGACCAGGGACCGAAAATGACCAAGCAACCTCACTCTTGCGGACTTGATTTGTTGTAGTTCAATGCAAGCTAGTCTCCCTGATGTGGCTTTTGGGTGGCGATGCAGCGCTGAGAATTTTCGGATTTACATTACATTACATAGCGAATGAATAGACCGTGCCAATCATAGTTTAATTATACCTTAAGCTTACAAAAACATGAGGTTAATTAGGATTAAAATCACACGCTCTATATTTTAAATGCATGCAAAAATAAGTGTAATTGGCTACCTACAAACGTAAGTGTAGGTGTAAATGTACAGATGTTAGAAGACGTAGTTAAATGCCGTTGCTTTTCTAAAGCGACCATATGGCATCGACCCTGCTTCTTTTCCTATAAATTTACCGGGTGAGATTCTTCACCACTGCCACTCGTCTGAATTGGCGCCACGCCATTTAAGGTTCCTATGTACGGACCGTGCTAGCCCGAGATTCAAATCTCTTAAATAAGCCAGTATCGCTTCGCCAACCGGTATGCTCACGCCCAGAGGGCCCGTGACGTACGCTTTAACCAGTATAGGTAACCAAGCCAGCAACTCAGACTTACATATGTGTATACGGCCATAATAATGTGCTTTGTGCTGTGTTATAAAAATGCAAACAGCTAATTCTTATTGTAGAGCACATAAAGAACGTATGTGTAGGTCTACGTGTATCTGTAGACAGAATGACGTACCCTGGTAATGCCATTCGAAAACCCTTGTATGTTCCTATAGGCTGTATAAATATGCTTACCCCGTCAAGGCCCATGCAGGACTGCAAGGGCGTTAGCTGAGGACGCCTTTGGTCGCCTCTTTGTTGCAAACCACGTCGTAAGCAATTTACGGAGCACAAGTAGGTTCTATAGGTTTTTTAAGATTTCCGATTTCAAATATATCTCCTTTAATATGACCAACAGAGCAGGTTCTGTGCTTGCAAAACACTTCTTAAAGCGCCGGACCAGTTAGGCTACATAGGTTCTAGGCTACAGTACCTTAATTTTGTGTGCTTTCAGCATTCAGGACTGCAACAAAATTAAAACATAATTGGTGGTGAAAATAAAAGCTTCTAAAAGACAGTGGTGGATAGGGCTTTGCCTCAACACTACTGCGCAGCACAACATGCTCGTTCTACTATGACGGTCTTGGTCTGGGCGTAACTTGGCTGGGCGGGGTAATTCCAGCCCAGTTCTACGCCCAGATCCACCCAATCACAAAGGACAGAAAGAGCAGATACATAGAATAAAGCCTGTCTTTCGCTGCTGGATTTGGGGCGTGAAGTGGCGTCGCTGCGCTTCACATAATTATATAACCCGAGGAAGGTTGATATCAGGTTATAGATGTACGCAGTTTTTATTGTGCTATGCTGTACGTGACGCATACAAGCGAAAACCTTTTCTAGGGTGAGTTCAAAAATACATATGGACGAGAGGGCATTCGGGAAAACTGAGGTTTGAGTGAGAACTCTACAAGTAAATCCATTGTCTGATTCAGAATCGTGATAAACTGATACCGTCGGATAGTGAGTCTGTCCGGTAGTGTGTGCTTATAAAAGATGGTTCGACCTCCGATAGTGCAGACAGATAGTGTCTGTCTAAACTCTATTAAAAGGCAGATAAACTGGC
Organism: Norana najaformis; assembly: GCA_964023275.1. Lineage (NCBI taxonomy): Eukaryota > Metazoa > Annelida > Clitellata > Crassiclitellata > Hormogastridae > Norana > Norana najaformis. The sequence continues at coordinate 34,684,348 of OZ029917.1, forward strand.
CATTGTACTCGCGGGAAAGTCACAGCCCTAGGGACCACTGTTTTTTCTCAGAGAACGGCTGAACTGATACCAATTTCAGAGCGTGGGTTTTTTCCTAAATACATTCATTATGTATGTTATGTAGGTTCAGTATGCACTAAAATTTTCTAGTTTAAGATTACGTGCTAACGATGTATTTCCATGTCTATTTACAGATACAGCTTTTATTGAATGTACTGAAGAGTAGAAGTGCTGGGGAGAATCCTGATTGAGATGTAGCTCCTACCTCATCGACGATTTCTTCTTAGACTTCGGTATATAAACGTTTGAAGAATAGCTGTTCAAATGGCAGATCGGGGTAAGAAGCTCAAAATGCATTAAACATATAAAGTCATATTCAAAACAATCTACCCTAACGTGATGTGTCGCTGATATCAGGTTATAGATGTATGCAGTTTTTATTGTGCTGTGCTGTACGTGACGCATACAAGCGAAAACCTTTTCTCATACCTTTTCATAAACAATTAGTGCTTGTATCTAGTCCAACAGACCATTTGCTGATTACCATAAAACTATTGGGCAGTCTATGTCATTAGTTCACGCTTCAGAGAAGTTTCTATAGTGGTGTCTTAGTGCTTATCTAACCTTTTCCTTTTTTGTTGACCTTATAAATTCTTAACTTACCAATTCACGCTCTTCAGACTTCGCAATTAACTTTACTAGTTTCGCTAACGATTCCTTATTCAACCACCAATATCCAACTGTTCCCGTCGCATTAGTTCCTTTCTATGTGTGCCGTTGAGAACTAGTGGTTTTTACATTATCCCTCCATTGCAGATGAATTCAACAGCGGCATCATTTTGCCGACACTGATCAAGCAACTGAAATCAATTCTCCAACAGTATCCTGATGATGGACAAATACTTAAGGTGAGTTTTTTGCAACTAAAAGCGTAATAAAATTGACTACTGAGTAAGGAGTTCTATTGCTGACCTGCGTAGTCCAAACAGTTGCCAATCGCACCTCTGTGTATAAGGTTGTCGGTGCATCCAGTGAAAAACATTTATTGCAAATTGCATTTTTGGATAGTATAGTCCACCCATGAATAACTAAAAATCCGCCGTGCTGTTTCAAGCAGGAAGCGAGTCTTAAAGAATCATTTGGAAGTGGACACATTTCATGTGGTGCGGTAGTTGAAGGAAGCCTCGTACACAATAGCCTAGTGTAGATATTAAGTATAGCGCTATAAAAACCGTCTCTTGACAAATGATCTTTCTGCATTTCTTTAGTTAACTATGACCAAAAAGCAAACGTATTATTACACTGTATTTGAGTTTTCTAGGTAGTCTAAATACTCATGAAGTGAATTGCTGATAACGGATTGCTGCTAATTCGTTAAAATCAGGATTGTTCAGTACCAATTAGGACTATATTATTTTGTTCATATGCTATATGTAATGAAAGAATGAGTACCTTACTTTGCGTTTAATAAAACATCATTTGGTTAGAAGCTACAGGATGATAAACTTGACTTTACACGGATAGATGAGGCCATTTATTGCACATTAGTTAATAGAGGTGTGTGATGTTAAGTTTGCCTGTATTATTATTATTATTTCTGCATTTATTATGCCCCGCTATATAATTACTAAGTATCAACCGATGGTTGTGAGTAGTTGTGAGTGAAGGACTTTCTCGAGGTCCCTGCATGGAGGCAACCGTCCCAGTGGGAGGCTCGAGGCTGTACTCTCCGTGTTACGGAGAGCACGCTGTATCAAATCAGTTACCGTGTCACTTATTATTATTACATTCTTTAAATATTAGAAAGCTGCTTTGATTTTGCCGTTGATAATTCATTTGTACAGTATATAATTTCACATTGACCTATTGTAGGAACTGATACAAAATGCAGAGGATGCAAAAGCTCGAAAAATCATATTTCTCCTCGATACGACCACTTATCCAGCACGACCAGAAAAACTGCATAATCCAGACTTAGCCCCTTATCAGGTAAAGTTAACCTTGTTCTACAAAGTCAGCTTTATTACAAACAGAAATCTGAAAGATTATTTTACGGGTTTAAAAGGGTGGAACCAAAGTAAACGTCTTGGAGAATTTGGGATAATATGTAGACCGCATGTAAAATTCTGCGTGAGGTATCTAGTCGAACAGGCATCTGCGAACAACTCTCAGTGACAATGCACCGCAGATTATATCTAACGAGTTTCGCGCACTTGTCACCAACAATGGAATCCTCCAGATTGAAACGGCTCCCCATCATGCTACAAACGGCCTTGCAGAGCAATTTGTACAATCGCTAAAGAATGTGCCGAGAGCAGCAGATGCAGACGCTGGAACGAGCAGAAAGAAACTGAGCCAATTCTTTATTAGAATACCGTTGGACCCATCAGTCCCTGACATTACGACAAGCAAAACACCGGCCATAATTTTTATAGGACGTACACTACGGACTAATCAGACCTGCTAAAGCCAAACTTAGAACACCGAGGCCACTAAACGCAACTCCGTCCCATGAATGAGCAAAATTGGTCATTTCAAGCCGCAGACTACGCTAGTTTGTGAAAAGGCAGGCAGTAGCTGTGCAGCATTACAGAAGCAACGATAAATGGGTCGCAGCTACAGAGTGAAAAAGCGCCGATCCTTTGACGTATGAAATTCTAACAGCACATACGACTCCATTAATGTGGCGACGAATATTGATCAAATATCTGCATGATCCAATTTACAGCTTCCACAGAGCCTGAGGTTGAGCGGATGGAAGGGAAAGGATTAGGAAAACTATTCAACATATGGTGCAGTGCTTGCGACGACATGTTGAGAACTCTTAGAACTTTAATCAGTTGCTTTATGGTAGCTTCGTCTGTTACAGCACACGCACGAGCACGCATGAGCACACAATGATGCGCAAGCATTGGCTTAGATTTAGGGACTTTAAATCTATAAGGAAGAAATGTGGTGTATTATGTAGTGCATAGAGAAATAGCGACACCTCCAGCAGCGCCCTGCGTGCATGCGGCTCAGTGTCTCCAATTGGCCGATAATTAGCATATATATTGGGAGCTGTATATGTGAGCTGCAACTCAGACAGTCTGCGCAGCTGATTTTTAGCCAGCATGAGAATTTGTTCGATACTATAATTAAATAAAGGTTCGGGCTTATACATAAAACCAACAGCTTACGAAAAGACATCATCTTTGAGGTTTATAATATTTTTATTCGAACAAAGTATTTGAAAACTATAGTAGTGGACCGATATCGCGATATTCAGAAACCGAAATCGTCACCGAAGTCGGTATTCGGAAAACCGAAAACCGAAAGAGCAAAACGAATAACCCAAAGTCGGTTAACACAGAATGCAAATATCAAAATATTACTTCCCTCACAGATATTACTTTTCGTTCACTGAACGTTCTCTAGCATTGTTAAAATTGTTGATGATGACTGATGCATTAAGATACGGCACTCGAAAACCACCACTTCTTATGTATAACTCGTAACAGTAAATAACGTGAGTTCTGGATGTAGCGGAAGTTGTGGTGTCCCGTACTTGGGTCGCGGACTATTAGACGCATTAATTTTATAGTAGTGTATCTATCGCAAAATTTGCCGGACAACGAACAAACCATGCAAACACTTGTTTGCTATCGTAGTCGTCATCTTGAGAATTTCTAAAGCGCTACTTTAAAGCTAAGCGCAGGGCACCAGCTTATTCTTGAATGCTGCATCAAGTCAGAGGGGTTGTCCAATGATGCCATGGAAAAACAAAATCCGGATGCCAGAAGACCAGAGAGAGAGGGACAGAGGAGCTGTTACGGTGGGTTGTGTTTAGACTGAGACAAATGGGAAGACGGTGAATTGAATGGATCAGGGCAAGATTTCTTGGAAATGTGAAACATCAGTTTTGAATGGAATGCCTGAGGAGTAATAAATGGGAGGAGGTTGAGACAGGTGATGGTGGGTGAACGACAGAGGGGGTAGAAGAGCGGAGAAATATTGGACAACCGCATTGTACTGTACTATCGCAGATGATACTCCATTAAGTTGCTTCATTCCTTTGAGCTGTCGCATATAGAATTAGAGGCATCTTAAGAACTAATAGTAGAACACATAATACACAATTTAAATTTGTAACAGACTATTCTGTTACAGTAAATTAGGCCCGATAGAGGACATTATACAGTTCCAAAGTGTACACTGTACAACAGCAAAGAGGACTCTAATCTTACAGAATGCAGAACACAAAAGCTGCAAACCGACACCGATATCGCAATATTTAGAAAACCGAAAGCGAACTCCAAACGAATTTTAAGAAGGAGAAAAACCGAATAACGATACGGAACAAGCTCTATTTAAAACACAATAGTGCTTCCGGAGTTTTTCAATACCGACTTGGATGCCTACCTGGTGAAATCACGCAACGGTGATGATGTTGTTGATGATGATGATGATGATGATGATGATGATGATGATGATCACAACAACGATAATGATGACAATGATAATGATGGTGTGGATGACGACGACGACTATGACGATGATAACAACAATGATTTATGTTTTGTGTATCTTACTGCAGGGTTTAGCATTGTATGTCTACAATGACGCCGTATTCACAGCTGAAGACTGGAAGGGCATTCGAATGCTAAACGACAGCGTCAAAGAAAAGGACCCGATGAAAGTGGGACGCTTTGGACTCGGGTTCAAATCCGTCTTTCATATGACTGGTAGGAGAATTTTATACCACGCTTATCCGTTTTCGATTTATAGGCGTTGACCTGGATTTTATAACGGATTATGGTTTTCACTACGATTTCGCTTCGAGTAACCATCGATCGATAATCTAGACAGTAGAATACCGGCGCTGAAGAAATCATTGGAAAGAATTAGACACACTCAATATTTGCTAGCGTATTCAAGGGAAAAAACATGAACACATTCAAACACCAACTATTTGGCACTGGAATCTAAGTTTTTTCTGGTGAAAGTCACAAGATGTCAAGTTTGAATCGGATAGTACATCCATAAACTAAAATAATTAATTTCCGATACTTTAAAATCTTTTAGATTTGCCAAGCATCTTCAGCGGAAATGGAATCGGATTCCTCGATCCACATCAGCTGTTCTTCACTGCTGAAATTCCCGGAAGAAAATCCGGCTACCCCACATCGTCATATCTGTGGGATCTACAAAAGAACAAGGATGACATTCGACGCCTTGAAGATCAGTTCCTACCATTTCATCAAGAGCTCTTTGGAGTGACCAATCAAACCTTTTCCGATGGATTCTACAAAGGAACAATATTTCGTTTTCCGATGAGAATGGAAGGAATGCATTCGGATCTATGTGACACAAAGTATGATGCTGGAAAAGTACGAGAGTTGTTCCGCTCACTGGAAACTGATGCACACATCATGTTACTTTTCCTCAAAAGCCTAGAATGCATCGAAGTTTACGAGAAGACATCAGAAACTGCAAGTCCAACGAAAATCATGTCCATCAATATTGCACAGAACCTGACTGAAGAGGTGAGAGCAAAAAGGCTTCAATTAATAAAACACATTGAAGCTCATAGAAATGGTAACATGACAGATACAGTTTCCGTCATTTATCCTTTGAATGTGGAATTCCAGAAACATCAGAATAATTCTCCGACTGAAACCTCTAAATGGATCATTTCTCAATATTATGCAGGCAAATCAGAACTCGACTCTGCAAAAGAAATCAGCGAAACTCTTGGATTGCTGCCTTGGGTCGGTGTTGCTTTGCCTGTTCAGGAAAATTCTGAAAATCCTTCGTATTTGGCGAAACCAAAGGGACACATTTTTTGCTTTCTTCCCCTTCCTCTGGAAGAGACAAGTCCTACTGGATTGCGGGTCCATGTTCATGGTTACTTCGCAGTTGACTCCAATAGAAGACACTTGAAATGGCCAACAGCTGATCAGAATATTAATCAACTGACAGATCAATCATTGATATGGAATGAGTTCTTGGTCAACAGATTATTAGTTAAAGCCCTGGTGAAGTTGGCTTTGCATGTAGCTAATCCAGAAAACAGATTGCGACATGATCTCATATTCGACATCATACCCGACCAACTGACGCCACAGTGGAAATACTTAGCGGAAGAATTCTACAGGCAGCTTCCCAATCTGAAGATATTTTATTCACCAGTTTCTTCAGGACAATGGATGAACAGCAGAAATGCAGTATTTGACAACATTGAAGATAAAACGGAGCTCCAAGCTCTAATAAGACGCATCTTACTTCAGAATCAAAGGGGTCTTGTTTCTGCACCATTGTTTTTAAAAAATCATTTTGTAAATCAGATAACACCAAAACTTGTATGCGAGTCTTTAAAAACAACCCAGAACCAAATTTCGCTTAATGACCACGAGAAATTGTTTTTATTAGACTACTTACTTCACAACCTCGAAAACCTTGCAGATCTGATTGAAATCAACCTTCTGCCACTTGAAGATGGTTCTTGGATTGATTTTAAAAACTTCCAGCATCAAGAACGTGTATACGTTGACTCAAAAGAACATCCGAAATCACTTTTTCCTGGACTAGAGAAATTGTTTTTGCGATCAGACATCCAGATGATTGAATCACTTCAGAAACTTGCACAATTAAGTGAGTCATGTCCAGATTTTCTTAGGCTGTTAACAAAGGAACATTATATTTTGTTTGTTTATGTCAATTGTGTCTACGTACTTGTTAATGTCTTATTATTATGCTTTAAAAATTTGCATCATGAGTTACTACTTTTCTTGTTGATTATTATTTTTCTAAATTAAAAGTAGTGGTGTTTTTACACCCAAATGCAATTTAATCTTCTACTATATAACTTACGTTTCACGTTTTATGCAGATATTACTCAACTCGTCTTTTTAACGGAATCATCAGTTCCCTGCTTGCTGCGTTCAGTATTTCCGGCCAGCTGGAAAAACAAAGCTCAAGCTAAACTCAGCGAAGCTCAACATCTATCTGTTCCGTGGATCGGTAAGCTCTGGAACTATCTGAACATTCACTTCACATCAAACCTAAAGGACTTTGAAGACATGCACATACTTCCAATTGACAAAGAACTCGTTGTGCAGCTCAATGGGGAGATAGCATTGATGACATCCAGTCATCGTAATAACACACTTGAACCACAAGTAAAAGGCGTGGTGAAGAAACTAGGAATTCAAATCATAGAAATTCTACCATCGTCAATTCAAAATCATCCATGTGTTCTTGGAAATTATATCTTTCGGCCAGATACAACAAATGAAGGTCTGTTTGGCGCCATTAAAAAGTTACAGGAAAGCAAACAACTGGATATAGATTGTTTAAAATTAACCAATGCAGAAAAAAAGGTCTTGCAGAGGTTTATAGCATCAAATATGGCAGGAAAGTCTGCTGACGTGACCATGAACCGCGACATTCTTTTGTCGTTACCGATCTTTCAGACACTGAAAGGAAGCGGATTCACTCAATCACAGTTTGTATCTTTGAATGTCGTGAACCAAGCAGCACCGAAAGACGCCGAGATACCTGTTGATTTGCCACAGGTGTTGCTAGATCTCAGTGAAATCCTGGTACAAGATCTTGCAGATCAACTTGAAGTACGAAGATTTACGACAGTGGAAGTTTTGGAAGAACTGGTGTTTCCTGCCATTGCAGAGGCAAAATATAAGAGAGAAGATGTCATAAAGCTTATGTCGTTTGTATTCGACAATTTCTGTCATTATCAACAGTCAGACTGTAACTTCCTTTCAATTGTCAGAAATGTAAGATTTATTGAGAAACGTGATGGTAGCATGGTGACAGCTCGTGACGTTTTTGATCACTGTGACCAAACTCTGCAGTTAATGTTTTCCGGAGATGACCTATTTGCTGTGGGAGAGTTTGCTAACCCGAGATACAGTCACATTTTGCGACAGCTTGGAATGAAAGGACAAGATTTGGTGACAGCAAGTGACCTGGTGCATGTAGGTGAGAAACTGAATTTGTCCGAGAACCCTGATCTTATGTGTGCAAAGACCATGCTTACGTTCCTGGAAAATCATCCGCATTTGCTGGATACCACAGTCCGGTTGAACAATGAATGCTCGGAGTCACATTCAGCCGTTTTAAATAGGATGAAGTGGATTAAGTGTGAATCAAAGAGACCGGAAAATTACCCAGAGTCTTTGGTTTTTGTAGGCGATTCTGATTCTCGGACACTAGTGTTACCAACTGAAGTTTATTCATGGCGTTTTGGCTCTGTCGTTGGATCTGTTAGGCCAACTATTAACACGGAGGAAACACCAAATATGACACGTTTGTTTGGGTGGCTGAAAGAGCCCAAAATGGAGGACGTCGTAAAACACTTGCTAAACGTAATTTCTTCTTACAAACAACAACAAAAGTTGAAATTTCACTTTACTGTTAATGAAGTCTACAAACTTTTGAATGGGTTTATCACAAGCATCGTTGGCACTGTACTCGTAGAAGCATTGCAAGACGTAGACTGGGTTTGGCATGGAGAAGGATTTGTAGCACACACGAAGATGGTAAAAACGCATCCATTTATGGATCTAAAGCCTCATGTTTTCCAGCTTCCAAAGGACTTTGAAGAATTTTCTGATCTTTGGAACTATTTTCAACTGCAAGAGAATTACAACGAGGTCAAGGTTCTTAAAGACATCAAATGGCTTCATGAGAACTCGGACTGTGATGAAGTCCAAGTTAACAGAGATCTTCATATTGTCATAGAAATTCTAAAGACTGTTTCTGTCTCTAATGAGAAACACGAGTTAATTCCTAAGCTATTTGTTCCAGTCAAATCCGATGATGGAAAACTGCATCTGAGAGAAATCAACGATGTCACTTATAGTGACCAAGACGCATTTCAAGATCAAGTAATGGAGAGCAACCCACTTGCGGAAATCATTTACCTAGTTCATCCATTGCTGCCGGTTGAAACAGCAAAGGCTTTAAACATTCATGGAATCATCAACAGAATACTCGGCACGGAAGACCTCGATTTCGAATCGTACGGTCAGTCGGAACCACTGACGACTCGATTAAGCAACATTCTGAGAGATTACCCGGACGGCTTGGCTGTTCTGAAGGAACTCGTGCAAAACGCAGATGACGCTGGAGCCACTGAAGTCAAATTCCTGTACGATGAGCGGCAGAATAAAGACGCGAGGAAGGGTCTAATTGATAATGGAATGGCTGATCTTCAAGGACCAGCCCTGTGGGCTTATAATGACGCCGTCTTCACCTCACAGGACTTCGACAATCTCATCAAGTTGAGTGGTGCCACTAAGGAACAAAACAGAAGCAAGATCGGTCGGTTTGGTTTAGGATTCAACGCCGTCTACAACCTGACAGACGTGCCGTCGCTTGTAAGTCAGAGCCACGTAGTGTTTTTGGATCCTCATGCTACTTTTCTCGGATGCGCAATTCGCGATAGCAGCAAACCAGGAATTAAACTAGATATACGAAAGAACAGAGACAGAATTCGGCTTCTGCCCGGTCAATTCAAGCCGTACAACGGAGTATTTGGATGTGACTTTACTGCAGATTCCGAAATGATTTCATATTCTGGGACTCTGTTCAGGTTTCCTCTTAGAACTCCAATGCAAGCATTTACCAGTGAAATCTGCAAGAAACACTATAGTCGTGATGAGGTGCTCGAACTGTTAAAACTGCTTAGCGAATCCAGTCATCAATTCTTCTTATTTACGCAGCATATCCGGAAGATTTCTGTGTATCACTTGCCACATGATGCGTCTTCGTGTCATGATATAAAGCAGTGGTTCGTTGTAGAAAAGAAAGTGGAACACATTTTTAGAGCACTGAACAATCTACCACAGCAATCCGAAGATGAAAATGCCATAAACAAGCAATGTGGTATTCTTGACTCAGTCAACAAAATTTTAACAAAATCGGCCTACGACGAGATTCCAGAAATAGAATGCTCTTTTATTATCAAGATAACTTCTACACTGGCAGCCGAAGCATCCGAAATTATGAAAGTGGATGCGCAAACTGAAACTACTTATTGGTTGATTGCAACTTGCATGGGTAGAGACGATTCGTTTACCATGGCCAATAGATATGCAGAACATGGATTGACACCTGTTGGAGGAGTAGCTGCAAAACTCAGGCAAACTGATAGAGACAGATTTGAACCAGTGAATTTAGTATTAACTGCAGAAAAAGGTGATGCAGGTGAAGGGGGGTTGTTGTTCTGCTTTCTGCCTCTTCCGATTCGTTCTTGTTTTCCGGTCCACATAAATGGTTCATTTGCTGTGACTTCAAGTAGAATGCACCTCCACGAAAACACAGTGAGCGACAAAAATGATATTCGTGGTGAGTGGAATCAAGTTCTCTTCGCGGATGCGATAGCGAAATCGTATATAATTTTGCTAGAAGATTTGCAAAAACTATGCAAAGATTCTAATCCATATGCTCTGTGGCCGGTACACAAATCTCTAAAAGAGGCTGGAATTCTGCAGAAACTTACAGACTCGTTGTACAGTTGTATCTGCGAAGAAAATGGACCAAAACTGCTCAAATGTGAAAATTTCATTTCTGTTGCAGAATGTCATTTCCTTGAACCCTGTTTCAGACATCAACCAGAAGGAGTAGGCAGAACTGCTCAGAAAATATTTTTCGAAATCAGATCAAAAGATGCAGTAGATATCCCTCTGGCCATCGTCGATACAGTCCAACAAACCAACGCATGGGAAAAACTCAGAGAAAGACTGGTGGATATGACTTCGTTTTTTGAAAGCATATTCATTCCATCAATACAAGTTATTAGAGAAAGAGACCGAGACGACCTCGTTCTGTTTGCTTTGTTTGATCCGAAACTGATCGACAAATTCAGACATGTGGCTTTCTTTCCTGTAAGGCCACACCGTAAACTGAAAAAATGCACTAAAATGGTCCACCCAAAGTCTAAGTTGACGATACTTTATGACGAAGAGAATGAATGCTTTCCAGTAGATGTCCCCAAGAACTGCGGCAGAAATCAAGACGATGTGTACAGAAGGCTAGTTGAACTTGGAATGAAGGATTCTGATTTATCTTGGGAGGAAATCGCTGATCGCTGCTTAGCTGTTCCAGGAAAACCAGAACTGATGTCTAAACGACTATCTGAACTGATTCAACTAATGAGTTCAAAAACGTGTCCAATTGATGAAAGTGATACTTCTTATATTGAAAAAATAAAGAAAATCCCCTTTCTTCCAACCGCTGAGAAACCTCGAGGATGTCCTCTGAAGTGGGCAGGAGACGACATTAAATTTACATCATGCGAAAATAGCTACCTGATCAGTGAAAAAAATTTAGTTTCTTGTCTATTTCCAATCATCGACGAACGCCAAACATTTAATTATGGACACGCTGAACTTAAATCACTTCTGGGACTTCGAGAAAAGCCAGTTCTCGATAAATACTTGATTTCTCAACTCAAACATGTTATCGAATTAGCGGATTCCAATGGAATGGTGTCTACGCTGCAATGGGAGCAGAAAGATGACGTCAAAGATCTTTATAAACACGTGTATAAACGTCTTGATGAATACGCGAAAGGAAGTGGATTGTCGGAAGAAGTTTTGGATGAGCTAAAGAATTCGTGGAGCATTGCAATAGACAAAAAGGGGACTTTAACATTTATGAAGCCATCTCGTTGTGCCTTCCGACTTCCTGCAGGCGTTCTCTCAGAGAACATTTTACCGTACGTTTGTGAGATTCCACGTTTTTTGAGGTCATTCGATAGCTTACTGAGATGTTTACAAGTTCGTCAGAAATTCACAATAACTGACTATATTGGTATACTGAAGTCGTTACATCTTAAATTTCCAGAGGAGCCACTGTGTGAATCAGATCTTAGAGTTGCGTTGTGCATTGTGAATCAATGCTTGGTTGACGAGATAGTAAACATTATTCAGAATATTTGTCTCGAGGACTTGTTCATACCAAGTGAAGATAAAGTACTTGTTCCTGCAGATAAAATATGCTACAGCGATTGCTATTGGTTAAAGGTTGAGGAGTATGATGATGATAATCAAGAAGAAAAGATTAATCTCTGTCATCCAAAAATTCCACAATATACAGCCAGAAAACTTGGTTTAAAAACCACTCGAGAAGAGATTTTAGACAAACATTCTTGTGAAATGGCGTTTGGGCAGAGTGAACGACTGGTCAACCGAATCAGAAGGATTTTAACTGGCTATCCGTTTGACAAGGAAGTGTTGAAGGAAATGTTGCAGAACGCTGACGATGCAGGTGCCACTGAGATTCACCTCATCAACGACACGAGACAACTCCCATCTGAACGGGTATTTGCCGATAAATGGAAGCCAATGCAGGGACCAGCTCTGTGCATCTTTAACAACAAGCCGTTTACTAAAGAAGACATTACGGGAATTCAGAATTTGGGAGAAGGAAGTAAGTCTGAAGACCCGACAAAAACAGGACAGTATGGAGTTGGCTTCAACTGCGTGTATCATTTGACGGACGCACCAACTTTTCTGACTCAAGTCGTTGGCGACGAGAGAGTGCTGTGTATTTTTGATCCAACGTGTAGCTTTGTTCCCAGAGCCACAAGTGCAAACCCAGGCAGAATGATGAAACGAATCGAGAAATTGAAAGAGAAATTTCCCGATGTCTTTGAAGGTTATTTTGAAGAGACATATTGTAAGGAAGGTGGAACCATGTTTCGACTGCCTTTGCGTAACGAAGAAATTGCAAGCAACTCGGAGCTTTTGAAAAAAGTTGTCACATCGAAGGATGTTGAAAGACTCTTTGAGACATTCGAAAGCGATATGTTCGAATCGCTTCTGTTCTTAAACTCTGTTGAAGAAATACATCTAAAGGAAGTGGATGGGACAGGTAAGCTGAAAACAAAATACTCTGTTAAGGTGGAACTCTCGCCAGATGCAAAACTACGCCGACAGAACTTCAGAGAAAATGTTAAACATTTCGCTGAGGCATTAAAATCTAAGAAAATGACACTAAAAAACGTGCCTGTCAGTGAAGTCAGCTATAAACTGATCACTAAAGATTCCAAAGGACAGGAAGATACATGGCACATTATTCAGCGGTTTGGTTTTGAACAAACAACGAAGGATTCTGAGAAACTCATTGCAGACTGTCTAAGCGGAGATATCGGATTACTTCCGAGAGCTGGCATTGCCTATCGGATTGATAGCACCCGAATAAACACCAGGAGTAGTAGACTGTTCTGTTTTCTCCCACTGCCTGTCACAATTGATTTTCCAGTCCACGTGAACGGGCACTTTGCTTTAGAGTATGAAACTCGTCGCAGCCTTTGGATTGACGATCGCGGAGGCCCACAGGTGGCGTGGAACAAGCACATGATGACGAACATTGTGGCGCCTGCCTACTGTAGGCTGCTTGAAGAGAGACGTGATGCTATCCATGGAGCAGAAGATATGAGAAAATATCTGGCCAACTATCATCTCCTTTTTCCTGGTGTTGTAGAGCAGGATATCACATACGTTAGGACTCTGTGTGTAGCCATCTATAAAAGAATCGAAACTAAAAATCTCGCAATTTTGCCACTGAAGATGCCCACTAGAAATGAAATGCATGGAGAAAAGGAAGCGCGTTTCTGGTTAGGTCCACAAGGAACAGATGATTCCAGCTGGAATATGTGGACTAAGATGGGTTGGAAGCGTTCTCGTGGCTTGAACGACATAAGCTGTCATTTTGACAACGTAAGCCTCTATGTCGCTTTCGTACGCTCTGGTGTCAATGTAACTAAACTTGGAACGATCGAATCGAATGTTCTAGTGGATACATTGGTTAAGTGCGGCTTTCTGGTATACGACAGTCCTCTAAGTGTCTATGAAAAATTCAAAAAAGCAGGTGTAGAAACAAAGTTGATCAATCCTGAAGCAGTGTTGTCTTTCCTTCAAACATACAATAAGCCATATACACTTTGTCAGATAAAAGACCTTCCAAAACCTATTTGTGAAACTCCGATTAGTGAATTGAAAGCACTGATATCGATTGTACGATATTGTGCTGGGTGTAATGGCTTGAAACACAAACTTCTTGGCCTTCCACTTCAAGTCACTGCAGACGATTGTTTGCGTGTTTTCGACAGCGCATCGGTTAAATACGAGCCTCGATTTAAGCACATTGTTCCACACATTCAAGAACAGTTCCTGCACAAAAGTATCTTTGACACGCTTAGTTTGAACCCAAACTATGACGGACAGCTTTGCAAAAAATTCACTGTCGAAAACTTCGCTCAGGTTCTTCGTGATGTTATACCTGCCGCCGCTTTTCATGGAGAGAATAAATTGGTCGACATACAAGAAATGATTGCAGTTTTCAAAGATTCTAGTCTCAAATGGCTAAACGAAGTGTGGACATTCCTAAGTAATTACACAGATGTGTCACAACAGAGCAACCATATTTTGTTTCCTGTCAGATTCAATAACAAAAATGCGTTACCTCCAAGTCGCCAATTGAGCATTACTAATTTCAACAGTGTAGTGTCACCATTAAAGAACTGGTGTTTGTTGCCTGTCAAATTCAATGGAAAAAATGCATTATTTCCAATTCAAAAGTACAGATGCGTTACTACGTTCGATGATCGCACATTTCCACCAGACGTGAGGCCCATTTTACAAAATATTGGGCTTCCAGTGCCACTGCCGGGGATTCTGTACACTGGAAATTCGATATATGATTCTGTACTGCGCGAAGCTGAACATGCTGAAACAATCGTTCGTGGATTTGAGGAACTAATAAAGTGTGTTTCGTCGAATATCACTCTGAAAAACGCCGAGTGCATCACACTACTTGATTATCTCTCAAAAACCGTAGATGATTGGAAACATGTTCCGAACGCCGTCAGTACCATCAAGCAACTACCGATTTTTGTAACGGTCTACGACAAGCGAGTGAGTCTATCGCAGAGTCATGCTTACGTTATACCACAAGGAATTCCAAACACCAATATGGATTACTGGACTTCGACACAAGGGATAGTTTTTCTAAGAAGCCAAAATAAGGATATAGATCAACTTCTTGAATATCTAGGCTGTGAAGCATTATCTGAGGCGAACATCTACTGCAGTTTTATTTTCAAGCATTTTGAATTGTTGACCCCAAATGGACGATACGTCCATCTCAAATATGTAAAAGATAAGCTGCTGATAAATTTGTCGTTTCATTCGACGTATCTGGAAACTGTTGCAACTCTTGAAAAACGAAGAACTGATCAAAAGGCTCTAATCGAATCCTTAAAACTTCTCGCTTTTCTACCGAGAGCTAACGGAAGCTTACGGTGCGCTTCCGAAGTTTACGACAATACAAATGAGGTTTTTCTTGTCATGGAACATTCAGACGATCATCCACCTGCACCTTATAACTCTTGGGAATGGAATGATTTTCTGAAGACGTGTGGTATGATATCCTTAGTTACGCCAGAAATGTTTCTTAAATATGCAAAGACAGTGGAACTCAGCGCATTATCTAGTGCTGATGAAAAACTGCGCAAACAGTCTCAGATTCTTGTTTGCCATTTTTGTAAAAGAGATGACATACTTTCTGGTGGGTTCTTAGAGAATCTGAAAAGCGTCGCCTTTGTTTTTCCTCGCACTATTGACCAAACGCTAAGCATTTTGCACAATCAATATGGAGAACGAGATGGAAAGGGTCGGTTAAAGTTCATTCCTTTTAAAGGAGCCGTCTTCTCAACATCTAGTACCCTCGTGTGGAGCGCTCAACCGATCTTACCTTTAGTGGCGCTTCCTCTGGTTTCACTGTCTGAGGGAAGGCGCGCGAGAGGGCTGGACATAAATGACAAGCCACGATGTGAAACAGTAGCAAAGCATACAAATCAGCTTTGCCGCAAATGGGTTTTGTCAATGCAAGAATTTAATGAACAACATACTGCGATAGCCAGAGGCCGTGAGCCAATGCCAATCCTTAGTGTGCTGGCTTCTGTTCTTACAGATATCTATTGTTTCTTCAAAGACAACTTGGATTCTATCGACGATGACGTGCGCAGAACATTGCGAGAAACTCCTTTGATTTTGGACTCCAACAGACGTTTGCTTCTTCGACCAGACCAGTGTGTGGAACATTTGCGCCCTAAGGATGAGATATATCCATACCTTGTCCGAATTCCAACTGAATTAATGAAATTTGAAACCCTTTTCAAGTCTTTAGGTTCAACTGAATATGCAACGATTGACCAATATGTTATGATTCTTGAAACGATTCATGCAAGCACAAAAGATAACATTCTGAATCCTGAAGAGAAGAAAACAGCGATTAAGGCGATTGGCAAATTTTTAAAGCGAGTTCAAAAGCATGATGGAGAGATAAAGTTAGAAACTGAATTATTTCTTCTCGGACATGACGACAGAATTCACAGCTCGTGTGATCTAGTGGTTGACAACAGCTATGCAATTAGAAAACGGCTTCCAGATTTTGAAAAACCGTTTCTAATTGATCTGCAAAAGGAGTGTAATTTAAGATTTTCAGAAAGACAACTGGAGTCAGTCATTAAAAAACTTCCTAGTGACATGCAGCCTTCATTTCTAGCATCCATTGTAAAGGAAGAGATGAGCCGAGATTTCGTTATTGAAGAATCCGCCTTTGCCCTTAAGTTGCAGAGAAAGCTTCATTCGGATGAACTAAAATTTGGTTTAATGAGATTAGCTCACCATCGAATTGCAACTGCTGAGGAATTCAAAGAGGAACATATAAGCAAAACTTTAGAAAGCTTGTACAATATCAACGTAATAGGAGTTAATAAAATTGAGTGTTATTTAGTCTTCGAAGGAGAGCGAATTCAGAAGAGCGAACAACAAGTTCCATTCATTATGGAACAAGCAAAGTCAGATAAACACGAAAGATGGAGCATTTATATTGACGAGAAAAAGCTGGCAATGAGCTACACCGCAGAAACGTCTTTATGTATCAAACTGGTGAACTGCATTCAGAATATGACAGGAAGCCTACCTGAAAATGTTGTTTCATTTGTGAGTTGTATGCTAAAGTGTGACACAAACGCATTTGACGAAATTCTTGACGAGTTCGGTATAGAGCAGTATACTGCAGACAGACGATCGAGACGATGTATTTTCCAGAGCCCTGGTGAGTTCTTACCACTGCATGTGCACCACATGGTTAGGGAAGATGTGCAATATCTTATTCAGGGGGACTGTGGAGCTTTGGATATTGACGATCCATTGAATCGTTTACATGTTGAGCAGATATAGGCAATTTTTTTGGCCCACTTACCTTGTGGTGAAGATTGTTGAAGTGATGGAGAAAGAGAGCGAACCATTTACGACTATCTACAAAGTCGAGAGTGGATACGGTAAGTTTGTGGCAACAACTGCCAACTCGAGGTACGCTTTTGATCTAACAACTCGCAACAACTAAGGGGTTGACCATTCATCGAACGCAGACTACAGTGAAATGAGCCTCACCGTCATTAAGGAACTTATCAAGACTGGATTCAAGGAATTTATCAAGAACAGGATTTTTTCAGAAAATGGGAATCCTAAAATCATCAAGTGGTGACTTATCAGACGGCACCCTAATATAAACTCTGAAAGTATAATACAAATTTGTGTAGAAGAAAAAATACACACGAGAATTAGAAGTAACCCTGGAG
This sequence comes from Norana najaformis, assembly GCA_964023275.1. Lineage (NCBI taxonomy): Eukaryota > Metazoa > Annelida > Clitellata > Crassiclitellata > Hormogastridae > Norana > Norana najaformis. The sequence goes on from OZ029917.1 coordinate 34,702,004, forward strand.
CAAGTAGCATACTGAGTTAATATTCTCAACACCTCTTTCCAGTTTGTGTGTGAGTCAAATGCAGCGATGGGAACTTCAGCTGGACCATACAGAATTTATATGAAGCCTGTGTAAAATTTCGACCTAAACAGCACAATAAATTCCGGGAACATCATGTTGGACCAAGGGGCCGAAAGAACACCGAAGATGTGAATAAGCCTACGGAATTTAATGCCCTTGAAAAGAGAATTTGTGAAAATTTTGAATGGGTAACCAAATTCTCAGCCAGGTTTAGATCGGAGCTGGTTGCATCAGGCTGAACTTGACTTCAACGCTGGCGCCAACGATGTATGTGGAAACATTTGCGCTGTCAAGAACTAAGCATTTCCAGGCTGAGTGAATCCAAAGTATGAATAGGAAACTGGTCTATGGTAGAATAAAAAGTTATAGAGGCACATTTACAAATATATGAACAAGCACGAATAGTACTGACAACGATATTTACAGACAACGGTATTTTCTTTTATTACGTCATAGATATATTTCAAGAACAACTTCAACTGAAGATTATAAAAGAACGGAACGAGAAACAACGTAATCCTTCAATATTGTAACTCGACTGATTCAGTGGATCTTAAACTTCCTCAATCCTGTCCAAGATCCTCCCGCTAGCGTTTTTCATTAAGTACCTCTGACCGCAGTTCTTACATCTCTTCAAAGTATGAATATTTCCTCACATAAATCTCGCTTTAAAACTTTTCAGCCTTTGAGCCTTTGCAAAAAAAACAACCCAGCTGTGCACTAGTAATAGTCGGATTTCACTCAGTCCTTTCTGCTCTCGTCTTCCAGTACCTCTTTCAAAATGTAGTAGTGGTTTACGGTTTCTAACGACATCTTATGGCTACTAGAGCTGTTGACGTCAACCTTACATTTTTTAAAATTTGAACAAATTTTACAATTGATTACCGTTGTATATTACATATTTATAGCCTTTCCGGAGAAGATTTTATTCGCAACATACATAGGTTCAAAATATCTCTTGATCCTACCATTACTCCACACAGGTTCACTTCACCACGATCATACAAATTATTTCGAAACTTTTAAAGTGTACAAAGTCACACAGCGGTATGAATCTGCGGCTCGAAAGTGTGAATATGAAAGCAATTTAGTAGCGCCTTTAAGAACCTCTCAAAAGCTCGACGTACTTGACTAAATGACCTACAGTGTTTGGTTCTAAGCAGGCAATAGTACTCTTCACAATTATGGGCAGTGTATTTCTGTGAGCTTTTCGCTACGCTACTTTGATCATGGTACTTCTAGCAAGAAGATTATCCTATCACAAGGAATTATCATATTACAAGGACCTTATCTTGCTTGGGATAACTAGTATCGGCCTAAATTAATTCAAAATTTTCTTCATAGAGAAGGCCTCGTTAACCGGGTCAACCCCGGAATACATCATGGAGCTTGTCGAGAATTCGTTTAGGCCGACTCGGAATTTATAACAGAACCCGAGTGTATATTTACACATGTGTTATTTACAGAAGTCTATTTTTAAAGTTTACTGTTTACAACGATCCTTCATTCGACATCATTATCGACAAATTTAATAAATTCCTCGAAACAAGAAATATCAAAAACCAATCTCTCACGAATTTAATAGGCCTACGTAAAGTCCAACGGACGCAGAAGAAAGAATCGGGCTTCCGGCCTTAGCGCAACTCCGTTTCACCCTCTTCATCAGCTGAATAACCACTCCCAGAAGAACTTGACTGTACCACGGTTCATTCCAAAGCAACCAGCCGTGCTTAATTTATATACAATAAATTCTCAAAATACCTCAAATAAGCAGTCTTCAACATGCCGTATTAACTTACGCAAGTATTCAGTTGTAGATACGCAAAAACCTCCACTGCAATTATTCATTCAGCAAACTATGCAGAACTATTTCAATATTTATAAAAGCAACCTAACAAGTTATTTAAATATATCAAACTTTAGCTTATACCAAATTGTACAAAAATTCTAGACCATGAATACTATACGGCTATAACAAACTCTTAAACCAAACACCAGCAAGCGTATATATATATGCTCCAAATTCATACATTTAAACCGAACTTAATGTTAATACTTGATATATCGATCTAGATATGCCTAAACTTAGGAAGACGAAGACTAGGGAAAGTTAAGCACTTTAGCTTCTCCGGTTCCCGTTACTTCGGTCATGGCCTCGCTTCTCCTGTCCTTCCAACTGAATCCTCCTCGAATTCCCCGAATCCTTTAATTCAAGTAGCTTCTGTCGCTCCGACCAACGACTCCCTCAGTTCGCTCTGTCCCTCAGCGACTGACTAAACCCAGCGACTGCCTCCAGACCTTCCATGCAGATATCTCGCCTCCTTCCCGTTCACTGAGCGCAACCGCCCATCCTACCTTCACACCAGACGTCCACGTTTCCCGCGTTAGGTATACTATAGCGCATTTTGTGACAGAGCTGCATATTTCTCTTGAGAGCCAAACGGGTCGACAAGCGCTGCGCTCGGCCGCCCGTGGAGATCTCATATTTCCGCGCATCCCATACGACGGTACTGGCATACCCTGCTGTTTCGTGTGTTGGACTATCCTTCTGGAACGGCCTTCCTCTGACAATTTGAACTTCCTCTTCCTCCTCTAACGGCTCAAGAAACATTCTCTGCCCATCTTAAGACGTACCTTTTTGGAACTGCTACATATCCATGTCCCAGCCCTTTGTGAGGTTCTAAAATGCGCTATAAAATTTTTTGATACACGCATACATAGGCCTACATAATTACTAAACGGTTCCCGCGGAAACAGAGCCGCATTGTACATCTATGTCATTTTCATCACTAATCGATGTCCGCGCTAACAGAGCCTAAGCTGGGTTGGTTTCTGGAAACGTGAAGCGAAACTTTCGTAATTTCTGGTTGCCGTGCGGACATTAGGGTAGGGTGGGGCATAACGCCCCTCTGAACCTTTGTCATCGACCCCTGCCAAGTAATGTGCTTCTAAGTCAACCAAAATTGGTGATCATAAACTGTAGGCCTATTTATTGATCTAACATAGGCTCAATGATGCATAATTTTGTGATACTAGCCAGATACTAGCCAGTTATCGATTCTAAATGGCCACATAGGTCTAAGCAGATCAGCGAGTCTCGTCCTCAAGTGATATTTTACTTCGTATTCAAATTGTTTTGCTTATTTTGGGTCATTTTTAGAAGCCCTAGAAGACGCCACACGGATTAGTTCAGGTACATAGGCTACATACATACATACATACACACGTACACGTACATACATAAATAAATACAAACACATTCATACATACATACATATATACATACATACATACAAACGTACATGCATACATATAAACGTACATGCATGCATACATACATGCATACACGTACATGCCTACACGTACGTACATGCATAAATACATACGAACATTCATACATATACACAGACATACAAACGTACATGCATACATTTAAGCATACATGCATGCATACCTGCATGCATACATGTACATACCTACCTACCTACATACATACATACACAATACATAGATACGTGCAATGCATACATCCAATAATACATACATACACACACACACATATATATAGACATACATGATATACTAGTAATTTTCTTGGGTTCCAGTAAAGTATGAGTTTTTCCATTTATTCACACTGTTTGATCAATATAATTTTAAGTTCAAAATATTAAATATACAATATACAGTTATAAATATTAGAACTTATATATATTACATAAGCTATATAATATGCCCTATGCCGTATATGCTGAAGCATATAATAATAATGGCCTCCCAACATGCAGCTGTGTTTGAATTGTTCCTGCTGATCTTACAAATGGCTGCTATTGCATGTATGTAGGTGTAGTTGAATGTATACATGTGCGTATGTATGCGCGTATGTATATGTATGTAAGTATATTTGTATGTTTGCATGTGCGTATGTATATATGTATGTTTGTATGTATGTACGTGTATGCATGTATGTGGGCTTGTACGTTTGTATGTATGCATGTACGTTTGTATGTATGACTGTATATATGTATGTATGTATGAGTAATAAGTGTTTATATACACAACCTAGCATTTAACTTCTGAACTGCATGTAATTCCTTTTCAAAACGTTCGAGAGATTTTTAAGGCACAAAATCAACTTAGAGTGCATGCTCACAGTGATACCCTTAAACCTACTCATGACGTTTCTCGGTTCGTGCTGACAGCTTGAATCTGCTGTGATTGCCCTGCGCCGAAACTGCCGAGCCGCCGTTTCTATAGTTAGACATCTTTCGAAACCGAAACCGAAACATTCGTGTTTTTCCGAAAGTCAGACGCGACAAATTCTCTGTGCGCTGCGTGCATGCGTGTTCACTGTCTGCCGGCTGCCTTTTAGCAAGCGGCCACACCCGGACGCAGTCTTGGCCGAGCATTCACGGGCCGTACTCGGTCCGAGAAGATTTCATCCTGTTGGTGAGTATTTTATTATTACTTAATGCTAAGTAAGGCAATGTAATTGTAATTAATTACTTCTATAGCGCTGGTGTCTAATGCACCAGGGATCAACCGATGGCGCACCAAAGCCAAGCCACAATCAGGTCAACATAAGCCTACACTGTCCGGCCTTATCAACCAGATAGACACCACTTCTCAAGAGCAAGGACGGAATAAATATAAGTATAAATATAAGTGTAAATAGACTTATACACAGTACTAACATGTAGGCCTACAGCGGATGTAATTGTGATGGTAATCACAAATTTATATAGCGTCGCTTCCAGAGAAACTAGCCTAAGCTAATATATCAGTCTGCTATATTAAAAGCCTGTTATATTATAATCTCTGCTATGCATACACACAATACCTTTTCTTATTTTTCTTGTATTTTATTACTATATTATTATTGTTTTAACTTTGCTTTTGTTACTACTGCCGTTACTGCTGTTGTTGCTGTTTCTGACGCTGTTGTTATTATTGTTGTTGATGCTGATGATTATGATGTTGTTGTTGCTACCACTACTCCTATTAGCATTTAAAGCTTATACTGTGTAGGGCCTACTAGATTTATAAATCTCTTGTGCACTATTGAATGTTTAAAATATAGAATATAGGTTCTCTGTTGCTGTCTACATTGAAGTCATACGGGTCATTTAGAATCAATATTCTCCATTGTTATATAATTGTAGACCACAAAACGCTGTCATGTCAACCACGCACTCTATGTATAATTACAATTGTATATTCTTGCACATACGCTACACAACACACACATACACACACGTTTATGGACATAAATTTATGTAAATTATGCACAGGGATCATTTGTTGGATTCCTGGGTCAATGTTTGTGTCTCAGCCGAAAGACTCTTCGATTCGAGGACAAGGCTTCTGATGACCTTTCATACATACCTGTAAGGAAGATTATGTTGTGTTTATCACTTTTATCAATGTGTAGTGACGAGGCCATTTGATTCAATGGTAGGACACTTATCCACGATAACGTTCTGTATCTATGTATCTGAACAATTATATACCGCCCTTTTGTGTACCTCAAAAACACTTTGTAGGTCTTTATAATGTATTTAGTTTTGTACAATACTAGCAACCTTAAACTAAATTATGTAATATATTTACTTTTGTGTATAGACCTATGACTATAGACATAAATTATTCAAGTATTCAAGAAACCAACCGAAACATTATGGCTAAAATTCTTCAGTGTAACAGTTTTACACTTGTGAAATAGTTTGAATGATAATAGTACTGTGTCAGTGTAGAATGCCCTAGCTTTTAAAACGATGAATTCGCTGTTTATGAGTATAGAGCATAATTGTAGAATGCAGTATTTTTAAAGCAAACAAAAAATATTCTGAAACCACGCAAAACCAATTTTACGTTATATACCAAGTGTTTAAAACTTGTATTAAACCATTAGAGTAACAGATGGTTTGTTTCTCTGACATTTACACTCATTTTTACCTCATAAAAGTGAGATAATTCAGGCGAATAACTAATATCAGTTAATTCGAACCAAGATCCTTCAATAGTAGTGCAACCTGAACTGAAAACAATTCCCTGAACGTCAAAGAAATCCGCATAGATGAAGCCTTTATTTAAAATGTAGATACAGTTTAATTTTACTTAGTATCACGGCAGGCCTGGATGATAACCTGCCGCATCCGTTGCATCATGTGAAATCGACATTTTAAGTTTTAATAGCCTAAAAAGGTTCTATGTTATTGTATCTGAGTCGTCCTTTTTGCCTGAATTTTAACCGTACTTGGTCTGTTAAGTGTAGACTTTAACAGATAACTTTGAATGCAACTTAGATATGACACAAAAGCCGAGCTTTTTGTGCAAGAGCCTGCCAATGGTGACTTTTCTAGCTATTCGCATGCAGGTTAACTAGTACTTGTAGTAAAAGTTGTAGCAGCAGCAGTAGTAATAGTTGTAGCAGTGAAAAGTAGCAGTGAGATGAAAATAGTAGTAGCAGTATGCAGCTTGAAACAGTTTGCTGCTAGTGCCTTGACGTCGACCTTACATTTCTATGAATTACTGTCGTCAACATCATAAATTATAGGCTACAGAGAAGCGCCTTCGACAAAATTTAGATGGCGCTCTATAAATATTCAATTGCATACATGCAATGTATTATTGCACTCCCGAATAATGCCTCTTTAGCTTATAAGGTAAAGTGGGGGTAACTTTGACACATTTTTGTAAAAGTAATTATATTGGAATTATCATTAATACGAGTTCATATATATTATTCGTATTACATTGTTGCAATTCAGCTCAATAATTACATTAATTCTGAATGCTAATATGTTACAATAACTGATACTTTTTAATGTTCGTATCACCACCCGAAATGTCAATGTTACCCCATGCCTGGGGTAAGATTGACATCTCCTCCAAAAATCCAGTTGGATGTGTTCCAGTTTAATGGAACATTATCTTCCTCATGTTTGGTCAAGTATTTCTGTTCGTGCAATATATACTAAGTCAAAAAAATAATAATTAAATTGCACAAATTTAAACTACTTCATCAGTGCAAGTGCTTTTAACGCAAGTGTCATAAACAGCAAAATTATCAACAAAACCGTATTGACGTGTCGTTGCATTCTTTATCGAAATAGTGACAAGAGAGCAGAAAGCACTTGCAGTGGAACACATCTATAAGGAAACGTCAGCTCATGTTGCACAAAATTATACCATGAAATGACATTTTCGTGCCCAAATTTTTCAGAAAACTGTAACTATCCTTTTAATGTCAAAGTTACCCAACAGTACGGGAAACATTTACATGGTTACGGGAAACATTGACACACCATGTCAGTGTTTTCCCACATTATCTACAGTTTGAAGTTTGCTGACAGTCAAAGTGCATATCTCGATGGTTTGCGAATGTTGCGTGCACCGTAGAACTTGCTCGTTGAAAGATGAACAGAAGATGGATGCTGAAGCTTATCATTAATCTCATAGTGTGAAACATATACCACTTGTTCAGCGAATGTCATCTTAGTTGGCGGTTGCTCCATTTCAGTTGATGAAACAGTGTCAGTTGACATCGGCTTAACACCAGAAGCATTAGCCGGGAACTGGGTTTCCTGATAGCCACTGTTCAGCCAAATTGTTTTCGCACTATTAACTGCCGTTTATTGAGCAATGGCTTGCGACATTTGCTAGTCCTTTGCCGCGTGTGATAACCCAGTCGTACCTTTGACTTTGGTAGCTTTTCGGTTTTGTAGTAGTCTCTGTTTCTGGTAATTCAAGGGTATTTACCTTCGGTGTGCTTCTGACCCTCTTCTGCTCTCATTTGTCTTCTTTCTTTATCATCCCTCAATCACTTACTTGCCTCCTCAGAAGTCAGACATTCAGCCAATGTTCCCTTTATACAAACCCGCTTGTCAACTGTAAGCTTGCACTTAGGAGTGATCTACCTCAAGTGAGCCAGAATTGCCTTTTCAATTCCTTACGAGGTGAATTCATCATTGTTGTTGTCTGGTGATGGTAATGACAAGCTTATTGGACAAGACCTCCTGTTTCCAGGAATAAGCTCAAGATTATTCGGAGTAGATTTACCGCTGTCAACATCACGTTAAACTGATGTGTTAACGGCACAGATGTCAACAGTTTGTCACTAGTAATCTTCTGCCTGTTCATTGTAAAATACTCCATAGACCTCGAATGTACTTATTGCATTGCTTGCTGAAAAGGCCCCAGTGCCCCCCCCCACAAAGATTTCAGCAATCCAAGTAAAGCTCACTTGTCGACATTACTGTAGAGCGTTTCACCCGTGTTGCATCATAAAATACTCGAAGACACTTTCTCCATGCTCCTTTCATGGTCTTGAAGACTCCCACATCCATCGGCTGGAGAAGACTACTTGTATGAGCAGGTAAACAAAGCAGTGCTATGTTGTGTTCTAGTGCCATCGTAACGACCTGTGATGATATGTGGGATCTGTGCCCATCAAAGATGAGCAGCTTGCTACCCTCCAGATGATCAGTTTCAGTGATGAACACTTTGCCGAACCATTCACAAACTGATCTCCTTTGAAAACTTTTTCAGCGCCATGAACAATTATCTTTTCTTCAGCATGAGTGAGTATAGTTGGCCTGCTAACAGCACCACACCGTTACGGCTTCAGGTGATTCATAAGTGTAGTGCGGTTCATTTGAAACACGAATACTGCCTTCTTTGTGTTCATGCCACTTTCTTTTACCGCCTTGATTGCACTCTGCATTGCCTCATTTGAATATCCATATTTTTTGGTATCTTCCCTTTTTTGTACTTCCTGGACATCCTCACTAAATTCAGTTTTGCCTGTGGGACAACAGCATAAAATGATTCACTGTAAACTTAATCTAAATAATTAATTACATTACTACATAATTCTCGCGCCAAGGATTTCCACGTTATGTGTGAGCTACATAATCCGTATTCCCCACTTTACCACAGCCCTACAACGGCGTAGGGGTAGATAGGCGGGTCAGACGGCCTTGCCGCAGGTAAGGCAATGAAGCTAGTTAATATTCCTGTACTAGATACTTGCTAAGCCTTATTTTGACTAGAAGGTTAACTGACAGAATGCACCATGGCAAGTATGGGGTAAGTTTGACACACACATGGGGTAACATTGACACTATGTCAATGTATACGCCAAAACGAAAAACAGAAATAGAATTCATCCATCCAAAAATTACTCTTAAACCAAGTTTGCAACACATAAAACATTAATGCTAATAGTTATTAATTAAAAACTGGACACTTACCGTTCAGAAAGTAGTTTTTGTCTTTGAAGATAACGACTTTTCTACAGCCGATAATATTGCCTGTAAATTTTCGGAAGTTTATGCACCAGCACTTAAAAGTGAATGCAATAATGGTAAACAGCACTTCAGATATGCCAAAAGACCAACCAGACGTATTAAATAAGCAAGTTATCATGATCATATAGTGCTGCAAGTAAGATGTGTCAAAATATACCCAGTGTCAAAGTTGTCCCACTTTACTTCACTCGTAATCGATTGCCATAGCTGCCTGTGATGTAGGTAATTAACCTTTACTGTGCTTGGGCTCAGTTTAATTCTTGCCTCGTTATAACATGTTTGTTTTTAGCATTACGTTTTGGCAAAACTGGATTGTTGTTCGTTGATGCATAGCTCAACGACCTCTCTGCTTGAAATATTTTGAAAATTGTCTGCACAATGGCTAATCAAGGTAGGGAGTTGGGTGCTAATGTTAAGCTTTTCTTCTTAAATAATCCTATACATAATGTTGCAATTATTGCATGTGAAAAGTCTCACGTAAGCCAAAAAGGATGATTTTGTTGATACATTCACAGTGGCTTACATAGAAGGCTCTCACGGCAGTGTAGCCAAAGGTGAAAGGCTTAAATATGGGAAACAGGATTTTGCCAGTTTTAAATTTGAGCTGTCACTTATTTGCAAGACTGTTCCGGGTTCTGGCGAGACCAATTATATGATTATAACTTTCTCTATTAGATTTGCTTTGGGAAACAACTCATGGGCTTGGCACTCCAAACATCTGAATTCTTTGCGGTCGCAAGCTGAACTGTGTATATGCTTTAAGTAAAATAACATTGCGACTAAACATAGTTATAACTTATAATTGTAAACCATCTCCTCATGTCATACATGGATACAACTTTTTCGGCCATTCCAGATTTCCGGATGCTTTCCCTGTGTCAGCTTAAGTCCAAAAGTGAACATCTTTAACCGATTCCTGATTAATCTGCTTACAATTAACTAATTGGAATGTTCTAAGACTATAAACTTTAAGACAGGTTATAATTTTTCATATATTGTTGTTGATTGGTATTTCCCTAATGAAAATAATTAATCTTTTGTTCCTCGTACCAGAGAGTTTTCATAATAGAAGTAGACATAACATTGATTAGGGTATAGACATAATACAGGCTACACTTAAAAGAATGGACATAAAATACTCTAGACATAATATTAATTATAGACATATATAGGCTATACGTAAAAACATAATACTACTCATATAATATCACTTATAGACATAATATAGACTAGGGATAATAGACATAACGCAAAAGGCATAATATTCATTTCATTGACAGCTACGTATATTTATGACCAGTTGAAGAGCGAACTGTATGTTAAGGTTTAACACATTTCGTTAACCTCGCATCATATTAGCAGCCGAATGAAAGGAAAAATCGAAGTTTATAATAGGTACAAAATAGACAAAACCTGAAAATGAAACTTATAATATATTATGATTTACGAAAAAAATGCTTTTAACTTTTCGTACTCTCTTCCCAAAAGATCTAGGTAATTTGAATGACAAAAGGCATTTGGATGACGAAAGACGCTTTACAATCCAGACACTGACCTCGTTTAACCGAGAAAAATATAAGAATGCCCATACCAAGATAACCTAAAGGGCATAAATTAATGGGTCTATAAGATGTTTACGCTGAAAACAAACATAAAATGTCTACAGCTAATCAGCAGTGTGGCTGAATAAATATGAATGTTGTATACAAGATAAGACAGAGCATTGTACACCCTGCAACCAGCGAATTAAATTGTGTGGCAAAAATCACTGTCTTTAAGTCACGCTCTGATATTGATGCGGTTATTATGTAACAGAATCTCTCCGTTAACTAATGTTGACAGATAAGTAATATAACCTCGACTGGCTATAAATATAGCTGCCAATAAAATGAATATTATGCCTATTGCATTATGTCTGTTATACTTAGTATATATAATGTCCATAATTGATATGATATCTACAGTATTATGACTTTTAAGTCTAGCCTATATTATGTCCATGATAATCATTATGTCTATAGTATTTTACGCCTATTTTATTAGGTTTGTTATGTCTCTGAAAGCCATTTAAAATTTCGACCAATGTGCAGCAACATCAATAGCTAAAGAAAATGTAGCCATAAATTTTGAGAATGACCTCTTATTGTACGCATGTCGAGAATGAACCGTTGAAACATGTTGTAATAATGTATGTTGAACAAATTTCAAGCTGTTGCAGACTGGAATAAGTTTTTTAAAATTACCTTGTTTTTTTGTTCGGATTACAGATGAATTCAATCGTGGCATCATCTTGCCGACGTTGATAAAGCAGCTGAAATCAATTCTGCAGCAGTATCCAGACGACGGACAAATACTTAAGGTCGGTCTCGGGTTATCACGGGCGGTGACTGAACTTGACCATTGGTCCATGTTCATTGCAATTTTCCCTCTACCTTATGTGCCAATATCTATAGACAACATTCAAAGAAATAGAGTAGTAAGATATTGCCATATCAATTGGACGCATGTCAGAGTTAGAGCTCTGATATTGAAGGTGCGGCAAAACAGCACTTCAGTAATTCAATCATAGCAAACTGTGCCAACGACGAGTATTATTCAATAGTGTTTTTTGTTTTGTACAATAAATTGGGTATGGGACTTTTATTTACCTTCAATTTATCTCTACTTTCTGTTTTACTAACCTGCTGAAGAAATTAAGGCAATCAGCCTCCTTGTTAGTTCTCAAAAGTGCAATCCATTTTTACTTTTTTCGTACTCTTTTGTAAATGCACAACCGTTGACTGAGAGCGATTTTGACGACGTGGCCACAATAGGCTACCGGGTACATAAATTACCCTTAAAACCAATTAAGGTGAACATTTATTACAGCACAGAGATATTGCAGTAATAGCTTGATTCTAAGAAGCTCAACATTTTGGGACCAGTTCTTGTTTACAAATGTTGTAACATGTAGATTTTATTTTACCAAATCAATTCTTTACTCTTTAAATGTCGCCAGGAACTCATTCAGAATGGCGAAGATGCAGGAGCTCAGAAAGTTGTCTTTCTACTTGACACCACATCTTATCCTGCTAGACAGGAAAAGCTGCATCATCCAGATCTCGCTTCTTATCAGGCAAGATTTCCTTATCGAAGCTAACCTTTTGGAAATATCCATCTTAGGAAAGGTACATTTTATGAAATTAAGGTAAGTTGCAATGGTAATTTATGACTTAAATAAAAGAACACACTGCCCAGATAACTAACTGTTGCCTTTATTACACAACTGCTTATATTGAATAAAATAATTAAGCCATATGTATATGTATGTATATGTATAAGCCATATGTATATGTATGTATATGTATAAGCCATATGTATCTTTTATATGTGAAATTGAACATAAAGGTAGTATTGCTAACATAGTTGCCAATATAAAAAAATTTATTACCACGATAGTAAAATCTGCAGCAGCTGAGCAAGTCCAACCTTAACTGGATAGGTTTATTCAATTTACAATACGCTATCACAATTTCAAAGGAAATCTGTGACGGTGTACAGTATTTGACCTGATTTCTGTGAGACTAATGTACAGTATTTTAGATGATGAAACTTTGTTATTTTATTTAAAATTTTTCCATCTATTTTTGTGGTTGCCATTTTAAAATCAGTTTATCAAGAAAATCTCATAGGCTACAGGTGATATGGGTTTATCATGCAAAATTTGCGTAATGTTGTCATTTTTAGGGGTGGCCTTAATGCCACATTAAAGAACTTTTCTTGTATGCAATTTTTCCAATTGACCTTTAGAGGTTTACGTGTGTTTACGTTTACTCCGCCACAGGGGACTGCAAGCCAGCAGTCCCTTGCGCCGTTCCTAAGCCCGGATAAAGGAGGAAGGTTTACCAGATGGGTGTCGATACTCTGGCAGTAAAAACCAAGACGATTGAAATCTGATGCCAAACAAAACGGGCATCAGACACCTACGGGCATTGAGCCCACGGTTATTGATGATGATGATGATGTGTGTTGTGCAGGGTCCGGCTCTCTATGTCTACAATGACGCCGTTTTCACAACTGAAGACTGGAAGGGCATTCGAATGCTAAACGACAGCGTCAAAGAAAAAGACCCGATGAAAGTGGGACGCTTTGGACTCGGGTTCAAATCCGTCTTTCACATGAGTGGTATAGTTCATAAATTTGGATATATGTATGTGTATGTATGTTTGCATGCATGCATGTATGTATGTATGTATGAACGAATGCATAAATGTATGTATGTATGCATGTATGTATGTATGGATCTTTGCATATCCGTATGTATATACGTATTCGGTGCAGTGTTTATGAATTAAGACAATTATATACTAGATCTGCTACAATTTATTTGATCATTAATAAGTATGAAAATAACAGCACTCACAGTTTCAGAACGAGTGTTAACTGCAATCCAGTTATAACTTGATATAAAAGAGCAAATATGAAGCACTAATACTTTCAAACCTTACAAGGTCTAATGGACATCTATGCAAGCTGAACTGCTATGTTATGAAAAAATATTTTAAGACATTCATTTATTAATTTACTTTCAAAAAGTGTGCTATTACATGAGCTTAGAACCAAAATGATCTCTTGAAATAGCAGCCACTAAGTGTTTAATTCGGTGTTGTCTGGCATTCAAGCACAACAGCTGGACCTTATGCTAAGAGAAGATTTACTCAATATAGGCAAAGACAATTTATTGCCCACTTCTATGCTATAGAAAATAAATACAGGTTATATTATTTTTTTATATTCGGTGTAAATAAATAAATAGTGAAATTTCAGTGTGGATTTTTGAGTAAAATAAAAATATTTGTAAAGAATTGAAAATTTAACTTAATTTAGGTGTACATTTGAAACTCAATTTTAACTCTAACTTGAGTTATAAACCTTAAAATTTGGTGAAGCCATTTTAATTCTACATCATATAAGAGCAATATTCTCTAATTGTTAGATAAAATTATCGAATAAATATACTTTACATGTATAGAAATATTTCAGATACAGCAACATCATTCTTATGGAGTTTTAAATTACATATCACAATAACTATAAATTAATAAGCAGATAAAGCGCTGATCTTATTTCGATTTTTAAAATAACTTTTAATTTCGTGTTTTCCCTTTAAATTCAACTTTTTCTCCTTATTTAAAATTTTTAAAGTTTTTGGCCCCATTGGGCATATTTTAAGCTATTAGAAAGCAAAATCGCTTAAACCATTATGAAAGATGCAAAAGTTTGTGTGGAGACCTTGAGCAACTCTTGCAATCACAATTGCTCAGAGCCACCAATTGATATTGGCGCTTAATAAATGGAGAAATAATATTAATAAAGTTGGATGTCGCTAAAGGCACTAGCACTAAACCAATCTTTACGACGTGATCACCCCGATAAAGTTTATAGTTAAGGGGTTTTCGAAGAGTTTTAGAATTATAAGGTGTCAGCAATTTCTTAGACATACGTCTTGTCAAATTTTGCTTTAACTTTAATAACTTAAAGATCCCACAGTTTCTTGTTTTTCTTGGCTAACTGAACGTAAATCAACTTAGATCCTGCAAAAGGATTGAAGGAAATAATCCCCTCACCTCCAAATACTGTCGATCCTTCTCAAAGGCCCTAATTCTTGAAGTCTTGCGAGTAACATTCTTTTACCTCACTTAATGAAAAATAAAGTGAGAAATTCCATTTCCTGAAAGCCTAAAAGTCGGCATCTAAAATATCACAATACCACGTCAAACTTTCTTTTCTAGATCTACCAAGCATATTCAGCGGAAATGGAATCGGATTCCTTGATCCACATGAGCTGTTCTTCACTACTGAAATTCCTGGAAGAAAATCTGGCTACCCCACATCGTCATATCTGTGGGACCTACAAAAGAACAAGGATGACATTCGACGCCTTGAAGACCAGTTCCTACCATTTCATCAAGAGCTCTTTGGAGTGACCAATCAAACCTTTTCCGATGGATACTACAAAGGAACAATGTTTCGCTTTCCGATGAGAATGGAAGGAATCCATTCGGATCTGTGTGACACAAAGTATGATGCTGGAAAAGTACGAGAGTTGTTCCGCTCACTGGAAACTGATGCACACATTATGCTACTATTCCTCAAAAGCCTAGAATGCATCGAAGTTTACGAGAAGACATCACAGACTGCATTGCCAAGGAAAATCATGTCCATCAATATTGCACAGAATTTGAGTGAAGGGGTGAGAGCGAAAAGACTTCAGTTAATAAAACAGATTGAAGCTCACAGAAATGGTAACATGACAGATTCAGTTTCCATCAATTACCCATTGAACATAGAGTTTCAGAAACGTCAGAATAACTCGCAGATTGAAACTAGCAAATGGATCATTTCTCAATATTATGCAGGCAAACCAGAACTCGACTCTGCAAAAGAAATCAGCGAAACTCTTGGATTGTTGCCTTGGGTCGGTGTTGCTTTGCCTATCCAAGAAAATTCTGAAAATCCTTCGTATTTGGCGAAACCAAAGGGACACATCTTCTGCTTTCTTCCTCTTCCTCTGGAAGAGACAAGCCCTACTGGATTGCGGGTCCATGTACATGGTTACTTCGCAGTTGATTCCAATAGAAGACACCTGAAATGGCCAACAGCTGATCAGAATATTAATCAACTGACAGATCAATCATTGATATGGAATGAGTTCTTGGTCAACAAATTATTAGTTAAAGCCCTAGTGAAGTTGGCTTTGCACGTAGCTAATCCAGAAAACAGATTGAGACACGATCTCATATTCGACATCATACCCGACCAATTGATGCCGCAGTGGAAATACTTGGCGGAAGAATTCTGCAGGCAGCTTCCCAATCTGAACATATTTTATTCACCAGTTTCTTCAGGACAATGGATGAACAGCAGAAATGCAGTATTTGACAACATTGAAGACAAAACCGAACTCCAAACTCTAATAAGACGCATCTTACTTCAGAATCAAACAAAGTTTGTTTCTGTACCACTGTTTTTGAAGAAACATTTTACAAACCAGATAACACCGTCACTCGTCTGTCAATCGCTAAAGAACGTGCAGAATGTATTGTCTCTTCAGGAGAATGAGAAATTCATTCTCTTGAAATATTTCCTTGACAACTTTCCATATGGTACGGAACTGATCAGCACAAGACTACTCCCTCTGGCAGATGGGAGTTGGACCGACTTTAAGCAAATTCAACAAGCAGAAAAAATCTATGTGGAATCACCTGATCATCCGAGAACACTCTTTCCAGGCCTGGATAGAATGTTTCTGCGACCAGATGTGTCCATGTTTCAGAAATTGAAAAACTTAGCATTACAAAGTGAGATTTTTAAAGTCTTAGGAGTTAATAGGCTATACCATAACATTTAATTAATTCTGTATCTGTTGTTTCGTAACCACTCATTTACTGCACACCTTAATCAACATTAATCTTCACAGGCGTGGTCCGAGGTGTAATGGCAGAACAACAAACATGACAACAGCAATCCAGCAACCGGAAAACCTCTTTCCTTGCAGGCTACATGGCTTTACAAAGGGTCGCATTTCACACGACACTTCAGGATTTGAATTTGGACGTCGCTCAGTGTTGCATTTGTGCTGTAAAAGACTGCAACTAAGACCATCAAGGACTTCTGCAATTTTGCAAACTCTGCCTTTGATAAAAAATCTTAGAATATGTACTTATTAAAATTCGAATACTAATACTGGAATAAGACCTATACGTGTAGAACAATATAAAATTAGTGAAAAATTTATTATATTCTGACAAGGTTCATGTTCTTAATAGATATGAAAACAACGGTTTGGGGCAAATAAAATTATTTATCGTACCTGATTTCGCTAATGTTACAAATTTTACCATCATCCTCATGATCTATATTATCACTGGTCACAAAAGAATTGTCATCGTCTATATTACACTATGCACAAAAATAATCAAGCAAATATACTTTTAAATATTAAACTGATGCAGGCGTGTGAAGATTTGGCTTACAGCCAGCCTGTAGGATAATTCAAAGATCCATCGTAACTGTATTGTTCGTTTGTTGTCAGTATTATATCTTTATCAGTAAAACATCAAATATCATTACATGGATTCTTATATTGCATTCTATTCTTTTCTGTAGATACTACTCAACTCGTGCACATGCAACCACAGTATTTCTCCAATCTGCTGCGTTCCGTGTTTCCTCATGACTGGCAGAATTGCAGCGAAGTAAACATCAATAGTGCACCCTGTCTAAGCGTCGATTGGCTTAACGCACTCTGGACTTATCTTGCGCGTCATTTTCAAAGCAATCTGAACGCCTTTGAGAATCTTCACATACTTCCTCTTGGTAACGGCCAGCTAACGAAACTTAGTAGAGAATCGACATTACTAGTATCGAGTTATTCTGGCATTCATCTGACAGCAGATGTCAAGAACGTGTTGAGGAAACTTGGAAACAAAGTTATAGACGATCTTCCTTCTTCAGTGATTAGCCATCCGAACATCATCGGCAACTATGTGCTAGCACCAGATGCGGTGAATATCCTCTCGGCAATGAATAGGGTCCAACAAAGGGGAGTCCTTTCCGTTTCATCATTAAATGATACTGAAAAGAAAACACTGCAAACATTTTTTTCTTCTGGTCTAGCCGGTAAACGTATTGTCGTCTCAAACCATCGCGGTCTGCTGATTTGTCTGCCTCTCTTTCAGACGATAAATGGAAGTGGTTTCAAAAGCTCAGAATTTGTCTCTTTGAGTTCTGTGAACCGGGCCGTTCAGACCGATACTAGCATACCGATAGATTTGCCCAATCCCTTCATTGATTTGAGGGAAAATCTAGTTCGAGATCTTGCAGTTAATCTTGGTGTCGAACAGTTCGGTGCTGTTCAAATACTGCAAAATGACGTGTTTCCAGCAGTTAATAATGGAATGTATGATGCAAAGAAGGTGATAACGTTGATGTCCTTCGTCTGTAATAACTTTTCACGTTTCCATCAAAGCAGTTCTTCCTTCACCTCGAGCGTCAGTAATGTTCGATTTGTCCAGAAGTCTGACGGCCAAGTTGTCACAGCTAGAGATGTGTTTGACAACAGTGATCAAACTTTACGTTCTCTGTTTGTCGGCGAGGACGTCTTTGCTGCTGGTGAGTTTGCAAATTCCAACTATTGTCATGTACTTCGCCAGCTCGGAATGAAGAGACAAGGTTCAGTAACAGCAAGTGATCTGTTGCGTGTTGCAGAAAAATTAAATTCATCCTCGAATCCAGACCTACAATGTGCTCAAACGCTGCTTACATTCCTGGAGAACCATGCACATTTATTAAATGTGGCTGTACAACAATTTTGGTCTAGTGTTTCACTTTCATCAGCACTCAATGAATTGAAGTGGGTGAAACCAGATTTGTCCAGACCAACAAACTACCCTCAGTCAGTGCAATTTATTGGAGAATTACATTCAAAAACTCTTATTTTGCCAACAGAAGTCTGCTCGGCACAGTTTGGATCAGTCGTTGGATCAGTTAGATCAACTGTTAACACCAGCAATGTGCCAAAAGTTGCAGCTTCTTTTGAATGGACGAAGCAGCCAAACATCGATGATGTTGTTCGTCATCTATTGACCGTTGTATCTTGTTACACGCCACAAGAGAAAATTGAATTTCAGTTTATAGTGAAGGCAATTTACAAATGCTTAAACGACATGATTAAGAGCATCGTGTATGGAGAAACCCTGGAACAATTGAGAAGTGCAAGCTGGGTCTGGTACGGAGAAGGTTTTGTAACTCCAAGTAAGATAGTAAAAACGAAACCTTTCATGGATCTACACCCTCATGTTTACCTGCTTCCATCAGATCTCAAAGATTTCACTCACCTGTGGAATTTCTTCGAGATAAATGAAAAATGCTGTTTGGTGAAGGTTCTAAAGGATATCGATTCTCTTCATAGAAAATCGGCCTGTGACCAAAACCAAGTGAAACGAGACCTTCAAATTGCAGTCGATGTTCTAAACGAAATCACATCTATGCCTAACAAAATGGAGATACTCGATCAACTGCTTGTGCCTATCAAGATCAACGATGATAAATTACACATGAAGGAAATCAATGATGTGACTTACTGTGACAAAGAATGGTTTCAACATGGCTTCGACGTGAGTGATCTTGAGGACGATGACATCTCTCTTGTGCACCCATTGCTGCCTCTGAAAACTGCCGAAGCACTGAAGATTCACGGACTCATGAACAGGATGCTTGATGCTGAAGAACTTGGCTTCGGTTTTGAGTCTTACGGTCAGTCAGAGCCCCTCACAAGACGACTCAACAACATCCTGAAAGACTACACAGATGGATTGGCTGTCCTGAAGGAACTCGTTCAAAATGCAGATGACGCCGGAGCGACTGAAGTTAAATTTCTCTATGATGAAAGAAGAAATGACGACGCCAAGACATTGCTCTTTGACAAAGGAATGATCGACCTTCAAGGACCTGCTCTGTGGGCCTACAACAATGCTGAATTTACTTCACAGGATTTTGAAAATCTGGTCAAGCTGAGTGGAGCCACAAAAGAAGCAAGCAAGGACAAAATTGGTCGATTCGGCCTTGGATTCAATGCCGTGTATAATCTAACAGATGTGCCGTCTCTTGTCAGTCAGAACCATGTGGTGTATTTGGATCCTCACACAAAGTACCTCGGACGTGCAATTCGTGATAAGAACAAACCAGGACTCAAACTAGACATTAAGAACAATCGAAGAAGAATAAAACTTCTTACAGACCAGTTTAAGCCCTACAATGGTATTTTTGGCTGCGATTTCACAGCTGATTCAACCATGACTTCATATCCGGGAACTCTCTTTAGATTTCCGCTAAGAACTCCACAGCAGGCAAGCTCCAGTGAAATCTGCCAGACGTGCTACAGTCATCAGGAAATGATGCTTCTTCTAGAATTACTGAGTAAATCAAGTCACCATCTGCTGCTTTTTACACAATATGTGCGAAAAATCACACTTTTCCATTTGCCTGACAATTCGACACC
Source organism: Norana najaformis (assembly GCA_964023275.1). Lineage (NCBI taxonomy): Eukaryota > Metazoa > Annelida > Clitellata > Crassiclitellata > Hormogastridae > Norana > Norana najaformis. Next base: position 34,722,413 of record OZ029917.1, read on the forward strand.
TTCTAACGATGTAGAAGAATGGTTTACAATTGAGAAATGCCTTGAACAAACAGTCAGATCGTTAGTCATGGGCAATGAGTTAGATCATCAATGTTCTTTCTTGAAAGTTGCAAACCAAACTCTAAAGGAGTCCACATATAAGAAACATAAGAAAAAGGCTTGTAGCGTTCCTAAGGTAGAATCTTCGCTTGTCATTCAGATGTCAAGTACACATTCAAAGGAAGCCCCTACGGCGTTGAAGTCAAATTCGGAGTCTTCAGTCAGTCATTGGCTAGTAGTGTCCTGTATGGGAAGAGGGATTTCGCTTCAAATGGCCAGACGTAACAAAGACCTTATTCCGGTTGGCGGAATTGCAGCCAAGGTTAAGAAAACAGGTGAAGGCTTTATTCCCATCAGCCTGGCTTCATCTAGCAAACATGTACAAGATGATGAATATGGACTTTTGTTTTGCTTTCTTCCTCTTCCAATCCGCTCTTGTTTTTCAGTTCACATCAACGGTTCCTTTGCTCTGACTTCGAGCAGAATGCACATCTGTGAAAATACTGTAAAAGACAAGACAGATGAACGTGCTCATTGGAATGAGGTCCTCATAAAAGATGCCATAACAGAAGCCTACCTAATTCTGATGGAGGACTTGCTAAAGGTATGCACAGACTGTAGCCCGTTTGCTCTTTGGCCAGTGCACAAGTCGTTGAAGGAAGCTGGTTCTCTGTCCTTGCTAACAGAAACCCTGTACAACAGAGTTTTTGATGTCAGTGGGCCAAGAATAGTGCGACAAGGTGGCCAGCTATTTTCTATGGCTGACTGTCGTTATTTAGAACAGAAATTTCGACACCAACCTATAGGCGCAACAGCTTTGAACATCTTCAAGGAAATGAAGTCTTTAGGCTTCGAAGTGACTGATGTACCATCAGATGTCTACGCAACTATTACGTTGACTTCTGCATCGGCAAAACTCGAGGCAAGAATGGTGACAAAAAATGCATTTTATGAACAGTTCTTTCTTCCAAGAGTGGACACTTTAGATACAAAAGGACGAGATGAACTCGTGCTGTATGGTCTCTTTGATCAGACCTTAGTTGCCCTGCTTAGAAATGTGGCTTGTATTCCTGTAAAGCCGAGAGGATCACTGAAACCGTGCAGTGAACTGGTTAGCCCTTTGTCGTTTCTAGCTGTGCTTTACGACGAGGAAGAAGAAGTATTTCCAGATCTAAAGGCCACCTTGGATAGAAAGTTGGAAGATATATATCGGAAGTTGGTTGAACTTGGGATGAAGGAAGTCAGTCTGTATTGGAAAGAAATAGCTGAAAGGTGTTCAGTTATAACGAAACATCCAGCGAAGGCGTTCAAGCGTTTAGACGCATTGGTTCAACTGATGAGTTCAAAAACCATCTCAGTTGACAAAGGCGACACTCTGTATGTCGAACAGATAAAGAAAATCCGTTTTCTTCCAACTGCTGAAAAACCTCACGGATTTCCTCTGAAATGGAAAGGAGAGGACTAAAAGTTTGTATCATGCGAAGAAAGCTATCTAAGCAATGTGAAACACCTAATTTGCTGCTCGTACCCTGTCATTGATGACCTCAAGGCATTCAGATCTGAAAATAATCCCATGCATCCTCTGAAAAGTACTCTAGGTCTTGCTGGAAAGCCAGTTCATCAACAGGATGTGTTATCTCAACTTCAAAATGTTCTTGGATTGATGGATTCATCTGGTTCAGTTTCTAGAATGCCGAATGACAGTTTAAAACACCTAAAGAAGATTTGCAATGAAGTCTACAAATATCTGGATAGCTTAGCAGGAAAAGGTGAATTGTCGGCATATGTTATAGATACACTGTCCAGCATAAGATGCATCTTCATAGACAGTTCTTTGTCATTTATGTCACCGAACAGCTGCGCGTTAGTGATACCTTTGAAATCAGAAAATCTGATGCCTTATCTTGGACAAATTCCAAAGACAATGACGACATTCACTAATCTGTTGTCTATATTAAAAGTGCAAAAGACATTTGAACTAGCAGACTACCTAAGAGTTCTCAGAGACCTTCATGTTGCATTTCCGGGCGTACCACTTGATGAATCTGCTTTGCAAGTTGCTCTGTGTATCATAAACTCATGTCTTACCTATGAGATTAATAGGAATGGAACGAATGCTTCAATGGACATTGATCCACAGCATTTGTTCATTCCAGATGATAACAGTATCCTCTATCCATCTGATTCTCTCTGTTATAATAACTGTCCATGGGTGGTGGTTGAAGATGCTCATTTTTGCCACGACGGCATTCCATACAAAGTGGCCAGCACAATTGGCATAAAAACAATCCGCGAGGATATCATTGACAGATGCTCCATTGGAATCGAGTTTGGACAGAAGGAAAAACTGGTTAACCGGTTGAAGCGCATTCTGACTGGCTACCCGTTTGATAAGGAAGTGTTGAAAGAAATGTTGCAAAACGCAGACGATGCCAGAGCCACTAAGATTCACTTTATCAACGACGAGAGACAATTACCCACTAAACGAATCTTTGAAGACAAATGGAAACCAATGCAAGGACCAGCTCTCTGCGTCTTTAACAACAAACCTTTCACGCAGAATGACATCATTGGTATCCAGAACTTGGGAGAAGGAAGTAAGTCTGAGGACCCAACAAAAACAGGTCAGTACGGAGTCGGCTTCAACTGCGTGTACCATTTGACAGATGCACCAACGTTCCTGACTCAAGTCGTTGGCGAGGAGCGAGTGTTATGTGCCTTTGATCCGACGCTAAAATTTGTTCCAGGAGCTAAAGAAACCAGTCCTGGAAGAATGTTGAAGAATGTAAACAAGCTGAAGGAAAGATTCCCAGATGTATTTGAAGGATATTTTGAAGAGCAGTACGGTTCTTTTGGAGGTACAATGTTCAGGTTGCCTCTACGAAATGAAGAAGTTGCTCAGAAGTCAACTATTTAAAAAAAAACTGTTACCACTGCTCATGTCACTAAGCTTTTCGAAACTTTCAAAAGCGATATGTACGAATCACTGTTATTTTTGAATTCAGTTGAAAAAATTGAACTGAAAGAGGTTGACCAGAAAGGGCAAATGACGACAGTTTACAAAGTTCATGTTGAATTATCAGAGGAAGCCAAGCAGAAACGACAACAGTTCGATGAAAACGTGAAGATGCACTCAAAAGCCTTAAGGAGTAAAGAGGTGTCTCTCAGGAATGTCGATTTATGTGAAGTAAGCTATGAAATCATCACCAGAGATAATTACGGACATATCGATAAGTGGCAAATCATTCAGAGATTTGGTTTCGAGGATGCCAAGAGTGTTTCGAAAAAACTCAGCACTTCTTACGCAGATGGCGACATTGGTCTTCTCCCAAGATGTGGCATTGCTTACCTAAAGGAAAGCACGCGACAAAGCACAACGAAACATAAGAGTCGTCTGTTCTGTTTCCTTCCTCTGCCAGTGACGATAGACTTTCCTGCACATGTGAATGGTCACTTTGCGCTGGACCATGAAACCCGGCGGAACTTGTGGAGTGATGAAAACGGTGGCTTTAAGACAGAATGGAACAGATGCATGATGAAACATATATTGGCGCCTGCTTACTGCCGTCTGATTCAGGAAAGGCGTGACTTGTTGTGTGGCGGAGCATCATTAAGCCTTTCAAGCTATAATTCTCTATTTCCGAATGCTGACCAAGGGGATGGTCCTTACCTTCAGCTTCTATGTAAGGCAGTCTATGAACAAATTGGTCTGAAAAATATGGCAGTCTTACCTGTTCTATGGACAACAAGTGATGAAGATAAAAAGTATCTTTGGATTGGTCCAGGTGGAATGGATGAAGCCGGTTGGAAGATGTGGAATAATATGGACTGGAAAGGCCCTTGTGGAATGACAGGTGTTTCTGCGTATTTGGATGACCTGGTTAGCCAAATAAAAGAGCCAAAAGGTGCAACGTTGGGTTTCAGTCGTTGCTTTCATTTATTTTCTTCTCTTGTGAAACGTGAACAGAAGAAGAAGTCTGCAATTGTTAGAGACGCTTTAGTTAACTGTGGCTTTCTGTTGATTGACTGTCCCATGAGAGTTTCCATGAACTTTAACAGCGCAGGTGTGGTTGTAAAAACAGTAAGTCCTGATGCTGTGTTGTCATTCTTTGCAACCTACAACCAGCCGAATACGCTTTGTCGGCTTAAAGGTCTTCCTAAGCCACTACAGGAAACGCTGTTTCGGGATATTGAGACTTTAAAGCTTTTGCTCGAATACTGTACTGGTTGCATTGATTACAAACAGCGGCTGCTTGGATTGCCATTTCTTCTGTCTGCTGATGGCTATTTGCGCTGCTTTGACCACAACTCTGTCAAATTCGAACCTTTTTTCAGTGATATTGTTCCACACATGCAAGCTCAGTTCCTGAACTATGATGTTTTCAATACACTTGGCTTGGACACTGACAAAGATGGAGATCTTTGTAAAACATTTACCGTCGAACAGTTCGCAGACGCTTTGCCAGGTGTTCTGCCTTCTGTTTTATTTAAACGAGGTGACCAACCGGTGAAGGTACAAGAGCTAAAGTCTTTTTTGAAAGATGACGAATTGAAATGGCTTTCGCGGGTCTGGAAGTTCTTGCATTCTTCTTTGAAAACAGGACAAGAATCGCCAAAGAAGACAAAAATATCGACCAGAAACATCCAAAATATTCCAAGAAACACATTGCAAGTGAAAGATTCCATCATTCCGTTGATGGACTGGTGCTTACTACCGGCGAAATTCAACGGACAAGAGTATCTGTTTCCTGTGAAAAAATCACGATGCGTGATCAGTTATGCTGGTGAAGTATTTCTTCAAACTCTTGCCACAGCTCTTCAAAAGATTGGTATTCCGCAAGAGCTCTTGATCTACTTTTATTCCAGCCTGAGCCCTTCACCTGCGCATGTGGAAATGTACCTTGAGATGCTTGGAAGCTTCGACAATGCAGCCTCAGTTGTAATGGCTCTAGAAGAGGTGGTCAACTGTGGCGAAATTAAAGCCACACTCAAAAGCTCCGAAAGTACGGAACTCCTTCGATATCTGTCCAAATCGTTGGAGACCTGGAAGGATATTCCGAACTCAATGTGTACAGTTAAAAAGCTGCCAATATTTACAACTGTATACAATAAACAGGTGGCTCTGGAAGAATGTTGCGTTTATGTTATTCCTTCAAAAATTCCAATGAAGGATATGGAATCGTGGACAGCAACAACAGGAATAATTTTTCTGAAGAATGACGATGAATTTGTAGAGATTTTTCAGTTTTTGGGCTGTGCAGTTTTGTCTGAAACAGAAGTTTACTGCAGTTATATCTTTCAACACTTCGAGTTGCTGAGCGAGGCTGGACAATTAATTCATCTTAAGTATGTCAGAGACATACTGCTGAAGAATCTAAAATCGGAACCCTGGAAAGAAACATCTGAAAATCGCCGCAAGCGTGAAGAGGAGAGAGATGCTTTACTGGAATCTCTACAGAATCTTGCATTTATACATACACAACAGGACACATACGAATGTGCATCGCGGTTTTATGATAATCAGAACGATGTCTTCCTTGCGATGCATGATTCGTCGAATTTTCCTCCAGAGCCCTACAATTCTAAGGAATGGAATGATTTCCTGAAGACGTGTGGCATGATTTCGCTTGTTACAAAATTCATGTTCATTCAGTACGCTAAACAAATAGCACAGAGTGCACATGTAATTATCGATACAAGATTGCGCAAAATGTCTAGGATACTTGTTGATCATCTCTTTGAAAGAGAAGATATTCGCGATACTGATTTTTTGAAAATGGTTAAACTTATTCGGTTTGTGACTCCTCATAGAATCGGCACTGATAAAGAGAGCCTACATGTCTGCTATGGAAAGAAAAATCAGAAAAACCAACAATTACTGATTCCCTTCAAGGATGCCATCACATCTGAGTATGCTGATATTGTCTGGACAGCCCAGAATGTGTTGCCAGAATGGGCTTGCCCGGGAGATGATTGTGAATATAGACAATTTATTTTATCACAGCTGGAAATTCACGAGAAAGCAAAACCTGAAGTAGTGGCAGCGCACACAAAACGACTTTGTACAAAATGGGCTCCAGTGGCACATGAACTAAAGCCAAATGTCAAAATTATAGCGGTTGTTTTGAAGAAGATTTATGCTTTTCTAAAATCCAATATGTCAGCTGTCCGAGATCTCATTGATAGTACTTCTACATTAAAGACCACGCCATGCATACTTGACATTGATAGATGTTTACTAGTAAGACCTGATCAGATTGTCTTGCATATACATCCTAAAGATGAGATAAGTCCATATTTAATCAGGCTTCCTTCAGAGTATGGAGAGTTTACTAGCGTTTTTGAGTCCCTTGGATCCACTTATGATGCAACAATAGACCAGTATGCAATGGTTCTGGAAATGGTTCAGGATAAAGCAAAAGAAGATTTTCTTCACCCGAATGAAAAGGAAGCAGTCTGCAAGGCCACTGGAGGATTCTTCAATCTTTTGAAAAATGGGAAAGAACAAACAGAACCTAACAGAAAGCTGTATCTTCCAGGAACTGATGGCAAAATTCATATTTCATCGGAATTGGTGTTCGACAACAATGTCTCATTCAGAGAACGACTAAAACATGCGATACGTTTTACTCAGCCATTTCTTATCGACCTGAAAAAGGAATGCAATGTCGGCGCATCTGAACATGAACTTGAATCTTTAATTAAAAACCTACCTGCTGACAGACAAACGCAGTTCTTGACTTCTGTGGTGGTAGAGGTAATGGAAGATGATTTTGTGGAAGTGGAATCTGCTTTTGTAAGAAAGATAGAAAGAAAGCTACAATCGGAAGAGCTGAAAGATGGCCTCTTGAGGCTTGCACTACATGGCATTGCTAATGAGAACAGAGAGAAGAGCGGAAATAAAATATACAAGGCTATTCAAGGCTTGCAAAACATAACACTAGTTGGAGTTAATATTATTCGCACTTACTTGGTTTACAAGGGACAGCGGATTGAAAGGAGTGAAAGAGCTCTTCAATTTTATATTACAGAGGAAGTTATTAATGAAACAAAACTCACGAAACTCTACATTTGTGAGAGAAATGAGGAGGAGGTTTCATCTCATTGGATGGAAATATTTTACACTAAGATGTCGAGAATTGTTCATGGGGTGACGCAAAATGTTCTACGCGGTACATCAGCTATCTGTCTTCCAAGTATCCTCAAATGTGGCGAAGGTTGCATCAGTAGTATTCTTGATGAGTTTAACATCAAGCGAGCTCAAGGATCAGCTTCTGCGGTTGCAACATTCCGACCAAGACCAGGCCAGTTTGTGCCGATAGAACTTCACCATTTGCTCATAGATGACATTCTATTGTTAAGAAAAGGAGACTTTGTGGCCCTTGTAACTAACGATCCTATTGATGACGCAGATGGCTTGACAGACAACGATACAACTACAAATCCAACCTACATCATGGTAAAAATTCTCAAAGTTTTAAACGAGGATGGAACGAAAGTCAATGTCACCTATCAGATTCATGATGGACATGGTGAACGGATTGTGAGTCCGGCTTTACTGTACGCGTTTCATCGCACAATAACAGATGCCAGTGATGTAAATGCAATGTTGCAGGTAGACGACGCTGATGAAACTGACGAACTGACTTTGCAAGATGCCAAAAGGGATATAAAACAGATCTTGCTAGATACCTGGAAACTGCCAGAAGAAACGAAGAAGAAATATATCAAGAGATTGTTGCTCAGGTGGCATCCTGATAAAAATCCAGATCAGCAACATCTAGCAAACGAGGCAACACGGTACCTCTTTGAAGCACTTGATAAGCTCGAGAAAGGTATACCATTAGACGACAATCAAGCTTACAAAGCACCAGCTTACAGCAACGATTGCTACAGTAATAATTACCACGGTGCTTATTATAGTTACATTACCAGACGAGCAAAACAGCACAGGGAAAATCAAGAACGATATCGACAGAATTACAAGCAGAACACACAAAATGTGGAGGAAAGACGTAAAAGGGATTTCATCAAGAGTTTCAGCATTAGCCATAATCCGCAACCGGGTGAAGGTCGTCGGTGGTTACGCCAAGCAGAGTGGGACCTGAAAGCTGCTGTGAACGATGAAAGTGGTGGAAACTGCCCGTGTGGCGAGTGGGCTTGCTTCAAATACTATCAGGTAAAACAGATCTACAAGATAAGAATTTATAGTATACTGTACACTATTCTTCTAAGACAAAAAAGTGATTAAGAATTTAGTCATTGTAAAACTAAAAGCATTCCTATTGAGATGTTCAGACAGTAATTGCTATGCGCTTTAAGTATATGTATATGTATCTGAGCATTTAAATATCGCCTTATATAGAACATCTCAATGCGCTGAAATATCGTTTCATCAGTGGCTGTCACGGCCATCCAGCTTAGTTTTAACGTGGCGTAAGCATAGGGAATGGTTCGTTAACCATTCGTAAATAAAAATCAGTGTACTAATGTCGCTTCCGGCGACACACAGGGTCTGTTCGTTTTTTGGTTTGGTTAAAATGGCATATTTGAGACTGATTTGTCATGAGCTGTGTTCTTCTTACTGAGAAAGTCCACAACTTACGAAAAGTTGTTCTTAGAACTAAAATGCAAAAACACAAACAATTCCATTTCGTCGACAAATTTTCAAGCGTTTTAGCTCAAACTCTACAAGAATACGCGTAGTAAATAGAAAGTTTTGCAAAGTTTGATTAATTTTTAAAGTAAATTCAAAATGTCCCCAAAAATTGTCGCATATCTTGCATTTTAGATATCTATTCTAGCGTTTTTACTTTTTAATAGTTCATTTTATGCTCGAAACCGCCAAAATAAAAGTCGTTAGCTAAAAGTTGGATAATCAAATTAAACATTACGTTGAATTTAGAGTGAAGCACAAATATTTTTAGAAACTGAATTACAAATCGACACTTTAGCCAATTTTCTGTTAAAGCTCAAATGATAGGAATACAAATGTGTTTTAATTTTATGACATTCCTTAAATAGCTATTCTATGCAGAAGAAACAGAATTAAATTAAAATTCGTCTGTTTTACATAGAAACCGAAAAGATGACGTCGTAAACTGGTGTATTGATATAAATGCGGATATATTTGCAGTTTATGGATATATATGTGTATATGTGTATCTATATATATATGTGTGTGCCTCCGTGTGTATATATACATATGAATATAGGGATCTATATTACAAGCTCTGTAGGCCAGTACATTGCCATAGGTAATTTTGCAACGTCACAGCTGCTCTCCAGAGCCGTATGGTTACTACAGTATTCATCTCTGTCCATCGCCAGTCATCCCGTCTCTTTCCACGATATCTCCAAACATCCAAGGTCGTCTTTAATGTCCCTGGCCAGTTCTTTCTTAGTCTTCCCTTTCTCACTTTCTCTTCAGGGATTCAGTTCATCGCTTGGTTGACTCTTCTATTTTTTCCATTCGAACAGTATAGAAGCGCGCAACAATTGTATTCTGGCTATCCTAAAGCAGTGCTCTATGCTTACGCCAGCCTGTGGCGCAGCTTTTGTGACTGAACGCCAGACAGTCCATGCAAGCCACGCTAGCGATCATTTTACCAGATATTACTTTAGAACAGTAGTTCTCGAAGTGTGGTCCGCGAGTGTGAGTCATATGGTTCGCGGAGGCGAGTTATATTCCCACAGCGTCCTTCCCTGTATACAACATTATACTGTTTTTGCAGTTCGGTAAATAGATGTATAGCCTTTGTTTCTAATACTATGTAATATGGTTTTGGTGACGACACCATTCATGTCACAGTGAAAACAGTTTTACTTTGACGGTCGCAAACGTGTTCATTTCTGATAAAAATCGTTGGGCCGTAAGACGTAGGTGGCCTGCCCAAGTCTGACTCTGGGAAAGTGGCCCCCTGGGCGAGAAACTTTGAGATAGCTACTGCTTTAGAGCAAATACTCAGTGTGAACTTAGTAGAAAATATAAGGGTGGACAATAAACATCTAAAGTAATTTTACACAACATAAACTTTACAGCTTATAATGAAGTGTTACGGCAGTAAAACAACGATAACACTTGCAAAGCAGCAAAATTAAATGCTTATACCTTCGAAACCTTACCGCTTGGCAGATCATCAGTAGAACAGTGTAGGCCTAATGTTTAAAAGTATATGCGCTTAATTTTTGCTGTCTTGCATGTGTAATTTGTATTCTTGTGCCATTAATACTGGTTCGTAAGTTGTGTTCACATTAATTTATATCTGATCGCTTTTTGCGTTATTTTACAATAGAATCACTCGACGGTTGTTCATCACCACAGCAATGCGCAAAACTATTCAGAGACGCGTAGTAAACCAGTGTCTGTTAGTTCAGGAGCTGGAGAACTTTGTAATCTACTATGATGAATCCAAGTGTTTTAACGCGTATTTTGTGGTGCCTTTTAAGAATTTCCCAAAAGCATTCAGTGGCATCCGAAGTATTTTAAGTTAATGATTAATATAAAATTTTATATTTGATTTAGGCTGCTTTAAAGGCTTTAAAAGGAGCCCAATACGCAAGAGACGCCAACAACATCAACACTGACGACTTTAGAGAAATATCAAGAAAGCTTGAGAATCCAGACATCATTGGCTGGACTTTTGAGTTGAACAGAATTGTCACGAGTCCCAGTTACATGCTTTATCCAACGGACCACCAATCGCACAGGATACCACACGACGTATTTACAATTGACATAGTCCAGAGAGCCAGAGAGCTCAGTCAGAAAATTGTGGAATGGTGTATGAACTACATAGGATAAAATCATGCTCACTCTATGATGAATCAGCCTACGATTCCTCGCTCAGCCGATGGACATCTGGCGTGTTAACAAATGTCTTACTTAAATATCTATCGCGAGTATTTGTTATGAGAGTTAACATTAATATTGAACGAAACAACTGTTTAAGAACATTGCAAAATTAAGGCCATTTAAATCCATAAAATCTGAAAACTTGTCGCATTGTAATTGTGCCTTATGTTGGTGTAGCCAGAACATTTTACTGCATAGTTTTTAATTTGTCGTTTCGTAACACTGTTACAGTTATTATATGTAATGATAAGATACGCATGATTCAAGTTAAGGGTACAGTTGTCGTATTGCACTAACCTTGTTATGTCTATTGATAGCTCAGCTGCTATAATTATAGTTTGTTCTTGTTTGCCTGTTGTTTTCTCGATATCGACATAATGCATGTATCCGTCTAAGTATTTACTTCTGCTGAACCTTGTATGCCGTTTAATATTTTAGAAACTTTGACATAGTTTTAACTCTGAAACATTCAAATAATTTTATATAAATCACTATTGGCATGATGTTAAGCGCCTAATCCTTGCCACTTTAACACAATTAAACCGTAGTCATACCTTTTCATATTTTGTTTTTCAAGCATTTTACTAACCAATTTTTAGGACGTAAAAATTGTAATAATGTTGTGATATTATTTGTTTATCCTTTGGAAGACATCTTTATACACACATAGATCATTCTAGAAGACTTCTCTTCGCTTGTTAAGACTCATTTGTTTAAATCTTTTAGGCAGCCATGTCCATATCGCTTTTGAGGCGTGCCTAAAATGCTCTTTAAAAAAGTTCAGATACGTGCATACATGCATACATGCACGTGTACTTAGAATTCTTTGGTATATAATTTTATGAGATTATCTACTGTTCTTCTCAACGGCAAATCCATGTGCGATGGTTTTGGTCATTTTTTATTTTGCTTCAGTCGTTCTGCCATTTAATCTAGCTGTTGATACTTTTCAGAAAAAGTGAGTGAAAATGTAACCCATGTTTGGAGCCTCCAAGTTTTGGCGCATGAAGAATTCTAAGCCAAGGGTTTGAGAAATTTGCATCGGTCACAAGACACGATGCTTTTTGGCCTTCCGAGTCTGTTTTTGGACACGACCTGTCCAATTGTATAGTTCGAATTCAGTTTGAGTTGAATGCCAATGTCGTCTACACCCAAAACATCGTCATAACATACCAACCAATGATTTAGATTCTGGACATCATATTTCTGAAAGTCTTCAGTCTGAAACATATATTAATAGTCATGAAAAGATTATACCTATCATTTTTTTCTAGAGCATGTGCAAGAAGTTGGTTGCCAACAGTTCATTAGCTGGTCTTCTGGAAGGAAAAGAAAGAGAAAAGCTAAATATGAGTTACATGTATTGATTTTGCTGACCCTATCTGACAACAGAGAAAGAGCAAGATTCATAGTTTTTGCTCTCGACTTCAAGAGAAACGACTGGAGTTTCTTGACTGCCTTAACCAGAACCCAGGACCACCGAGATACAAACGTACATCATATCTAGCTGATGAAACAGGTGCGTCTTAAGATAAACAGAAAAACTGGTCAACCTTGCCTTACGCGTTACATGACCAAATAACTAACTGATCATTTCAAGTTTCGCACTGGGATAGCATAAAAGTGAAAGACAACGGCATCATTACTCATGTCATGCAGTAACTCAAAGATAATGCCTTTCTATGTCTTTTGCACGCTATCAACCTTTTTGAAGTTGATTGTATAGGAAATAAAATAATGCTAAATCACTTTGGATAATATATAATGGGACCTAAGCAAAACTGCTGTTAGTCGTGAAGCTTATGAATCGTTAGCCTGGAACTTTGACTATACGTGTCCCACTCACTGAAACAATACAAAGTGTGCGACATGTAGGTAATTTAATCTAACAGTTTAAAATACTTTTCACCCTGCAAATTTTTTGTATCATTCACCAGTTAATGTTGCTTCAAAACAATAAACCATAACTAATTCTTCTTACTTTAGCAAATACGGACCATAATTAATCAATATTAATGAATATCATGATATTCATAACCGATTCACGATACAAAGGTGAATAAGATAGCAAAGACTCAAGGCTGATGTTGAACCGAGATTGGTTGCCGATTAAGATTTTCTCACACACTTACACAAACGCACACGCACACACAACAAGAAGCTTGCCGGATGTGCAAATCCTAGACTGCGACCTTGACAAACAGGTTGTTTCTGCAACATTAGTCACTGCTTCAATAGACGAGGAGCATCGCGCATGTAGTAGCTGCTCAAAGTAACTTACACTGCATGTATAGGACATGTTTTCCCGTCTTTGTGTAGTTTAAAATTTTAAGGACGAATTAGCAGCCAGCACTATGTAAACAGCATAAGTAAACCGAATGGTGTTCTGCAGTATATATCGAATTGGGAACAATATTAATTATCAATTTATTTCATATTTAATTTCCTTCTTCTCAGAGTTTATGAAAATTGTGAGCTTTGATTGTTCTTTTACAACAGACCACTTGCAGAACTTATGGATATGCCTACTGTGTTCAACAAATCTAATGAGAGAGCTCTATCCTATCCTACATATCCTGTCGTATCATCCAGTTAGGTATTTATGTATGTATGAATGAATAAATAAATAAATGAACGAACGAACGCCTGAATGAATTAAGCATATATATACACTGTGTCCGGAAAAATTCCAAGGCTTTACAGTAAATATGAAAATAATTAGTAAACATTAATCGATTTTTAAAATTGCAAAAACAGTTTAATCCTGAAATATATAATTACCAACAAAATTCTTTGTAATTTATTAACGGCCCCCGTTTAAAATTACGTCACAGTGACGTATTTGAATTTTATATTTTGTAAAGAAAGTTGCTAGAAAAATGGCGTTCAGCGAGGAAGACAAAATTGTTATAAAATTTTTACGCCAAAACAACAATTATAGTGCAAATAATATTTCAGGATTAAACTGTTTTTGGAATATATATATATATATATATATATCCGGACACATATATAAGGTATAGGCTAAACGCAAGTATTTTTGGAGTGATGGCGTGCAGATCAGGTTTTCAGGGCAATCAGTCTTTCGCAGAGGCTGTGAAGAATGTAGCCCTAACGTGTGTCACCGTGCAGGTGCACACTTAGACAGGCGGGCTGCCATCCTGTTCCGAAGAATGCAGGTCTGTATCTAACCTAACCTAACCTAATAGTTTCTACAGCGGCGTTATCATAATGCGCAAAGACCAATCGATGATCACCTCATGTGAAACCTAGTAAAAAATCGCAATCCGTTCGAGAAGCCGGGTCAATAATTCAATGTTAAAGAACCAGTCAGGCTGCGGTGGGTAGCCAAGTTGAAACGCACAAGTCTTACGTTTAAGCCTGGCTTATTTACGATTTTAGTGGCCTAAATTATTTACGCGATTATCTGTAGCTCTTTAAAGTCCCAAATTAAAAATAAACACGTACCTTTACTGAATTAGCATACCAGTATTGTTTTAGAATCCGCAAAACAATCTGACATGACAAATTACGATTTAAAATGCCATTTTTCTCGAAGTAAATCACAATTTAAGTCAAACAACTTCCACCGGAAGCTGTGGTCTTGCCAACTATTGTATCTATTAATAGTCGAAATTTAATTAGTAACTTCTGTAGCGCCGGTGTATAATGCTCAATGCATCAACCGATGACGCACCAAAGCCAAGCCGCAGTCAGGTCAATATCAAGAAGGTCAGTCCACTAAGACAGATAGGCAGCCTGTAGTGGATAAGGAATTTGAAAAGGTAAGTTTTAAGTTGAGATCGAAATGACACAAGCGACTGAGCAGAACGAATAGACACAGGAGAGAATTCCAAAATCTAGGTCCAACAAACGAAGAAGCACGTTCAGCAAGCAGGATTCTAGTCCTAGATATGACCAGAGAAAGGCAACTAGATGATCTGATTGAATAATGATAAGTCTGGGGAATAAGAACTGATTTAAAGTATTTTCGTTGGCCAAAGATCTATGTTTTATAAACTATAAACCCCAAATTAAAACAAATCCTTTGCTGAACAGGAAGTCAGTAGAAAGATTTAAACATTTATTTATGTTTCTAGAAGTCACAGTTATGACTCATTTTCAGTTTCATAGAGATCACAATGGTGATCCACTTTCTTAGTTTCTTTTTAGTTAAGTTTTAGTTAAGACTTTCTTTATAGTTCAATTGTACCTAATATCAGTTAAACATTTTTGTCGCCATATGCTTCTTTCTGTAATAGGCGGTCCTAATTTAGCGGGACTTAGGGGGTCCCTTTTGGGTCTACCATTTGTATCCCAACAATCTATGCAATGGGCAGTGTATTTGTTCTTTTCTTTTATTCTTTTGGAATCAATAAAGTTTTCATTCATAAAGATTAAATGCTAATATTTTTGCGAATTAGTTATGGCTCTAACCAAAGAGTTCTGAACTCTTTGAAGTCTCTGCAGATTTGACTTTGTGATACCATTAAGAATCGATTTACAATAGTCAAGACGATTGGAGACCATTGCATTTGCGAAAGATATCCTTAAAGACATGGGAATATAACGACTAATTCTACGCATGTCACAAATATACATGTATGTCGACTTACAGACACTATTTACACAGTCGGTGAGAGACATTGTAGAATCATGAACAACACAAAATTACGAGCAGCATCAGTCAACTCAAAGAATGAGTCAACCAGCTTTAAGAACTTAAGCCATTCAAACTCCTTCAGTTGCTGTGAAGTGCCCAACAGTAGTAGAAATTCAGTTTTCCGTGGGTTAAGGAGGATTTTATTAGCTGTCATCGAAGACTACACATCCTCAAAGGCATAGGTCACCGGCTGCACAGGCCAGTGACAAGACAAAATAATAAATGTGAATATGAGAGCAATTTAGTAGCGCCATTAAGAACCTCTCAAAGCTCTACTGTGTGTACTTGACCATATAAACTGCAGAAGAGGCAGTGCGTTTCTGTCAGCTTTTGTCATGCAAGAGAATGGTCATAGTAATAGAACCTTATCTTGGTGTAATTACTAAACCAATGTCCATGGAATCAGAACCGCATTGTACATATATGTCTTTTTCATAGCTAATCGCAGTCAGCGCTAAGAAAGCCTTGGCTTGGTTTGGTTTCTGGAAAACCGGAAGCGAAACAAAAAAATCCGATTACCACACGGACAATATTATTTTACTGATCTAACATAGGCTTAATGCTGCATAATTTTGTTATACTAGTCAGGCACATATAGGCCAGTTATAGATTTTAAATGTTCAGAGAGGTCAGGGAGTCTGGTTCACGAGTGATATTTTACTCAATATTTAATGTGTGTTTGCGTATTCTGAGTCAATTTTATAGTCCTTAACAGATGGCACGGATTAGTTCAGATCCATAGACTACATACACACACATACATACATACATACATACACGCACATACATACATACAAAGATACATACGTGCATACATCCATACATGCATACATGCATACATACACACATACACGTACATACATTCGTAGAAATATGCATGCATACGCGTACCTACATACATACATACATACATAAATACACACTTTCATAGTCACAGAAATACAGACACGCAGACATACATACATACGTACAAATATACATACGTACATACATACTGACATAGGCCTGCATACATACATGCATGCGAATATACATTCGTACACATACATAGATATATGTAAAACATACATTCATACATACGAATATATAAATACATACAAACATTCAAGCACATATACTAATGCACATACGTCCGCGCATACATGCAGACATACAACTATAAAAACATACACAAATGATATAATGTGGCAAGTTTCTTGAGCTCCAGGAAAGTAGCAGTTTCTCTTGTCCTACTCTTGCTCAATTTAATTATACACTCAATATATTAATTATATAATATATAAGTAAATATAAGGGCTTAGATAGACTAAATAAATATTATGCCGTAATTGCTGATGGTTATAATTATAGACTATCAACATGCAGCTTTGATAGTATTAATGCTACTGATCGTATAAACGAACCTGCCGCTTGGGGACTGTGGTTGGGGCTAGGGGACGACTGGAAGCCTCAGTGTGCCCCAGGGGTCAACAGAAGAGAACTGCTGTCTTCAGTAGGCCCCTTCTATGGGCAACAGAAGGGGCCGGGTGGCCCAAAGCCCCCTTTTGCATCTACTTGGCCGTTATAATGACTGATTAATGATTTTCTAAGCGTTAACTACATAGTCTAGTATTTGAATTCTGAACTGCACTTAGTGCCTCTTTAATTCGTTCGAGAGGTGTCTTGGCTACACACTCAACCACGAGCTGCTTATCATAATGTAACCTTCGATCTACTAGTGACGTTTCTCGATTCGGGCTGACAGCTTGAACCCGCTGTGACATCCCAACGCTGAACCTGCAGAGTCGCTGTTTCTATATTTAGACATCTTCCGAAACAAAAACCGAAACATTTGAGTTTTTCTGAAAGTCAGACGCAGCAAATTCTCTATACGCTGCGTGCATGTGTAGTCATTGTTTACAGGTGTGGCGTGAGAATGTGTCCGGTTCGAAAATGTGTCCGACTGTCAACGGACGACGAGGTCTAAAGTATCGCGTTATCGTCATATCAGAATTAGATGCGAAGCAATATTTTAAAGCGGAAAACTAGAAGCCCAAGCAGTTGCCTATAAAGCAAGTGTAGCAAGGGCGACGCAAGAGTTCTATTTTTAGAAGCAAAATTCCCGATATATTGGGATAATTATCTTGCGTACCGAGTGTCTTTCCCGGACCAAATCCCACGCTCTATTAATAGTTAAGCTAGTCAGTTGCTATTTGACGTCATCTGTCACGTGAACTAATGACAGCAATTTTCGGACACATTTTCATGCCGGACACATTATCACGCCACACCGGCTGCCTTTATAAGTATGGCGGCCAAAACTGGACCGTAGGCCTACTCGTACCGAGACTCCGAGAGGTCATCCAAAGGTAAGATTACCTGATCTTTCTTACTGGTGATGATTGTATTATTACTTAATGTTAAGTAAGGCGATGTAATTGTAATTGTAACTAGTTACTTCTATCTTCTAATGCACAAAGCTATGGCGCACCATAATCAAGTCACATTCAGGTCAATATAGGCCTACAAATGTTCAACTCACATCCCGGCCTTAACAGCCAGATGTACACCATTCCTCAAGATCGAGGACAGCATAAATATACGTAGACCTTAATGCAGCGGTTGCAATTCTAATTGTTATCAGAAATTTATACAGCGTCGTATAAGGGAAACTAACCAGAGGCTAATATATTAGTCTTCTACACAAAAAGCATGTTGAATGAATGAATATTAAGAGATCAACGTGCCAGGCATAAAAATTGAATCTGCTGCATGTTAGGCTCTGGTGTCTATACATACATTACTCTTTTTCTTATTTTTATTGCATTTTATTACTATATTATTATTATGGTTGTTATTATTATTATTATTATTATTGTTATCGTTGTTGTTGTTACTACTGCTGCTGCTGCTGTTGCTCACACTGTTGTTGTTATTGTTGTTGATGATGACTGTTATGATGATGTTGTTGTTACCACTACTCCCATTAGCATTTATAGCCTATACTGTGTACTAGATTTATAAATCTCTTGTGCAGTGGGAAGTCCTTAAAATATAGGATATAGGTTTTCTGTTGCTGCGTAAATCTGAGTCATAAGGGTCATTTAGAATCAATGTTCTCCATTGTTATACAGTTATAGACCGCAAAATGTCGTCAACAATGCACTCTGGGTATCAACATAATTGTATATTCTTGCACATATGCTACGCCACACACACACACATACACACACACACACACCCGCACGCACACACCCACACACACATACACACACATACACACACACACGTTTATGGACACACATTTTATAAATTACGCATAGGGCTCATTTGTTGGATTGTTAAGTTTGTGTTTATGCCTCAGCCGAAAGACTCTTCAAGCCAAGGACAACGCTTCTGATGACCTTTCATGCAGACTATGTTACGTTTATCCCTTTTGTTTATGTTTAGTGACGGTGCTAGGTAGGCCTACATAAACACACATATCCATGATCATGTAAGCGTATCTCAGGTGTGTTAATACTCTATATATATCTAAACACTTATATAGCGCCCTTTTGTGTACCTCTAAAAAAGCTTTTTAGGCCTTTACAATACGTTATAACGGACGCTTAGAAAACACGTTGCCAAAATTACAAGCAACAGTATACTATTTATTTTACTAATTTTTTAAAATTTTGGGCCATTGGGCTATAAATTCCATGATTGTGCTTGCCGGATTATGTCAGTTAAAGACATCAGTTGATTTGGTTTTGCGTCTTCTACAAAAATGTCGAAAACCTTGTTACCACTAGTAAGTATATTTTATTTGGTATTGAACAAGAAATTATTTAAAGAGTTATTGTTGTTAATAGTAACCATATGGATCTATATGTTGACAGAGTACTATGACATTGACTGCTTGTTTTACCATGAAAATTTCCGCTGCAATATTAGCGTCCGTTTTAACGGAAGTCGGGCACTACCATGTATGCCGCCACGTTTTCCAACAGTAAAGTCACCAAGCCTCATTGTTCCAACAATTATACCCGTCATTGCATTACTTGCAGTGCGAAGTAACCGTTAGCTAGAAATCTATTTAGACTATCTACTCACTGTTTTGTATTCCCCTAGACTGTGAGCACCATCGGCAAACTATTCGCAGCCTAACCAAAGACAGCTCAAGGAAAGAACACATAGTCCTAACATTCTAACGCCTCATTTACTACCACTGATAAAATTTCATGTTTATTGTGTCTTCAGAACTGCCCAACAGGCACCGGTTGAAACTGTAGCACAGCTAGAAGAAGAAGAAGATACTAGTGTAGTTATGACAGCAACAAAAACTACGGCACATGTGACGTCTTCTTACAGCCACAAACAATGAAAACATGCTAACCTATGAAGACAGTGATAAGTCGGATGATGAGTACGAGTTCAATGTTAACCATTTGGGGCACAAGTTGTTGTCAACTCCATGTGAAGTCCACAGACAGATCTTACTAACAGATCCAGACGCCAGCAACACATGCACGGACGGTGGCGGGCCTGCTGATATAAAGAAACCGAGAAACAAGGTTGGCATTCATTCAGAAATATCGGATGCCAGTAATACCGCAGTTGTTGCCAACAATTCTGACAGAAAAGCCAAAAATGTACACTGGAACAAAGTCAACCAATGGTCAAGGTACTCGTTGTCCAAAGGATAAAACAAGTCAGTGGAATGAACATGCTAGGAAGGGCAAATTTCTATCAAACGACTGACAGCCATGGAAGATACACCACAGAGGACAATGCAGGTGAAGAATCCTTGTGTCCAAAAGTTGTAACCAAGCTGCTCCACCTCTACAATCACGGAATGGGTGGCGTTGATGAGTTAGATCAGCAGGTTACTTGTGACAGAACACGAATCAGGCAATGGAAATGGTGGTGGCCAATCTTTGTCTACCTGTTTGACGTAACAGTGGTCTACGAATGGTATCTCTCTCGCAAAGTTCACGGCGGCAGCTACAGTTTGTTTTACTTCAGGTGGCAGCTAGCTGTAAGTCTACTCAAGTGCTATGGTGTGCCATCCATCCGAGGTGGACTTGCTCCTGTTATACTGTGTGATGTACGACACCATGGTAACAATCACTGGATTGTACGAGGAGACACAGACCGTCGTTGCAAGATAATATATTGTTGTGAGAGATGTGAAGTAGGCCTTCATTCTGACCGTCACAAGTACTATCACACAGCATAAAACCTCATATAGTAAATAAATGTGACGAATCATCAAAAACATTCTGGAAACGTTATATGATATAGCTGGCAGGCTTGATTCTGTGACAGTAAACTAAGTTATGGTTATCATTGGGTTAGTGCCTGACGTCCGTTAAAACGGACAGTATGTAAACTGCTTATGTTGTAGTTGGTAGCAATATATAAGTTGTCAGCAATATTATTGTAATAAGTTGTTGAGATTTATGAAACTATAACCTAATTTGTTCAGTTTTATAACTTTGGGCACTAATGCATTAAATTAAATTATGTAATATATTTAGTTTTTATATATAAACCTATAACCTTAGACATAACTTATTCAGGAAACAACAGGAATTTAATTCACAAATTCTTCAGTGTAACAGTCTTACACTTGTAAAATAGTATGAATGAGAATAGTATTGTGCCATAGCTTTTAACACGCTGAATTCGCTATTTAGAAGTATAAGGCATATGTTGTAGAATGCAAACAAAAAATATTCTGAAACCACAGAAAACCCATTTTATGTTATATATCCGATGCTGAAACCTTACATTAAACCATTAGAGTAATAGATGTTTTGTCCCTCTGACATTTTCACTCATTTTTACCTCACAAAAGTGAGATACATCAGGCGATTAACTAAAATCTGTTCAGTGGAACCAAAGCCCTCCACTAGCATTGCAACCGGAACTGAAAACATATCATTGAACATTAAAGAAATCCCCTTGGCTGAAGCCTACATTCAAACTGAAGAGATAATGTCATGGCCGTACGGGATTATGACCAGCCCTATCAGTTGTGGAATCGGCATTTTAATTTTGAATAGCCTAAAAAGTGCTCTGGTAATTGAATCGCTGTCATCCTTTTCTGCCTGAATTTTAGCCGCATTTGTCTGTAGAGTGTAGACTTAACAGATAAATGTGAAGGCAATATAGGTATGTCACAAAACGCAAGCTTATTTTGCAAGATCCCGCCAGTGGTGCCTTTTCTAGCTATTCGGATGCAGGCTAACTACCACCACTACTACTACTACCACAACTACTACTACTACTACTAACGGAAGGACATTAGCAGTAGATGTATGCAGCGTGAAACAGCTTATGGCTGCTAGTACCCTACATTTTCTGCGGATTACTGTTGTTAACATAAATTTTAGGCTACAGAGATGCATCTTCGACAAGATCTTAGAAGGCGCTATATAGACGTTTAATAGCATGCATACAATGTATCTTTGCACTCCCGAATAATGCCTCTTGAGCCTATACTCATAATCGATTGCCATAGCTGCCTGTGATGTAGGTAATTATAATTTAATGTGCAGGGGTTGAGTGTAATTCTTACCTCATTATAACATGTACGTTTTTAGCACTACGTTTTGGCGAATCTGGATTGTAGTTCGCTGATGCATAGCTCAACGAACTCTCTGTTTGAAATATTTTGAAAATTCGCTACACAATGGCTAACCAAGGTAGGCATTTGGCTGCTAATTTTAAGCTTTTCTTCTTAAGCAATCCTATACTTACTCTTGTATTTATTGCATGTAAAAAGTCATGTGAAAAGTCTCATGTAAGTTAATGTTAACAGATAATTAATATCTATGTCTCTGAGAGCCATTTCAAATTTCAACCAATGTGCAGCAACATCAGTAACTTTAAGAAAATATAGCCATAAATTTTTAGAATGACCTGCTATTGTACGCATGCTGAGAATGACCCGTTGAAACCTGTTGTAATAATGCTGTAATAATACACATTGAAGAAATTTCAAGCTGTTGCAGACTGGAATAAGTTTTTCAAATTGCCATGTTTTTGTTTGGGTTGCAGAAGAATTCAATCTTGGCATCATCTTGCCGTCGTTGATTAAGCAGCTGAAATCAATTCTGCAGCAGTATCCAGACGACGGACAAATACTTAAGGTCAGCCTCGGGTTATCACTGGCGCTGATTGAACTTGACCAAATGTTCTGTTGTTCTTTGTAGTTTTCCCAATTTCTCATATGCCACCATTTATAGACAGCATTAAAAGAAATAAAACGCAGTAAGGTAAATACATATCATTTGGACGCATGTCAGAGTTATAGCTCTGAGATTGAAGGATCCAGGCAAACAGCAGTTGCAGTAATTCAATCAGAACGAACTATTTATTCCAACGGCGGGTATGGATCAATAGTGTGTTTTGTTTCATTCTCAAAATAGGGAATTGGCCTTTTATTTAACTCTAGCTTTCTGGTTTAATTATCTGCTGAAGATATGAAGCTAATCAACTTACTTGTTAGTTCTCAAAACTACTGTGCAATTTTTGCTTTTTCCAAACTTTCTTATTAATGCTGTAAGCATACTGAACGACGTGGCGATAAATGGCCAATTGGTATACAAATTAACCTTAGAACCAATACATGGGAACATTTATTGGATTATAAAGCCATTGCAATTATTGATTGATTCTAAGATCTTCAACATTTTCGGATCTACTATTCTTTACAAATATTTTTACATGTAGATTTTATTTTACCAAATTAATTTATTACTGTTTAAATGTCGCCAGGAACTCATCCAAAATGGTGAAGATGCAGGAGCTCGTAAAATTGTCTTTCTCCTTGACGCCACATCTTATCCTGCTCGACAGGAAAAGATGCATCATCCAGACCTCGCTTCCTATCAGGCAAGATTTCCTTTGGTGAAGCTACCTCTTTGGCAATGTCCACTTAGGAATGTACAATAGATGTATTTAAGGCACGTTGCAGAGGGCAGCTGATGACTGACTTAAGAGAAAACGATTATCAGACAACTGAATGTTGCCTTTTATAACACAGGTACATATACAAAACAACATAATTATATATAAATATAAATTATTTGCTATATGTGAAACTGAATATAAATATGGCGAATATAAACAACTTTAATGCCACGAGAGTAAAATCTGAAACTGAACAAGTCCAGTATTAACTGGATAGGGTCATTCAATTTTCAAAACGCTATCATACTTTCAAAACAAAGTCTGCTATGGTCTAATGGACCTGATCTATGTGAAACTTATAGACGGTATTCTAGATGATGAAACCTTGATTTTAATGTTATTTTGTTTCAATTTTTCCATCCATTTTAATGAATGTCATTTAAAATTCGTTTATCAAGAAAATCTCATAGTGACAAATGAAATGGGTTTATCATGTTAAGTTCGGGTAACTTGTCAGTTTTAGGGCTGAACTTAATGCTACTTTTAGAAACTTTTCTTTATGCTATATTTCCAATTGACCGTTAGAGATTTACGTGAGTTGTGCAGGGTCCGGCTCTCTATGTCTACAATGACGCCATCTTCTCACCTGAAGACTGGAAGGGCATTCGAATGCTAAACGACAGCGTCAAAGAAAAAGACCCGATGAAAGTGGGACGCTTTGGACTCGGGTTCAAATCCGTCTTTCACATGACTGGTATAATCAATAAATTGGGATGTATGTATATGTATGCATGTATGTGCGCATTGATGCATGTATGTACGAATGTATGAACGAATGCATGCATGCATGTATAAGTGTATTTGTGTATATATGGACGTATATATGCATAGTCGTATGTATGTTCGTATGGGGTGCAATGTTTATGAATCAAAACAATATTAGACTCGAATTGCTACAATTTATTTGATTATTAATAAGTATCAAAATAATGACAATCAAAGTTTCAGAATGAGTCTGAAGGCAATCCAGTTATAACATGACACGTTAAAAATAGCCTATATGAAGCACCAATAGTTTCAAACCTTATTAAGCCTAATGGTCATCTGCGCAAGATGAATTGAAATAATTTAAGACACTCATTTATTTATTTCCTTTTAGCTGTGCGGTTGTATGAGCTATAGGCTCAAAATGATGTCTTGAAACAGCACCCACTAGTGCGTTGAATTACGTGCCATCTGACATTCAAGTAGAGATGAGCTTCGGGCCGACTCGCTTTTTTCGCAGGCTGAGCCGAATTCGTGGCGGGCCAGGCCGTATTTAGGTGCATATTTAAAGGTCAATTTTTCACTGTAATTTGAGCTATAAAGCTCAAAATTTGGCGAAGCCATTTTGATTCTACTTCATGTAAGAACAGTATTTTTAAATTTACTATATAAAACTATATAATAAATATAACTGAAATTTACAGAAATTTTTAAAATTCAAAAACAATAGTCATATCGAGCTTTCCATCACTTATCATAGCTATAGACAAAGAAGCGGCTACGGCGCTGATCTTATTTTGATTTTTTTTAAATTCTTATTTTCGTATTTTTTCCTTAAATTCAACGTTTTCTCCTTATTTCAAAATTTTAAGTATGTTTTTGTGCCATTCTACATATTTTAAGCCTTTAGAAAGCAAAATCACTTAAATAAATATGCAAGATGCAAAGGCTTAGAACACATTTTTTGCACTAAGCTTGAATTGTTTCCATTTAACAATACTTTCTAATTGGCCGTGCACTTGTAACATAACGTTGCTCAAAATAGGAAAAATGGCCGGCAAAAATATCACACTTTTATTTTTTTATTTTTTGCTGCAACGATACTTTTTGCCAATTTTAAACTCTCACCATAAAAATATGCACATTTCACGACAAATCCGAGTCAAATGATAAATCGAGAAACAGGAAGGTCTAAATAGGTCTTGCAACCATGTGACATTGGTTGAATCTCTCGGCGTCTTACGCGAGGTGTACGCGTTCGAGGCTCTCATGAGACGGTTAATGTTGAGCAAGTCTTGCACTTACAACTGCTCTGAGCCACAGATTGATATTTATTCTTTGGATAGTGGCGCTTAATAAATGGAGAAATAATATCAATAAAGTTGGATGTTGCTACAGGCACTACCAGTAAACCGATCGCTACCAATCTCCACAACATAATAACCCCTATAAAGTTTCTAGTTAAGGGGTTTTAGAATTTTAAGGGGTTAACAATTGTTGTAAAATCTTGCTTTTAATTTAATAACAAAGAACCTATCAGATTCTTGTTATTCTTGGCTAATTGAACGTAAATCAACTTAGATCCTGCAATAGGGCTTTGGGTATTAATGCTCCTCGCCTCCCAATACTGTCAACACTTCTCTTAATGCCTGAAGTTCAACGATTAAGATCCTTTTACCGCACTTAACGATAAAACAAAGGGTGAAATGCCATTGCCTGTAGTATGCTGTATATGATTAAAAGTCAGCATCGAAAATATTGCAATGACTCACCAAAACTTTCTTTTTCAGATTTGCCAAGCATTTTCAGCGGAAATGGAATCGGATTCCTCGATCCTCGTGAGCTGTTCTTCACTGCTGAAATTCCCGGAAGAAAATCTGGCTACCCCACATCGTCATATCTGTGGGATCTACAAAAGAACAAGGATGACATTCGACGCCTTGAAGATCAGTTCCTACCATTTCATCAAGAGCTCTTTGGAGCGACTAGTCAAACCTTTTCCGATGGATACTACAAAGGAACAATATTTCGCTTTCCGATGAGAATGGAAGGAATGCATTCGGATATATGCGACACAAAGTATGATGCTGTAAAAGTACGAGAGTTGTTCCGCTCACTGGAAACTGATGCACACATCATGCTACTATTCCTCAAAAGCCTAGAATGCATCGAAGTTTACGAGAAGACATCAGAAACTGCAAGTCCAACGAAAATCATGTCCATCAGTATTTCACAGAATCTGACTGAAGAGGTGAGGGCGAAAAGGCTCCATTTAATAAAACAGATCGAAGCTCATAGAAATGTTAACGTGACAGATTCAGTTTCCGTCATTTATCCTTTGAATGTGGAGTTCCAGAAACATCAGAATAATTCTCCGACTGAAACCTCTAAATGGATTATTTCTCAATATTATGCAGGCAAATCAGAACTCGACTTTGAAAAAGAAATCAGCGAAACTCTTGGATTGCTGCCTTGGGTCGGTGTTGCATTGCCTATCCAGGAAAATATTGAAAATCCTTCGTATTTGGCGAAACCAGAGGGACACATTTTTTGCTTTCTTCCTCTTCCTCGGGAAGAGACAAGTCCTACTGGATTGCGGGTCCATGTGCATGGTTACTTCGCAGTTGATTCCAATAGAAGACACTTGAAATGGCCAACAGCTGATCAGAATATTAACCAACTGACAGATAAATCTCTGATTTGGAATGAGTTCTTGGTCAACAAATTATTAGTTAAAGCCCTGGTGAAGTTGGCTTTGCATGTAACTAATGCAGACAACAGACTGCGACATGATCTCATATTCGACATCATACCCGACAAACTGACGCCACAGTGGAAATACTTAGCGGAAGAATTCTGCAGGCAGCTTCCCAATCTGAACATATTTTATTCACCAGTTTCTTCAGGACAATGGATGAACAGCGGAAATGCAGTATTTGACAACATTGAAGACAAAACCGAGCTCCAAACTCTAATAAGACGCATTTTACTTCAGAATCAAACGAGGCTTGTTTCTGTACCACTGTTTTTGAAGAAACATTTTACAAACCAGATAACACCGTCACTCGTCTGTCAATCGCTAAAGAACGTGCAGAATGTGTTGTCTCTGCAGGAGAATGAGAAATTCATTCTCTTGAAATATTTCCTTGACAATTTTCCATATGGTAAAGAACTGATCAGCACGAGACTAATCCCTCTGGCAGATGGGACTTGGACGGACTTCAGGCAATTTCAACAAGCAGAGAAAATCTACGTGGAATCACCTGAGCATCCGAGAACACTCCTTCCAGGCCTGGATAGAATGTTTCTGCGACCAGATGTGTCCATGTTTCAGAACTTGAAAAACTTAGCATCACGAAGTGAGATTTTTAAAGTCTTTTAGGTTAGCAGGGTATACCGTAACACTGAATTAATGCTATATTTTTTGGTAATCACTTATTTATTACACACTTTTAACAGCATTAATCTTCAAATGCGTGGTCCAGGGTGTGATAGCAGAACAACAGCAATCCGACAATTGGATAGCCTCTTTCCTTGCAGCCTATGTACCGTAATAAAGGATCTTAATTCACTATTCCATGATATGAATTTCGACACCGCTCCGTGCTGCATTTGTATCATAAAAAGACAGCTACAACCTAAAATGCAACCAGGACGATCAAGAGCTTCTAAAATTTTGTAAACTTTACCTTTTACGAAAAACTTAGAATCTGTACTTATATTAAACTTCGTATACTAACACTGGAATAAGGACTAAAGGTATAGAACTAAATGAAATTAGTAAATTTTATTGTTATATTCTGACAAGGTTGAAGTACTTATTAGATGCGAAAACAACGGAATTGGGAAAACTAAAATTGTTTATTGTACCTGACTTCACTAAAGTTATCATATTTGTCATCATTTTAGTGATCTATACTAACACTAGGTGCCAAAGAATTGTCATCATCTATTTTAGCAATGTGCACAAAATGAATCAACCAAATATATCTTTTAAATATTACGCCACTATATGTGTGTGAAGATTTGCCTCAAAGCAAGCCAATATGATAATTCAAAGATTCATTCTAACTGCACTGTTCACTTCTTGTCTCTCGTGTCTTCTGAAGCATCTTATATCAGTTAAACATCGAATATCATTACATGGCCATTAATGTTGTGTTCTATTCTTTTCTACAGATACCACTCAACTCGTGCACATGCAACCACAGTATTTCTCCAATCTGCTGCGTTCCGTGTTTCCTCATGACTGGCAGAATTGCAGCGAAGTAAACATCAATAGTGCACCCTGTCTTAACGTCGATTGGCTTAACGCACTCTGGACTTATCTTGCTCGTCATTTTCAAAGCAATCTGAACGCCTTTGAGAATCTTCACATACTTCCTATTGGTAACGGCCAGCTAACGAAACTTAGTAGAGAATCGACATTACTAGTATCGAGTTATTCTGGCATTCATCTGACAGCAGATGTCAAGAACGTGTTGAGGAAACTTGGAATCAGAGTTATAGACGATCTTCCTTCTTCAGTGATTAGCCATCCGAACATCATCGGCACCTATGTGCTAGCACCAGATGCATCAAATATTCTCTCGGAAATGAATATGCTCAAACAAAGGGGAGTCCTTTCCGTTTCATCATTAAATGATACTGAAAAGAAAACACTGCAGAAATTTTTTTCTTCTGGTCTAGCCGGTAAACGTATTGTTGCCTCAAACCATCGCGGTCTGCTGATTTGTCTGCCTCTCTTTCAGACGATAAATGGAAGTGGTTTCAAAACTTCAGAATTTGTCTCTTTGAGTTCTGTGAACCGGGCCGCTCAGACCGATACTAGCATACCGATAGATTTGCCGAATCCCTTCATTGACTTGAGGGAGAATCTCGTTCGAGATCTTGCAGCTAACCTTGGTGTTGAACAGTTCGGTGCTGTTCAAATACTGGAAAAGGATGTGTTTCCAGCAGTTAATAATGGAATGTATGATGCAAAGAAGGTAATAACGTTGATGTCCTTTGTCTGTAATAACTTTTCACGTTTCCAGCAAAGCAGTGCTTCCTTCACCTCGAGCGTTAGCAATGTTCGATTTGTCCAGAAGTCTGACGGCCAGGTTGTCACAGCTAGAGATGTGTTTGACAGCAGTGATCAAACTTTACGTTCTCTGTTTGTCGGCGAGGACGTCTTTGCTGCTGGCGAGTTTGCAAGTTCCAAATATTGTTACGTACTTCGCCAGCTCGGAATGAAGGGACAAGGTTCAGTAACAGCAAGCGATCTGTTGTGTGTTGCAGAGAAATTAAATTCATGCGAGAATCCAGACCTACAATGTGCTCAAACGCTGCTTACATTTTTGGAGAGCCATGCAGGTTTATTAAATGTGGCTGTACAACAATTTTGTTCTAGTGGTTCTCTTTTATCAGCACTCAAAAAATTGAAGTGGGTGAAACCAGATTTGTCCAGACCAACAAACTACCCTCGGTCAGTGCAATTTATTGGAGAATCACATTCAAAAACACTTGTTTTGCCAACAGAAGTCTGCTCGGCACAGTTTGGATCAGTCGTTGGATCAGTTAGATCAACTGTTAACACCAGTAACGTGCCAAAAGTTGCAGCTTCTTTTGAATGGACGAAGCAGCCAAACATCGATGATGTTGTTCGTCATCTATTGACCGTTGTAACTTGTTACACGCCACAAGAGAAAAGTGAATTTCAGTTTATAGTGAAGGCAATTTATAAATGCTTAAACGACATGATTAAGAGCATCGTGTATGGAGAAACCCTGGAACAATTGAGAAGTGCAAGCTGGGTCTGGTACGGGGAAGGTTTCGTAACTCCAAGTAAGATAGTAAAAACGAAACCTTTCATGGATCTACACCCTCATGTTTACCTGCTTCCATCAGATCTCAAAGATTTCACTCACCTGTGGAATTTCTTCGGGATAAATGAAAAGTGCTGTTTGGTGAAGATTCTAAAAGATATCGATTCTCTTCATAGAAATTCGGTTTGTGACCAAAACCAAGTCAAACGAGACCTTCAAATTGCAGTTGATGTTCTAAACGAAATCACATCTATGCCTAACAAACTGGAAATACTCGATCAACTGCTTGTGCCTATCAAGATCAACGATGATAAATTACACATGAAGGAAATCAATGATGTGACTTACTGTGACAAAGAATGGTTTCAACATGGCTTCGACGTGAGTGATCTTGAGGACGATGACATCTCTCTTGTGCACCCATTGCTGCCTCTGAAAACTGCCGAAGCACTGAAGATTCACGGACTCATGAACAGAATGCTTGATGCTGAAGAACTTGGCTTCGGTTTAGAGTCTTACGGTCAGTCAGAGCCCCTCACGAGACGACTCAACAACATCCTGAAAGACTACACAGATGGATTGGCTGTCCTGAAGGAACTCGTTCAAAATGCAGATGACGCCGGAGCGACTGAAGTTAAATTTCTCTATGATGAAAGAAGAAATGACGACGCCAAGACATTGCTCTTTGACAAAGGAATGATCGACCTTCAAGGACCTGCACTGTGGGCCTACAACAATGCTGAATTTACTTCACAGGATTTTGAGAATCTGGTGAAGCTGAGTGGAGCCACAAAAGAAGAAACCAAAGACAAAATTGGTCGATTCGGCCTTGGATTCAATGCCGTGTATAATCTAACAGATGTGCCGTCTCTTGTCAGTCAGAACCATGTGGTGTATTTGGATCCTCACACAAAGTACCTCGGACGTGCAATTCGTGACAAGAACAAACCAGGACTGAAACTAGACATTAAGAACAATCGAAGAAAAATAAAACTTCTTACTGACCAATTCAAGCCATACAATGGTATTTTTGACTGCGATTTCACAGCTGATTCAACCATGACTTCATATCCAGGAACTCTCTTTAGATTTCCGCTAAGAACTCAGCAGCAAGCATGCTCCAGTGAAATCTGCAAGAAATGCTACAGTCATCAGGAAATGATGCTTCTTCTAGAATTACTGAGTAAATCAAGTCACCACTTATTGCTTTTTACACAACATGTACGGAAAATCACTGTGTTTCATCTGCCTGAAAATTCGACACCTTCTAAAAACATAAAAGAATGGTCTACAGTTGAGAAAAGCCTAGAGCAGACAGTTAGGCCGTTGTTCGGGGCCAATGAGTTAGATCATCAGTGTTCTTTCTTGAAAGTTGTAAACCAAACTCTGAAGGAGTGCACGAATCATGGAAATGCTTGTAGCTTTCCTAAAGTAGAATCTTCGCTTGTCATTCAGATGTCAAGTACACACTCAAAGGAAGCCCTTACGGCATTGACATTGAATTCAGAGTCTTCAGTCAGTCATTGGTTAGTAGTGTCCTGTATGGGAAGAGGGAGTTCGATTGAAATGGCCACCCGTAACAAAGACCTTATTCCTGTCGGCGGAACTGCAGCTAAGCTTAAGAAAACAGATGAAGGCTTTATTCCCATCAGTCTTGCTTCCTCTGGCAAACATGTACAAGATGATGAATATGGACTTTTGTTTTGCTTTCTTCCTCTTCCAATCCGCTCTTGTTTTCCAGTGCACATCAACGGTTCCTTTGCTCTGACTTCGAGCAGAATGCACATCTGTGAAAGTACTGTAAAAGACAAGACAGATGAACGTGCTCAGTGGAATGAAGTCCTCGTAAAAGATGCCATAACAGAAGCCTACCTAATTCTGATGGAGGACTTGCTGAAGGTATGCACAGACTGTAGCCCGTTTGCTCTTTGGCCAGTGCACAAGTCGTTGAAGGAAGCTGGTTCTCTGTCCTTGCTAACAGCAACCCTGTACAACAGAGTTTTTGATGTCAGTGGGCCAAGAATAGTGCGACAAGGTGGCCAGCTATTTTCTATGACTGACTGTCGTTATTTAGAACAGAAATTTCGACACGAATCTATAGGCGCAACAGCGTTGAAAATCTTCAAAGAAATGAAATCTTTAGGCTTCGAAGTGACTGATATCCCATCAGATGTCTACGCAACTATTACATTGACTTCTGCATCGACAAAATTCGAGACAAGAATGGTGACAAAAAATGCATTTTATGAACAGTTCTTTCTTCCGAGAGTGGAAACTGTAGATACAAAAGGACGAGATGAACTCGTGCTGTATGGTCTCTTTGATCAGACCTTAATTGGCTTGCTTAGAAATGTGGCTTGTATTCCTGTCAAGCCGAGAGGATCACTAAAACCGTGCAGTGAACTAGTTAGCCCTTTGTCGTTTTTAGCTGTGCTTTACGACGAGGAAGAAGAAGTATTTCCAGATCTAAAGGCCACCTCGGATAGAAAGTTGGAAGATATATATCGGAAGTTGGTTGAACTTGGGATGAAGGAAGTCAGTCTGTCTTGGAAAGAAATAGCTGAAAGGTGTTCAGTTGTAACGAAAAATCCAGACCTGGTTTTCAAGCGTTTAGACGCAGTGATTAAACTGATGAGTTCAAAATCCATCTCAATTGACAAAGGCGACACTCTGTATGTCGAACAGATAAAGAAAATCCGTTTTCTTCCAGCTGCTGAAAAACCTCAAGGATTTCCTCTGAAATGGAAAGGAGAGGACTACAAGTTTGTATCATGCGAAGAAAGCTATCTAAGCAATGTGAAACACCTAATTTGCTGCTTGTACCCTGTCATTGATGACTTCAAGGCATTCGGATCTGAAAATAATCCCATGCATCCTCTGAAAACTACTCTAGGTCTTGCTGGAAAACCAGTTCTTCAACAGGATGTATTGTCTCAATTTCAGACAGTTCTTGGATTGACGGATTCATCTGGTTCAGTTTCTGGACTGCCAATTGACAGTTTACAACACCTGAAGAAGATTTGCAATGAAGTCTACAAATATCTGGATAGTTTAGCAGGAAAAGATGAATTGTCGGCACATATTATAGATACACTATCCAGTATAAGATGCATCTTCATAGAGAGTTCTTTCTCATTTATGTCACCGAACAGCTGCGCGTTAGAAATACCTTTGAAATCAGAAAATCTGATGCCTTATCTTGGACAAATTCCAAAGACAATGACGACATTCACTAATTTGATGTCCGTGTTAAAAGTCCAAAAGACATTTCAACTTGCAGACTACCTGAGAGTTCTCAGAGATCTTCATAGTGCATTTACGGGCGTACCCCTTGATGAGTCTGCTTTGCAAGTTGCTCTGTGCATCATAAACACATGTATGCCTCATGAGATTAATAGGAATGTAGCGGATGCTGCAATGGACATTGATCCAAAGCAGTTGTTCATTCCAGATGATAACAGAATCCTATTTCCATCTGATTCTCTCTGTTATAATAACTGTCCGTGGGTGGTGGTTGAAGATGCTCATTTTTGCCACGACGGCATTCCATACAAAGTGGCCAGCGCAATTGGCATTAAAACAATCCGCGAGGATGTCATTGACAGATGTTCCATCGGAATTGAGTTTGGACAGAAGGAAAAACTGGTTAACCGGTTGAAGCGTATTTTGACTGGCTATCCGTTTGATAAGGAAGTGTTGAAAGAAATGTTGCAAAACGCAGACGATGCCAGAGCCACTGAGATTCACTTTATCAATGACGCGAGACAATTGCCCACTAAACTGATCTTTGAAGATAAATGGAAACCGATGCAAGGACCAGCTCTCTGCATTTTTAACAACAAACCTTTCACGCAGAATGACATCACTGGTATCCAGAACTTGGGAGAAGGAAGTAAGTCTGAGGACCCGACAAAAACAGGTCAGTACGGGGTGGGCTTCAACTGCGTGTACCATTTGACAGATTCACCAACGTTTTTGACCCAAGTTACTGACGAGGAACGAGTGTTATGTGCCTTTGATCCGACACTAAAATTTGTTCCAGGAGCCAAAGAAACCAGTCCTGGAAGAATGATGAAGAATGTAACCAAGCTCAAGGAGAGATTTCCAGATGTATTTGAAGGATATTTTGAAGAGCAGTACGGCTCTTTTGGAGGTACAATGTTTAGATTGCCTCTACGAAATGAAGAAATTGCTCAGAAGTCAACTATTTCAAACAAAGTTGTTACACCTGTTCATGTCACAAAGCTTTTCGAAACTTTCAAAAGCGATATGTACGAATCACTCTTATTTTTAAATTCAGTTGAAGGAATTGAACTGAAAGAGATTGACCAGAAAGGGCAAATGACGACAGTTTACAAAGTTCACGTTGAATTATCAGAGGAAGCCAAGCAGAAACGACAACAATTCAATGAAAAAGTGAAGATGCTGTCAAAAACCTTAAGACTTAAAGAGATGTCTCTCAGGAATGTTGAGTTATGTGAAGTAAGCTATGAGATCATCACCAGAGATAATAAAGGACATATCGATAAGTGGCAAATCATTCAAAGATTTGGTTTTGAAGATGCCAGCAGTGTTTCCGACAAACTCAGTAATGCTTACACAGACGGCGACATTGGTCTTCTCCCAAGATGTGGCATTGCTTACCTAAAGGAAACCACGCGACAAAGCACAATAAAATATAAGAGTCGTCTGTTCTGTTTCCTTCCTCTGCCAGTGACGATAGACTTTCCTGCACATGTGAATGGTCACTTTGCGCTGGACCATGAAACCCGTAGGAACTTGTGGAGTGATGAAAACGGTGGCTATAAGACAGAATGGAACAGATGCATGATGAAACACATTTTGGCTCCTGCTTACTGCAGTCTGATCCAGGAAAGGCGTGACTTGTTTTGTGGCGGACCATCATTAAGCCTTTCAAGTTATAACTCTCTATTTCCAAATGCTTACCAAGGGGATGGTGCTTACCTTAGGCTTCTGTGTAAGACAGTCTATGAACAAATTGGACAGAAAAATATGGCAGTCTTACCTGTTCTCTGGGCAACAAGTGATGAAGATAAAAAGTATCTTTGGATTGGTCCAGGTGGAATGGATGAAGCCAGTTGGAGGATATGGACTAATATGGGCTGGAATGGCCCTCGTGGAATGACGGGTGTTTCTGCGTACTTTGATGACCTGGCTAGCCAAATAAAAGAACCACAAAATGCAACAGTGAGTTACGGTCATGGTAAAATTCCTGCTCGGGTGAAACATGAACAGAAGAAGAAGTCTGCAATTGTTAGAGACGCTTTAGTTAACTGTGGCTTTCTGTTGATTGACTGTCCTATGAGGGTTTCCATGAACTTCAACAGTGCAGATGTCATTGTAAAAACAGTAAGTCCTGATGCTGTCTTGTCATTCTTTGAAACCTACCACCAGGCTAATACATTGTGTCGACTTAAGGATCTGCCTAAGCCTCTGACAGAGACGTTGTTTCGAGACTTTGAGACTATAAAGCTTCTGCTCGCCTATTGCACTGATTGCGATGGTTACAAACAGCGGCTGCTTGGATTGCCATTTCTTCTAACTGCCGATGGCTATTTGCGCTGCTTCGACTGCAACTCCGTTAAATATGAGCCTTTCTTCAACGAGATTGTTCCGCACATTCAAGACCAGTTCCTGAACTATGATGTTTTCAAAACACTTGGCTTGGACACTGACACTGATGGTCAGCTGTGCAAAAAATTTACTGTTGAGCAGTTTGCAGATGCTCTTCCTGGTCTTCTGCGTCCTGTTTCATTTAAGCGAGATGACCAACTTGTGAGGGTAGAAGAGCTGAAGACTGTTTTGAGAGACAATGATTTGAAATGGCTTTCACGGGTCTGGAGGTATTTGCATTCTTCTCTGAAAAGACAACAGCAATCAAATGTCAATTCGCACACGATAACGCAAGTGAAAGATGTTATAGTTCCGTTGATGGACTGGTGTTTATTGCCAGTATCGTTCAAAGACCAAGAATACCTGTTTCCTATTAATAGATCACGATGTGTTGTCAATTGTACTGGTGGAATTTATCTTGAAACGGTGGCTTCGGCTCTTCGAAAGATTGGCATTCCACAACCGCTCTTTAAGTACTTTCATTCTGGATTTGCCTCTGTCGGCCTATCTGAATCTGCGCAAATGTACACGCAGATTCTAGGAACTCTAGATAATGCGACCTCGGTTGTAATGTCATTGGAAGAAGTGGTCAAGTATGGTGAGATCACAGCCAAACTCAACAGCTCTGAAAGTACAGAACTTCTTCGTTATCTGTCAAAATCTTTGGAAACCTGGAAGGTTACGCCGAACTCAATACCTACGGTCAAGCAGCTGCCAATATTTACGACTGTATACAATAAACAGGTGGCCTTGAGAGATAGCTGCGTATATGCTATTCCATCAGGTATTCCTACAACAGATATGGAATCATGGACAGTAACTAGAGGAATTATTTTTCTGAAAAACGACAAGCAGTTAGAAAAATTGTTTGAGTTTTTGGGATGTGCTGTTTTGTCTGAAACAGAAGTATACTGCCAATTCATCTTTCAACACTTTGAGTTGCTGAGCGAAGTAGGCCAGTTGATTCATCTCGAGTATGTCAGAGATACATTGTTGAGAAAACTAGAAACAGTATCTCGTAAGGAAACACGTGAAAATCGTGCAAAACGCGAAGAAGAGCGAAATGCATTACTTGAGTCGTTGCATACTCTTAAATTTCTACAAACGTTGGATGGTGCATACGAATGTGCGTCTGAATTCTATGATAACCAGAACGATGTCTTCCGCGTAATGCATAATCCATCCGAGTTTCCACCAGCCCCATTCGACGATTCACTGAAATGGAATGACTTTCTGAAGAAGTGTGGCATGATCTCATGTGTTACTAAATCCATGTTCATTCAATATGCTAGAGAAATAGAGGATAATGCGCTTGCGAGGATCGACGAAACATTGCACGAGAAGTCTAGAGTTCTTGTTAATCACTTGTTCACTAGAGATGATATTCCAGATAATGCGTTTTTGCAAAATGTGAAAACTATTCGATTTGTGACTCCTTACACACTTGGCACAGATAAGGAGGACCTCCACGTTTGCTATGGAAAGAAAAATCGAGCAGGCCAACAAATGATGATTCCTTTCAAAAATTCCATCTTCTGTGAACATGCCAACATAGTTTGGTCAGCCCAGCATATTCTGCCACACTGGTTTAGACAATGGCAGCATAGCGAAAATGGACAAGTTATTTTTACACAATTGGAAATTCAAGAGAAAGCAAAGCCTGAAACAGTGGTAGAGCACACTAAACGGCTTTGCACAAAGTGGGCTCCAGAGGCATATAAACTGAAGCCAAATGTGGACGTCATGGTCGTTGTTCTAAGAAGCATTTATTCCTTTCTCAAATCCAATTTGGAAGCTCTTGGTGACGAGATTATTAGTACAATAAAGGCCACACCCTGTATTTTTGATTCTGATAAATGTTTGCTTGTAAGACCAGACCAAGTGGTCATTAATTTACTTCCAAAGGATGAAATAAGCCCGTACCTGATACAATTTCCTAATGAGTTTGGAGAATTCGCTCGAGCGTTTAAGTCCATTGGATGTCCTAATGATGCGACATTAGATCAATATGCTATGGTCCTTGAAATGGTGTATCAAAAGGCGAAAGATAACATACTTCACCCGAATGAAAAGGATGCAGTCTGCAAAGCAACAGTTGGTTTATTTTCTCTCCTCAAAGAACACAAGGGACAAGTACAATTAGACAGATCACTTTATCTCCCAGGAACGGATCACAAAATTCACAATTCATCAGAAATAGTGGTTGACAATCGCAACGCAATTAGGAACCGGCTGAAAAGTTTTGATCAACCGTTACTTATCGACCTTGGGAAGGAATGCAGTCTGCATGTATCTGAATTTGAGCTTGAATGTTTAATTAAGAAGCTTCCTGCAGCAGTTCAGCCGCCTTTTTTATCTGCCGTTGTTGTAGAGGTGATGGAAGAAGGCTTCATTAGCCAAGAGTCTGATCTGGTAAGAACATTGGAAGTAACAATACAGTCAGATGAACTGAGAGACGGTCTCATTAGACTTGCCCGACATGGCATTAAAGACAGCCAAGAGGAAGGCGGAAATCAAGTAGAGCAAGGCTTACTTGGTTTGCAAAACATAAAGATTGTTGGAAGTAATAACATTCGAACATATCTGGTTTATAAAGGCAGGCGGATTGAAGCGAGCGAAATAACTCAGCATTTTTTTGTTAAAGAGGAAGTGGCTGATGGTATCAAATGCTACACAATCTACGTTGGTAGAAGAGATATGGTACCGTACCACATGGATTTCTTCTATACGCGAATTGCACAGATTATTCAGCGTATTACACAGAATATTCTTCATAACAAGTCGGTCGCTCTTTTACAGAATATTCTTAAATGTCCGGTAGATAGAATAAGCGAAATTCTGGACAATTATGGAATCAATCGAACTCAAAGTTCGGTTCTTTTAGAGCAGTCATTCAGGCCACGACCTGGACAGTTTGTACCTTTGCATCTCCACCATTTGCTTAAACAAGAGTTTCTACTGCTAAGGAAGGGAGACTTCGTTGCCCTTGAAGTCGATGATCCAGCTGATGAAATGGTTGAGACTGAAAACGATACCATTAGAGATCCAACCTACATCATGGTAAAAATTCTAGAAATTCAAAACGAGGATGAAGGACCCGTGAATGCCAAATATAAGATTGACG
The DNA here is from genome assembly GCA_964023275.1 of Norana najaformis. Lineage (NCBI taxonomy): Eukaryota > Metazoa > Annelida > Clitellata > Crassiclitellata > Hormogastridae > Norana > Norana najaformis. The sequence goes on from OZ029917.1 coordinate 34,761,181, forward strand.
ATGGATCCGGCGAAAGGCTAGTGGATGCAGTTTTGCTGTTCGTATTTCATCGGACAGTAACTGATGCCTGCGACACAGATGCAATACTGCAGGTTAACGACGATAATGAAACCGCCCAGATAAGTTTCAATGAAGCAAAACGTGATATTAGGCAGACCTTGCTGGAAGCCTGGAAGTTGCCAGAAGCAACGAAGAAGAAATATATCAAGAGGTTGTTGCTCAGGTGGCATCCTGATAAAAATCCAGATCAACAACAGCTGGCAACCGAAGCCACGCAGTATCTCTTTGAAGCACTTGGTAAACTCGAGAAAGGTCTCTGTCTGGACGATGAGAACAAGATCACTGCACCATCAACCTGCAGCAACAGTTATTCGTGTAACAGTTACGGTGGAGCCTATTACAGCTATATTAGCAGACGAGCAAAACAGCACAGAGAAAATCAAGAAAAATATCGACAGAATTACAAGGAAAACACAGAAAATGTGGAGGAAAGACGCAAAAGAGATTTCATCAAGAGCTTTATCGTCGGTCGTAATCCGCAACCGGGTGAAGGTCGTCGGTGGTTACGCCAAGCAGAGTGGGACCTGAAAGCTGCTGGGAACGATGGAAGCGGTGGAAACTGCCCGTGTGGCGAGTGGGCTTGTTTCAAATACTACCAGGTAAAACAAATTCTCGTTTTGCATTGCAAAGGATTTATGATATGCTGTTCTGTGAAAAAGAAAATTGTTTGTAAGTTAGCCATTGTCAAACCAAAAGATATTCCTAGAGAAACTGAGAGATAGAAATTTGTAGGCGCTTAGTGGTGTAATTTAGTACATGCATATTCGATGTTCAGTTAAACTTCTACACGGTACTCTAAGTGCCTATGCGCTGTCACATTTACTCAAGTGACCGAAAACTAAGTAGTAGGCTGTTTACTCGGTAGGTTTTGGTGGTAACGTAAATTTATGCTTGATATAGTGCCATTTCGAAAAGCTTTATGGTTGTGCATCCAAGTGATATCGGAGACATATCTTAAGCATAGTGAATGGAATTTAAACTCTGTAAATTGGGAACCGCTGTCATTTGACCTGAAATTTGATGGGGTAATTGAGGTGCCGAAACTTCACTCTAACAAAGTTTGGGGCAAATTAACGAGACCGACACCTAACGAATGTGGTATGGAAATATGTCTTTCCTACCTTAGAGGAATGAACTTCTTAAAATGTTTAAATAGTACTTCTGTCTAATAATTTGACCAGTTTCTGAAATTATTGCATTAAAAGGCATAGGTGTAAGTTCACTAGCATGAGCAACGTTGTATCGCAGAATAACCCAGCGTAGCAGAAATGGCAGCTCGTTGTATCCCAGCTATCTTGCCATGCAAACGGGCAATAGGCGAGTTTATAGGCTCATTTCAGCACGCTTTTAAGAGGCTCTAGAGGGGCGCTATATAAATTCTTAGATATAGTATGTTTCAGATTTTAGGAAAGTAAGGCTATGTGTTATACATATTTATGTATATATATATATATATGATTATATGATCATGTGAAAACTTCATAGTTTAAAAATGACGGCAAAACAGTAAATTATAAGCGCTGAATCTTTCCAAATATTATGCTGGCCATCAGGGTTTCGGAAGTATAGGAGTACAGGCGCTTAATTTTATTTGTTAATAGCCTATGTCTAATTTGTAGTGTTTGACCGTTAACAGTAATTCTTAAAATTTGAAGTATATCACATTAACATTTTCTGCATTTCTACTATGAACTTAAGTTGCTCAAACAAATAGCTTTGTTGTATGAAATAATTTTAAATGCTCACCCGTTGGTATCTTTTCTTCTACGCAATAAATGTGAGCTAAGGCCTGGAAAGGGTTTTATGTCCGTGCGGAGACATGCTAGTGGAAAACGGACGAGTGCGCACTGACCGATTAAGTGGTAATTTGGCTGGTCACATATTTCTGGTATAGCCTCAAACGTGAGTGTCGGTTTTTCACAGACCTAGAGAGTCTTACTGTAGCTTATAGACAGCAGAGGTGACGTAGAAACTGTTAAGATCATATTCATCAACATCTCTGTTGCCGTTTTCGTGTTAACATCTTGGGGTATATAGTTGGTCCGGAAAACTTAATACGAGCGATATATGATGAAACCCAAATCCCAGGCTGTCCAGTTGTGTGTTAACGAGAATACGAAGCATGTGAAGCCTGCGAAAGGGCAAATATCAAGCGCCATTACTTTGCAAACCTTAAGCTTACTGCTTGGGCAGATGACCAGTAGTAGGTTTGAAAGTATTTGCGCTTAGTTTTTACTGTTTTACATTGCCATTGCATTGTATTGTAGTTGACACTGATTTTTCGCATTGATCTCTAATTATAAGCACTCGTTCTTAAATTTATTACATTAATAAACAGTTTTACAGATCAATTGTTGCTCAGCGTCAAAGCAGTCAAGTTTTTCAAATGCGTCTCTAACATCCAGAAGGTTTCATGCATGGACCTATATGAAATTGAATATGTTTTAAAATTTCATTTAGGCTGCTTTAAAGGCTGTGAAGGGCGCTCAATACGCTAGAGACGCCAACAGCATCAGCACCGACGACTTCAGACAAATAGTAAACAAATTCAACAAAGCAGAATTAAGTGGCTGGGCTTTCGACCTTCAGAGTCTTGTCACAAGTCCCAGATACATGCAGTATCCAACTGACCACCAAATGCACAAGATACCACACGACGTATTTACGGATGACGTAGTCCAGAAAGCCAGAAAGATCAGTCAGAAGATTGTCGATTGGTGCAGAAACTTTATCTGATAAAACTCTACACCTTCTGTTATTTATCCCAACAGGGACATCTGACGAAAATTCTTAGGAGATTGGCCAATAATATCGAGGACGACACAGTTACATGTACTGAAGAAAACTTTTAAAAATAAAGGCTTGAAAATAAAGGCTACTTAAGTAGCTTTCATGTGGGCACGGGTTGCAGTGTGCTTAGAGAGGACGCATACGTTTAGTTGATATTTCCAGGATGCTTTTGTAGGAGCTTTACTTTGTTGCTTCGCATTAGTGTTATAGTTCTTATCCATAACATTCGAAAACATATTACTACCAAGTTAAAGTTAAACTTACGTTGTTATTGCACTAACACTGTTATGTCTCAATTTCAATTCATTCAGTTTAATTTTATGTCTGTTTACACATTGACTGCTACATAGCCCTAATAATTAAGCTAACTTGTAGCCTATGTCTGTTGAACTCTACATGCAGTTTGATGCTTAAGGGACTTTTACATAGTTTCAATTCTGAAACATTCAAATAATTTTGCATATGCCATTCTTGGCATAAGTTTAAATTACTAATTCTTGCCATTTTAAACAGGATTCAACCATAAAAGTGAATTTTATACTTTATTTTTTGCATATCTAGTTATTAGTCTTCTGCCTTAGGTCACTAAATACAGTGTGCACACGTGAATGATAATTTTGTTATTTTACTCATCGTTTGGAAAACATGCCAAAAATTGACATATTTTTGTATTTACGTCTAGTGAGTGGTATACAGGATTTCGTTAATAGCATGCCTTTGTTACCAGCTGTTATTTATGTCTCATGAATTCAAGGTGAGCAGGTTTCTTGAAAGTGGAAATTAAATTAATGCTATGGGATTAATAATTAAAGTGTTTGAATCTATATTTTTATGTATGTACGTATGTATGTATATTGTATGTATGTATGTATGTATGCATGCAGGATACTTAATATCGAGCAATTTAAGAACCTCACAGGAGCGCTGCACACATGACCTAAACTAGTGTTTTGAAGACAGTTTTAAAATGTTTGCTGAAGAGTGTCAAATACAACAGTATGTAAATGTAATGTAAGACTGTTCCAGGAAGGCGGCCGAATACTGGGGAGGCACGAAGGGCTCGTTCTGCAGTGCGGAGCTCGGCAACTACATATCTCTACGGACTGCAAAGCACAGCTATCGCAGACCTCGCTGACCCAAGACTGAAACATAAGCTCCCTGATGTATGCCAGTGCCGACAAATGAAGTGAGTGCCAATAGGATGATTTTGGATGATATTCGCCCCGGAACAAAAATCCAGCGTAGCTTTCCTCGCATAAATTCCGATGTTTGTGAATATTTCGGCGTGTTGACCACGACTCAGGCAACCGGGATTTCGACAGGTCTGCTTGGATTGAACTGCAGTAATCCATGCACGTCATGGTGATTGAGTTAACGAGGGACACTTCAGCACTAAGCAGTATGGCCCGTTTTTGACGCAACTGGTAGAACAACGACTTGAAAAAGAGGTTCACATGATCCTCAAGTCATATACCTCCGTCCGGGAACACACCCACCTTGCTTTATTGTATCTTCGTTGATCTTTTGTGCCTAGTCAGATATGCTGCGTCTTCGTTGATTCAATTGGAAACGATTGGAAGACTTGCCTGCGCTTCTGCTACAACAGCCCGCGTAGATGACACAGGAACAAGTGTATCGGACGGGTAGCAAGCTCTGCGCAGTTGAATGTCGTCAGCGCACTGGTCCAGTGCCCCGCGCTCCCAGAGCAGTGATGATCTTAGTCTGGTCGGCCAGACACAGCATGCGTCTATGTCCAGCATCGAGCTTGTAGGGATGATACTCTACAGTGGAGATATTCATTTTCAGTCGCGGGTGTCATTTTGCTACAGAGTTGGACTCCAGTTCAGCAGATTGTCTATCTTATGCTCAGATTGTTCGCCAAAAGAGAATTGATCCAAAGCACTGTCCAAAAGAAGACGAAGATGATGTGTAGCCAGCAGCTAGAGCCACATTAAGCATTAAAATCCTAAACTTATGCGTCTCTGCATGGACAACCAACTCTTCCCCCAAAAAATTGTCGAGTAAAGCAAGAATCACATAGGGCAGAATTTCCTGCGTTTGGAGTCATAGGATGTCATGACTGAGCTCCACCCGATAGATCTAATAGCTAGTTAGTCATATAGACGTTTATATAGCGCTTTTTAGAACATCTCAAATGCGCCAATAACTGCAAAACCTCGTCGTTTAGGACTGTGTATATGATGGTACAGTCTAGGTAATAAATGAACCATTAACTTATCTTGCCTTAACCGTAAAACGCAATTTGCTGTGTAATGGCAAACCGGAAGTGTCATCACAACATCCGGTAATAATTTCCGGCCACACAATGAAGAAAGGGATAAATACACCGATGCAAAGAAGATTCAGCTTAACCGTAATTGCGTACGCAATCGCTGCCTTTACAGCTTGGGCAAAACAAGAGAATAACACAGTGGGTTGACCAACTTACAGTACACTATGTTGCATTATCATCCGCGTAAAGGTATCGAATCCGATGCAGTAGCTGTCATGAAGTGGCACCTCAATTCATGGGTCGGCCTTTCACCATAGCTTATATGCTGATTGATTACTATAGTGAAAACGTGAACTGTTCAATTCAGTGTTGAAACACCTAAGAAGTCAAAACAATTGCCTGAGAGTTTGACCGAAATTGAAGTTTCAAAGCTTCTGAAGAAAGTTGCTATAACCTCCTGAAAACATCTTGGCCGCTTTGCTTTGTTGACACAGTGCTGTTAGATGCAGTGAAGTTAAAATCAAACCGGATTAGTGCTTTTGGACGTGAGATCAACGAATGCTAAATGTAAACGTACACGGTTTTCTTTAGTGAACGTGTGGCCTCAACCCTGCTCATTTTTCAATGAATTAATAGTGTGAGATCCTTCACCGCCGCTGCCCATTGAGCCACCTGGCGTTCACTTAGCCCTCCATCTTCCAGTAGTAGTAGTTCCAGTGTTTAAAGACGTCTTATGGCATCAGTCCGTTGACGTCGCCCTCCTCCTTTATCCAGGCTTGGGGCTGGCACTTACTGAGCACGGTCAAGAAAATGAGTAACAGTACAATTTGGAAGGATAAAACTGTGTCCTTACTTTTGATCGGTAGGATAGCAGTGTCATCAGCGCTTTTGAGAGGTACTTGAAGAGCGCTATATAAGTGCTTGTTACATTACATTACATTTTGTAGCCTTTACATTTTCAGACTTCTGAAACGCTAAAAGCTCGCACTAAATCCGTGACTGCGTCGCCTTACCTGCCTTAACCCTAGACCTTTCCGTGCGCGGTGAGATTGTCCCTGACGCAAAACCTCCTCTCCCTCGAACCATTCTTTGCATTCACGACCTGAATGAAGGTGGGCAGAATTAACGATTGTTTTACAATATAATCATCAGGTGGCGCCAGTAGGTCTGCCGGTGCGGGTTGAACGCGGTGGATTACGTCGAGTAAGTGGCTCCGTCATTAACCTCCTTAGTGATCGGTTACAGCATTAACTCCATTAGCATTGTCATTAGTTGAAATAATGGCCTGCCATTCTGCCTCTGTATATAGAGTTATTTGAATTTTATCACTAGGGTACGAAGCACTACGTGACTTTTCCCCCGAATCGCTATGTTCCGATTTCATTAAATTAATTAATTAAATTATGTAATAAAAACTTAACACAAATAAAAACTTAAATAAACAAGTCATTTGATAGGAGTTAATTCGCTACAGTGCAGCTTGGAGCAATCATATAAGCGATCCCGGACAGACAGTCTCCAACTTCCTCTCCTCTTCCCATCAGACGGCCGTCTCGTGGTCGTAGAGCCAAAGCTGCACGACGGAATCCGGTCATGCAGTAATAGTCATAAAACAGAACTTTATGGACATCAAATGCAGGGCTATGAGCCGAACATAGCGTAAGATAAAATACAATGCAATGAATGCATACACACATACATACATACATATGCACACATACACACATACATATATACATACTTACACACATACACACATATATGCATAAATACATACATATATACATACTTACACATATATATATACAAATACATATACACATCCACAGTATAGACCATGTAATACTTTATATATATTATATATGTATTTAAAACATAATACAGTAAAATGTACTGCATATTATATATACATTGTACTTATCAATTCATTCTCGTGTTCATATCTTGTTCATGTATTACGTACAGTGTATTAAGGCGAATATATGAACTTTTCATTTATGATTTTACTGTTTCATTTTGCTGTAAATTATTCCATTCGTGTAGATGTCTACGATTTTATTACTGAACACTGTAGACCTGAATGCTGTTTGTATACATATATTATTCGTATTTTATATATGTACAGAAAACCCTATACATTATGCTGCTATATATATATATACATAGCTATATATTTAGCCTAAAACATATATGTATTTGGGCTATCTGCATATATTTAGCTATCTGCATATATTAATTTCCGAAGTGTACATCAAGGGTCCTATACATTCCGTAGGTCACTATATATAATATTACCGAAGTAGGTCTGATATTTCTTGGCCCAGCTGATAATAAAGCATAGAAATGGATGGACTTGTAAGGCGTTCAGGTCGTTGGATCGAGTTAAAGAGGCAGACATCGGATGGACAAGTGGTAGACCAGAATATCGCCGGAGAAGGCATCTATGATGAGCTGATATCGATTCACATAGGCGCCGCTGCCTGAGAAATGCAGGAATAAATTGATCAACTGTTTGATATCGGGGTTCGTATATTCAAGGCACTCCAGTCTTTGCATACATTGGTTCAAACTACCAAACTTTAAATATATATATATATATGTATATATATAGTCTAGCAAATGTGTAATGTGTATTAGCGGTATACTGTATATTATCTTTCTGAATATGCTTAATATTAGTATATGCATGTTTATATTAAAGCCTATGGTTGATACGTTTCCCTTATGTGTGTACCTTCTCTTAAATGTTTTGAGACATAGTTTCTATCATTCTTCTGATGAAGTTGCTTTTCGCCATAGAGGTATGCGGAGATACAAGCAGACAGACGTAGACAGGAACACACACAAACATGTACATGCAACGCACGATCGCATAAAGAAAGTTGAACGTGTACCTGGCTAATGCCACACAATGCAGAGAATGTATGTGAAGTAAGTAAGTAAAGTATCCCATATCCCACAAGTGAGACGTAGGGGAGGGGCTCATTTCTTTTTCTTTATGCCCTTGAGCCAGCAATTGACGAATTCCAAGTTCCTGGACACGGGACCAGTGTATCGCAGGACTTATCATTTACTTCCCAGCTTACAAAGGTAATACTCCTTGGTGACAGAGGCACGATGTACGCAAACAACTTGCCCAGGGTCGTTACACGGAGTCGAACCCGCAACCGCATGATCACTGACCAAACGCGTTACCGATATACCACAGTGGCGCAGGCCTCTAATAATATTAAACAATCGTAGAGGTGTATTGTCTTCTGGCTGAGCGCAAACTCTACTGGACACATGACTGCTCACTCTAGCACATTACAGAGAGGTAACACGCTTGCACGCCATTATAAAATTACCTCAGAAAAATCTTCCAGCTAAAGTTCATACAAAACCATGACAAAGGGCACCTGTTTGCCTTTGTGGCTGCGCATCTTCCTTCAATTGCTTGTTGTTTGACCACGACAAAGGACGCATTTTACATCCTAACTAGCGTTGGCATTTATTTACTAACTCTGAAAGAATGGAGGGCTGAGTTAGCCTCAAGTAGCGTGACATTCCAAGAGCTGTCATAAGAACAAAAAACGTGTTACCTTTACTTTTGTTTTACAAAGACTATTTTCTATTATCCGACAATCTATGCCTCTTCCGGTAACAATAACTTTAAGAGTGTAAATCTGTCAGCTTTCATGCCGGCTCATTTGTATGCGCTGACGGCTTTGCGCTCCAGTCTATGCGGTTGCATCGGTGCCGTGCATTGGCATCGGTTTATAAATCTATAGCAGAACATCAGCTTAGCCTCCTACATGAAACGCTCAGATCTCGTAAACGGTTCAGATGAATGTATCATCACTCTCAGGGATAGCGATAGCTTAGTATCAACTATTTTTATTCTGTTTACTGATCGTAGTTTGTCGTTAATATCTCAGTCGAGCCCATGACCTGAGTAGCTTCATTTCAGTGATGTCTGGCAATGATCGGCTTACATAGTTCAAGCGACGATTAAAACTCTGATACGGTGGTCTGGACGCATGTTCATCAACGATGACCGGAAATCGTTTCGCTTCACTGAGCGTCATGTCCTATATCTTGAGTATTTCTGTACAGTCCGCAGACAACGTTTTGCACAGCGGTACGTAATGGCAGCTGATTTTCTATTGTTATTCTTATGACTGGTACTCTCATAAAGCCACTATTAAATTACAAGGCTTCAATCGATGGCGCTTCATATTGCAAATCTGATATGTAAAGCCGTGTAATTTGGAGCAGTGTAGTCTATATACTGTAGTGTATGCATGTATGCATGTATGAATGAATGTATGTATGTATGCATGCATGCATGCATGTATGTGTGTACGTATGCATGTATGTAGTGTAGTGCAGAGTATTATAGTCTAGTCTCTACTTAGTCTAGTCTAGTGTAAGCTAGTCTAGTAATCATAGTAAATTCTTAGTCTATCTGGTGTAGTCTCGTATAGTCTTGTATGGTCTAACAGTAGTAAACTCTTAGTCCCAGTCTTGTCTAGTTTAAAGTCAAGTGCATTTTCTAAAATGACTTCGGTAGATTTGCCTTCCTCCCAATTCACAACGATGGCGCACCAAACCTCAGCCGTAAATCCTACCCATCTTCTAATGGCCGGTATTTACTAATCATATTGCTGCAGAAAGTAAATCTTTGTTATCTTAAATGGATTATTATCTACACACATGATTCATGGCTCGATTTGACAAGAGCTGCAACACAGAGTGACTCTACCTGAGTCAACACGTAGACAAAATATTTCCAGTCGCAAAGCTTTCACTTCCATTATAAGAGATTCCTACCAAGGGAACTACAAATCTGCTTTCATTACTTGACGTTCACAGTTTCAACATCACTCAGGTTGGAGTATGCAGCGCTTTTGTGAGGTGCTTAAAAGTCTAGATAGGACTAACTAACCAACTAAAGGTTGGAATGTATTCAGAGTGATTCTGAGTACTATCTATCTACTTTTACTTACTCTGGTCCTCTTACAAAAACAATTACGCTTCATTTCAATTGAGCATAAGCTTGTAATGTAATGAATATAAAACACTTTATAGTTTAAGAATTTGTGTTAACAACTACATGAAGGAATATGACTCGAGAAACAGCAAATTTTAAATGCCAGCAAACATGATAATAATAATGATAATTATGACGATAATGATGACGATACTACTACTGATAACAATAATGCTAATGACACACAAGAACGATAACGATGATGATTGTATGACTTCAAAGCATGTCTCTCCTATAGGCCTACAGAAAACTTAAAAGCCTGATTCTCTATTTTCGGATGTGTTTAGGTCTGGGAAGTCAGGATGAGGTTCGCCTGGTGGAGCATCTCTTCCACAGACAGGGTTACAATCCATTGATTCGCCCGGTTCATAACCTCAGCGACACAATCACCATCAAATTCGGCCTCGCAATGATTCAGCTCATTAACGTGGTAGGCCCTATACATGAACTTCCAGCTCATGCAATACGAATATCTTAATTACTAAGGCATACGGTAAGGTAAAGCGATGTAAAATATGGCATTTTAGTACATAGGAAGTCCAAAGAGGTAAAGTAATGTAATAATGCATGACGAGACGAGGCAATGCCAGTCGCTGCGAGTTGAGGTAAGGAGAGGTAGACCATTAGACGATCGCTCCTTTATTACGTATTTGCAGAAACTCCCTCACTGTCGTTCTGGAGTGGCGAGAATCCTGGATTAAGACGGGGCGAAACGCTAATCATATTTGTCGTGACAGAGCATCGCAAGAAAGAAGCCACACACACACACACCCACACACACCTATGTACCTGCAAAAGTCAGCTTATCCCTTAAGCTCAAGGATCTTACCGCTAAGACTACTCTCAAGTGAGTCCATAACCCCATAATTATCGAAAAACTATTCTTCACGATTTGCATATAGTCAAAAACCAAATTTCCATGACGCACTTGATTCGGACACGATGTGGATGGAGGAAAGTCCACTACTGCATAGAAATGTAGTCAACCGCTTATACATCGGCCTTCCACCTCTGCGTCCGGGGTTCGAATCCAAGTGCGATGTGTAATATAAGTGATTTGTGGTTGATTCATGCAACCATGCACATCCGGATGTTGGATTGCTATTGTCGTATTTCTGCTGCTCAGCCACCAGATTCCTCAATCCAAGAACCAAACCTCGAATGACTGTTATAGATGCAGAATAAAATCATTAACACCGACCTTACAAGGTCCATTTCTTTAGAATATTACGTATATTCTCGGTAGAATGGGTGCAGAAATGTCGCCGTAAGAAAGAGAAGACAGCAAATCCATGGCACGTGACAATCACAAAGACACAAACCTGGCTCCGACGTCGCCCGTATCCACAAGGTCTTCGAAACGATGGACTGCGCTGTGGACACTTCCGGGCTCTCAGCCTATAGACAGTGACGATAGTGATTATAATATCTATTGTTGCCGCGTTTCCAGGCTGTTTGGCCATAGCACTGTGAGCGCAGGTTGAAACGTTTTCGGCCGTCTAACCTACCTCTGTCAAGATCTTCCTCGGATACCGTTAAGAAAAGGCACTAGAATTCTTCTGTGCTTTTGTGCATGGAAACAAAAATAATAGGCATGCTGTGTATTCCCATCGACAGAATGTGCGGCCGTTGTTCGCAGGTAATCGGGAAGACCAATGTCAGTTCAGACGACAGACTCTGTCTGTTGGAAACCTACATTAAGACTTTTTTCCTGTAGCTGACACATCTAAGAACACAAAATCCCCACTGAAACATCAATCACAACACGAATATAAGAGACCTGAGCTTTTAATTTAACATTATACTTCTTTCAGAAGAAGCCCCAGGGATTTACGATTGACTCATTTCACTCCATTCCTGTTTTCATAGACTCGAGTAATTTTAGTTACATGGAAGTTTCAGAATGTCCACGAGGGTCGAACCTGATGCCACAAATGCTCATTTAATCCACCTCGGCCAACAGCCTAAGATATGAAGGCACATTTAACGGTAGATAAAGCCAAAAATAGGAAATGCCTTCATGCGCACTCCAGTGATTTCTAAATTATTAGAATGGATATGCAAATGTTGATAAAGAATGACAATATGGCATATATCTATAACCCTCTATGTAATAACTACACAATAATTGTAATGTACAACTGTGATAATTATATAATTATTACATTTTACATAATGGTCGTAAATTACATAGTTAAGAAATCAATCCGAGGTGGACCTATGTTATGAAGTATATTAGCGTCATGTATGCCGCTATGCTATATGACAATGTATCTGCCTATATGCTATTATGCATGTTTTGTATATAGTTTTATACACTGGATCATACGCAGTCTATAATCTTCATCGATGACAATACTCAGTCCCTATATAAACGTGTAGGCCCACATATAAATGCACACTGCGAGAACGCACGCATTCTACTGTAGCAACATCTACAGATAAAATTCAGCTGAACTAAATCAAAATCTGTTGTTGTTTGGCTTTCTGCTGCTCTTTTCCCTTTATTGGGTCTTCGTGCGACCCGTTTGATCTGAGTTTTGCAGCCGAAAGGAATGCAGCATTTGACTCGGGTCTCTGGTTGTCAATAATTCTTTCATGCACACGCAAGACGTTTCCATCCATCTATTTCTACAGATATATTAATACTAAACGCAAAGGACTGCATCGTGCGTATATTAAGTATATATATATGGCGCATATATATGTATGTATATACAAGTATGCATGAAGCTAAAATGCTTCATATATATATATATATATACTTCATAAGTACATGAAGTAGGCCTATATGGGCTTCGTGTATACTAACATATATATATATATATATAAGCTATATGTTGGCTGATGATGCATTATTATATAAAACATATACACGAATATATATATATATTATACATAATGTTCATATGTATGTCTATTTTAATATGGGTATTTGTATGTTTGATCTTTGTTTTGATACGATAAATAACTTGTCGAGCAACAGCAGTCCAGTATACAAATGAATGGCAATCAGATTGAAAGGATTTACGTCTGAGAAGTCGAATGCTGACAGTCTCGGCGATTATTTGGGCGCCTCGTGTCGTTCCTGTCGCGTCCCTTTCGCTATAGGCCACTTAATATCAGCTACAGACATGAATCACGCGATGCTACGGTAGTAACTCCGCCACTGCCGCTAGTCGGGTAGTGCCAGTCCCAAGACTGGATAAAGGAGGAGGGCGACGTCAACGGCCTTTGACGCCATAAGATGTCGTTAAACTGAAGTAACCACCTACGGTAGTGTTACGAAAGCAGCATGGCTTAAGCACAGGAAATGACGTCTTCATCACACAGTGGCGTCTCTTTCATTAGGTCACGTCATCCTTGACGTCAGAAACTTAATAAGTAAGTAATGCATTTGCTAACACGCTATACGTACATCGACTGAATGAGGAATCGTAGGCGTGGGTGGGTCACAGCGGTGTATTATCATCAGCAAAGCAACTAATCAAAGCAGTACATACACAATACACAGACTAACTTATGCTATACATAGCGCGTGCTATACGTAGACTAAAGTCCTTCCTATACATGGATTCGATCCGTTCTCCATTGAATTCGCTAGCTTTCTTGATCAGTCAATCGCAAATGAGAGTTTTGAAAGTAATAGTCCTATTTAAATAGCCAAAGAATCGCAAATGGGAAAGTAATATTTAAGTAGCCTATCCCGTGCATGGCACCAGCACGTTACTTCGGCAATGTCCCTTCTGGGGAAAATCCTCTGTTGTTTGCAGTTCCTCCTTGTCCCTGTCCCTCGCCCTCTACTTCTCGCTTTTTCCACCTCTCTCCCTCCCCATCCCTTGCTCTCTCTTTCCCTCTCTGTATCCCTTCCTTTCTGTCGTAGTTTCTGCCTAACGACGCTATGTGATAAAGAAGATGATTAGCGTTGCCATTCTTTTTTGAGCTATGTATACAGTATATATGTATGCATTTATATTATATATATATATATATTATATATATGTTATTGAGCTTGGTATTGAGCTTGGAACTGGCACCACTCAAAAATGGCAGTGGCGGAGTTTCCTTCCTGTCGCCGTCTCTTTATTTATATGTGTATATATCATACTATTTGCCAAAGCTACTGCGTTTCTTTAAATATTCAGCCGGTTAATGAATATCATATGATTCGCCAGGCTGCGTCACCGCTGGTCCATGTACACACGCGTCTCAGCGAATTATTACATAGATTCTCTATTAGGCAACATAACGATTGTGAATGCTTTGAATTTTGCAGGTAACGAAGCCATTATCTATAATTGCATACATATATATACTGTAAACATAGCCTACTTATGGGTCGACTCTGTGTCTCATATTTAGTCATTTAATTGTTGGCTTTGCCCCTTGTCCAAATTAAAAAAGGGCTCTTGTATCGATGAAATTTTATGTCTAACAAGTCTTATGCAGTTTAGACCTACAACATTACCATTACTATTATTGTTCAGTATTGTGATTGCTGCACTAATCATATTATAGCGTTTGCCTTCATTTAAAAAAGTGTCAACGCAAAGTACAAATGAAATAGGTCTACTTCTGTTCGGGTATATTATGCTATAAATGAACTTGCTTCTATAGTAGGCCTACTTTCTATAGTAGACCTACTACAGAGATATACCGCTTTGCTGGCAGATCAAAGGCAGATCTTAACGCAGAGCTATTTGCGCTTAGAAATATGAAAAATGACCTCTTCAGAAGGGGCGATAATAAACGAAAGCACCATTTACGACGGTGATATAAAGGCCGCCATGTTTATTAAGCGCTATTGTACCTCTGGTGTGTGTTTCACGGTGATTTCTGAGACTTAAGGGGCAAAATAAAACCAGATTGGCTTCCGACGGCAAAGCGAGTACTCTGTCCATGATTTAATTATCACGACACGTCGCCACAATTCACGAATGCAGTCAATATTTCGCTCATAATCAAGTGCTTGTTTCATTGCGCTTATGTTATTTCCGTTCACATGACTAGTTGTTCAGCCTCCCGGTGCAATCTATGAACACACTGAACAAGTATATGCTGTTCTATTACTCTAGCAGCGCCCCTGGCGGTCATTTTACACCCTGCTGGATAATATTACGAGCTTACTAGTAGTGCGGTCGCTTGTAGAATCTGTTGGGTCTATGATTGCAATAGTTTGCACCACAATACAGTGGAGCGTGAAACTAAAATCTTTGCTGTAATAGATCGAACAGTGAATACTAGGCAGTGACGGGCAGTAGTTTAACTACTGGAGTTAACAAATAGCAGTAAAAGTACTTTTTAGGTAGCTAAAAAGTAGTTAACTATCTTGTGCAAAAATTTATTTAGTTATAACAAGTAAACTAAAAAATCTCTATTTGTAATTAATTACTTGTTTCCTAACTACTTTTTCAACAAGAGGTTCTTCGGTTACATACTTACCAACTTGTAGGTTACTTTTTTTGTCGCAGTTTGTAAAACTGATTGTTTAGCTGTAGTTCAGGTTTAGAGCAGCTGTCTGATTATGAAGTAATAAAGTGGTACTGTATAATTTTAGTAGTAATGCAACTAAAACAGTGAAATGCCGACGAAAAACGTTTACAACTGAATGTATGCGTTACGTGCCGAAATTACACCAATCTTTAGTAATCTTTAATCTAATAATATTTTTAATATGTTATAAAAATAAATTACTAAGTAACTAATTACATTAATTAATGAGACATCGAGGCTTTGAATTAGTCAGAGTACGATTTCTGGTCGTTAGTATCAAAGGAGATACTTGTGTATAGGAGCTCAATGTTTGGAGAAACCGCGGCTCTAATAAATGCATGGGGGTAGTTTGAACCAGTGGGTTGGGAGGTTCTCTACTTCTCTTACTTCTCCTCCCTTCCCCACAGATCACACTCAGACAGCAGAACACAGCTGCAGTATAAGCCAGTATTTCTTTCTTTAAGACATTGTTTTTCCTAACACGAAAGAACCAGCGAACTGAACGCGATCGATTGACGTCTCGTCTGCTTGCACAGCGTCTTCGCTTTCAGCAGCTGCCAGCCGAGACTTAACACGACGTCATCGATGCGTCAATCACAGACGTCTTTCGTGTGATGTCAGTTAATGTCTGGTAAAAACAGGAACTATTGTGGGCAGAATATTATGTAGTGCCACTCCTTATCGAATACCTTGTCTGGATGTTTTAAAGCGTATCTAGTTAGTTAATTTTAATTATTATGACGACGGATTAACGAAATCTGCTAGAATATTAGATTGTATTGTATTCGAAGAAATGATACACTTCCAGACAGCGTGATTTTGTATGGTATAGGTAGCTACAGTACAGTAAAAGACAGAAAAATTGTTTTGTTCTAAAACAAAGTGACGGTTCTTTAGTAGCAGACCGTACAGGGCCGGCCTTAGCCTCCCTTGGCATTGTCCCTCCCTAATTCCACTCCCCATCCCTACCTTCTTTTCCCTTCCTCTCATCCCTTCGCTCCTGTTCTCCCTTTCCCCCGCTTCATATTGCAGCCACCTGGGCCGCAAAAAACACGTTTATTACCATGAAATTAAAAAGACATTAATTTTGGGTGGGGGCTTAATGTGTCTCCTTGGGTTATGTGGACTATGTGGGCCGCGACCTCTTTCGCCGCCAATTTCAATTAAAATAAAAATTTGTGGCAAAGAATTCGCCAACATCAAAATCGGCAGCCCTGTTTGGCTAAACATTTAAGTAAAGTATCCCATAACCCACAAGTGAGACATATGGGAGGCCTTTAGGCTCTTGGGCCGGAAATGGACGAATCCTAATATCATGGAAATGGCGCCAATGCATCGCAGGACTTACCGTTTACTTCCCAGCTTACCCCGGTACCAAGCTCTTCTGCCTGGTGACAAAGGCACGGTGTGCGCAAACAACTTGTCCAGGGTCGTTACACGAAGTCGAACCCTTAACCACATGATCATTGACCAAACGCTTTACCGATATACCACCGTGCCGCATATGAACATTTAAAACACTTGGAATATGTCTAAGGCCAGTCCTGAGACCGCATGTTTGGATGAACTTTGTGTAGACAGCTTTGTCTGTTCGTAACAGACATTTGTTTTAAGATTGCACGACGTGATTGCAGCGAATGCCGATGTCATAACGATCGTCGACAATTGATCAAGACTGTCTCGCTGTTCAAAGTGTTATCGACCGCTGTTCATACTCTGCTAACACCAGACACTAATGCGTTTCTAAAGACGTCCATTTCATAGACGTCGATTCTCAGACAATTGAGTAGAGTCCTTGTGGCCTGTATAGTCAGTCTGTTAGACTGACTTTTCAGATAGAAGCAAAGGAAGCTTAGTCATTTAAGCTAGCCCCATGAAGCGTTTATAGGAGTGAAGTGTGTGTAACGACTTCATATGACTTAGTCTCGCATATGAGAGCGAGTCATCAGTCCTCTCCCTCGCCGCATTATCTTCCCACTAACAGTGTACGGTCAGTGTACTCATTTAGTGAACAGAAATCTCAAAGCATCTTTCTGCCCTGCCTTTGAACCCCCGACCTCTCGTCTGACAATCTACCACTATACCAACTCGTAGCCCCAAGTTTTTAGGACAACCAAACAATAAATCTACTTGGACTGTACTCGAGAACTAGACAAATAATGTTTCTGCAGGTTCCATAGCAACACTCGTGTCTGCGTTTTGCCGACATTTTAAGAAAAGGCATGGGCGACTTAAAGCTCAGCAGAATACAATAGTGTTTCATCGACATTGTTTCTTAGCTGTCGCAAACTGTATCTCCAGAAAGACCAGGAGATATAGGCTGTATACCCTGTGCTTCAAAAGATCAACTCGCGATGAAGTCGTTTATCGATTAATGAAAGCACTTCTGGGTAGTTTTCTCGAAGAGGTGTTATATAAATGAACAATTGCGATTACGATTACAGGGAACAATCCTAAAATATGCAAAATTTCTGTGTACTGTGAAATTATTTCAGAAACTGAAATTATTTCAGAAACTTGTGCTTACCAGCTCAACGCTAAATGCTGAGAAGGAAATCACACGGAAATGCCCTTAGGCGGAAAGCAGCTGCATTCAAGCGCTGAATTGTCAATGCCAAGCACTTTGAAAGATATGTCGTCTCTCTTGCATCTCCAGACACATAGCCGATGCTCTGCCCAAGCACTGTGAGGAAGGCCAGACCAGCATTACTTAAAGGCCCGATGATTTCGAAGGCCAGAGGAATCAACACGATTATTATTATTATTATTATTTCTATTTTTTAAACCCGAGGTAGAAATGATCCCGCAGGAACTAAAAAATTAAGTTAGTAGTATAAAATGATCTCTGAGAAATCAGGCCTCGCCCCAGTAGTTTTCACAGCCTATTTCTATTATTCGTGTTATTTCCTATTATTATTTCTTGTAGTAGTAGTAGTAGTAGTAGTAGTTGTTGTTGTATTTTGTTCATCGTCTTCATCATCATTATCAGTTTATTCATCACGTTTTTGGACGTGCTGCGTAATGGCATGAACGGAATGAACGGGCTTTTACGAAAGACGGTTTCCTTTACCTGTCCAGAATCGTCTTTTATGCGCATCGATGGAATCTCAAGATCCTATTGATTCTGACAATGTGTGATGCATCGTCAATCACTCGCCTGTCCATGCTGAACTTTGACCCGATACCGAACTTGTACGACCTCCTTGGCCTTTGCTACATCGGTGGCAGTACATTGATAATGGAATGAGCAGTCGTCGCTCTGTCCAAAATTTAACTTCTGCAGCGCCACGCGAATATGAATTTGCTCAATAGCAGCAGCAGTAGTTGAAGTAGTAGTAGTAGAAGTAGAAGTAGTAATAGCAGTAGTAGTAGCAGCAGCAGCAGCAGCAGTAGTAGTAGTAGCAGTAGCAGTGGTAGTAGTAGTAGTAGTATTGATATTGACAGTAGCAGCAGATCATTATAGTAATAAAGTAATTTACAGCTGTAATCTGTAAATAAATGTTGCCTTTTTGTTGCCTTGTGGTGGTTGTCTGTCGTGTATGGTGTCCAGCCATGACAGGTACACATCGTTGACTGGAGCATAACGAGGTAATGGCAGCGCAAATGCGCAGTCCGTAATATAATCGATTACAGTACAGAAATATATAGATGTGTTTTTGTTAATAGAATCACTCTTTCCTTCTCGTGCTCATTTTGAATCTACCTCTACTTTGTTTGCCAGTTACCCGGCGTAATTACCGGCTTTTGTAACACAGACAGCGAATGAATGTGGCATCAGCTGGTGTGCACTCGCTAGCTGCCTGTGCCTGTGCCTGTGCCTGTGCCTGTGCCTGTGCCTGTGCCTGTGCCTGTGCCTGTGCCTGTGCCTGTGCCTGTGCCTGTGCCTGTGCCTGTGCCTGTGCCTGTGCCTGTGCCTGTGCCTGTGCCTGTGCCTGTGCCTGTGCCTGTGCCTGTGCCTGTGCCTGTGCCTGTGCCTGTGCCTGTGCCTGTGCCTGTGCCTGTGCCTGTGCCTGTGCCTGTGCCTGTGCCTGTGCCTGTGCCTGTGCCTGTGCCTGTGCCTGTGCCTGTGCCTGTGCCTGTGCCTGTGCCTGTGCCTGTGCCTGTGCCTGTGCCTGTGCCTGTGCCTGTGCCTGTGCCTGTGCCTGTGCCTGTGCCTGTGCCTGTGCCTGTGCCTGTGCCTGTGCCTGTGCCTGTGCCTGTGCCTGTGCCTGTGCCTGTGCCTCTCTCTCTCTCTCTCGCTGCCTTTATTTCCAGCATCTGCCTCTACTGCAGTTCTTGCTCTGCCTCTATCTCTGCCTGCTCCATCTACCTCTACATCTCGCTGTCTGTCTGTCCGTCTGTCTGTCTCTGCCTCTGCCTATATTTCTGCTTCTGATCCGCCTCTGCTTCTATCTCTGTTTCTCTCCCTTCTTCTGATTCTTCCTCTATATCTGCCTTTGCCTCTCTGTCTGCCTCTGTCTGTGCCTCTACTTCTATCTCTGCCTCTGCCTCTCTGCGGCTCTGCCTCTGCCTCTCGCACCACTCTCGCTCTCTCTCTTAACTGAAAGGGTTCGTGGCCATCTGCCATAATCGCGACGATATCTTGACAGAAATTGATTGTTCAATTATTCCGTTGGTCAGTTCGAGGTCTCCCGTGAAGCCATTCCTACTCTGTCTGATTTAATTAAAACCTGATTTATTAGTAATATATTCGTGCGCACACCCGCAACCATGCATACTCACACAAGCATACAGACACAATACTTACTTACTTAGTACTTAGTCCTGCCTGTGAAGGTCTGTACATCCGGCAACGCAGCTTCTCCATTCATCTCTGTCGACCGCCAGCCTTCCTGTCTTATCCCATAACATCTCCAAACATCCAAGGTCATCTCTGATGGTCTCTGGCCAGTTCTTCCTTGATCTTTCCTTCCTCCTTTTCCCTTCAGGAATCCAAACATACGCACGTGTACAAACATGAATACTCACACAAACACACCCAAACATACACGCACACATAAACATACAAATGTACATACACCATGTAGTATATGCACAATATATCGCGACAACTGGGATCGCCTCACTTTTGACCATAATTCATATAGCGACCAATCTCACAAGACCAATGCTGAGATAGGCGAATAAAGCCAAAATACTCTGCATACAATTCATATACACGGGCAACGATTTGCTAACACAATGAGCAACATTTTGTGCATACTATATGCAGACCATACAGAACTCTAAATACATGTGCAACATGAAGAAATGCCTTTCTTATTCATAGCTTTCCACCTTAAACCTTCAAAACTTCTGCATCCCCAATGCCCTACCACTATAAAATCCACGCCCTTACCTTTAATATTTTTCCGTCACTCCTCTCTCGAGTACGCTTTTTACCCGTAGTCTCATCTCAGATCATTTCTTCGTCCCTCTTTTACTTATTTTCTATTCTTTCAGTACTTTTGTTCTTCCTCGAAGTTCCTGCTTTTCCTCCTGAACTCCCTATTACTTCTGGTTTTTCTCTCCATTCTCTTCCTCCTTCTGTCCCTCATCTTACGCTTCCTTTCTCGCTCTCTCCTGTGCTTACTTATTTCCGTCTTCGTCCTTCTATCCAACCTCTCCCTTCTCTGAATTGTATTCTGTCATATTCAACTCTTCGTCTTCTTTCCTTCATCGTTATCAACCTCTTCTTTTTCTCCTTCTTATTCTTCTCCTCATTCTTCTCTCTTCCTTCTTCATCTTGCTCCTCCTTCTCCTTTTTCTTCATCCTCTTCATTATTATCATCATCTTTTTTATCTTTTTCTTTTTATTCCGTTTTTCTTTTCTTCTTCTTCTATTCTTCTTCTATTTTTCTTCTTTTCTTCTTCTTTTTTTCTTCTTCTTCTTCGCTTCCTCCTCCTCCTCCTTCATCTCCGTTTTCTTCTTCTTCTCCTTCATCTCTTATTTCTTCTTCCTCGTCTCCTTCTCCTTCGTATTCTTCTCCTGCTTCTGCTTCTCCTTCTTCACCTTCTCCTCCTTTTCCTTCTTCTCCTTCTGCTTCATCTTCTATCTCCTTCGGCTCCTCTTCTTCCTCTTCAGCTCCTCGTCACGCGCCTTGAACCATCGATATATCTCGTGCTAATTCTTTTCTAAACGAACTCTCATTCCTGTCTGAGCCTTCGTCAATCCGCGCAGTTTATACCCAAGACAGACACGGGACGTCGGCCAACTCCTAGGAAGACCGTCCAAAGAGTTACGACCGTCGCCGTATCGGGAAGCCCTGTGCGTCTCATGGCGTCTGCGATGCCTGGTCAGGAGATTAGACGGACGTGCTGAAGTACAATCCGGGTATTAATAACAGCTGTTGTACTTGACGTGATTAGAACGGTTCGGAGGCCACATGTGCGAGGACACGTCTGAGGACACGTGTGTGGCCTTTGAGGGATGTCGATGCGGTGGCCTCCGTCAAGCTACATAAACTAGAATCGCGTTGCATGTACGCATTGCATCCGGAAACAGTAAAACCCAAACTGAAGATCAACATCTGAAGATATAAGCCTGACAAAATCAAACGTACTTACTTGTCACCAGACACTTGCGCTATAAAAATAGCAAAATGCAACGCAAATAAACTATAAATGTCTTCTTATTATGGCGACGATGACGACGACGACGAAGATGATAAGGATGATCAGTGATTGCAGAAGGTTTTCCTAAATGGGGGCGAGAGATGGAATCTTCTAAACCAAAGTTTGTAGAAGGGGCCTAATAGTAGATCCATTGTAGCGACATCTTATGACCGCCAGTAGCGTTGACATCAACCGTGTTCTACCCGGGAAAAGAAGGAAAACTTAGGGTCTGCTAATACCTATTACTTTTCAGAGTACTAAACTTGATAATGACGATGATGACGACTAAAATGGCGATGAGGATCATGATGACGATAATGATGTACATGTAATGATGATGACGAATGATGTTTCTTTCAGGATGAAAAGAATCAGATCATGAAGTCGAATGTCTGGCTTAGAATGGTAAACTTTCTGCATTTCTGTCTTTTTCTTAACGTTCTTCATTTTTCTCTCTGATTTCATTCTCCGTCCAAACAGATATCTAATAATCACGGCTAACTGTAACATTTGAAATAATAATAATAATAATAATAATAATAATAACAATAATAATAATAATAATAATAATAATAACAACAACAATAAGAAGAAGAAGAAGAAGAAGAAGAAGAAGAAGAAGAAGAAGAAGAAGGAGGAGGAGGAGGAGGAGGAGGAGGAGAAGGAAGAGGAGGAGGAAGAAGAAGGAGAAAGAAGGAAGGAAGGAAGTAAAGAAGAAGAAGAAGAAGAAGAAGAAGAAGAAGAAGAAGAAGAAGAAAAGAAGAATTAGTAGACCAGTATCAGCAAATATTATTATTAAGAGTGCGTATAGGTCACTGATTTATTTTATTTTCTTTAATTCATTTTCTTCTTGAAAGTCATTTCTTGTAGCTCGCATCTAATGCTGAAGGCATCAATCAATGGCGCCTAGCTTATGTGCTTTACAGACTTAGTTACCCGATTACGCCAGGTAAGACAGGCTTGTGTGCTTTACAGACTTAGTTACCCGATTACGCCAGGTAAGACAGGCTTATGTGCTTTACAGACTTAGTTACCCGATTACGCCAGGTAAGACAGGATCGGACCCGCACGGTCGGCATAAGATGGCGAGCGAGTGCTTAAGCAATCAGTCATGCGTGTCGTGTTCGTTGCAGCTGTGGCATGACTTTCAACTCGAGTGGGATCCAGCTGACTACGGCGGAATCACAGTCATCAGGGTCATTCCGACACGCGTCTGGAAACCAGACATCGTCCTTTTCAACAAGTGCGTAAACAAATACAGACACATTCATGTATGAAGAGAGATACAGGTACAATAAATGCATACGAAGATTTCGGTTGCCCTATGGATACAAATACATATGCATACGGGACACGGTAGCTTATTGGTTAGAGCGGTCGGCTTGTAATACGGTGAGTACGGGTTCGAGCCTCACCTGAGACGGTTACTGTGTAGGGACCTTGAGCAAGTCCTTCATACACAACTGCTCGGGGCCATTGATTGATGTTTAGTTATCAGATTGTGGCGCTTTATAAATGCAGGAATAATAATTATAGAGAGCCAATCCGAAAAGATCTCTTAAAATCCCGATTTGAACTGTATTGTATTGAATTGTATTGTCTGCCTTCTGATCTCCCTTTCCTTCCCAATCTCGCAAAAACTTGTCTAACGGATTTTTAGCTCACCTGTGATTTCGACTGATACTTTGTATGCTACAGCAACGGCGCTAAACAAGTTTTGAAATTTGATTAGATTTGTTTAAGTAAAATTAAATGAGCGACAATTATAGGCCTTACTAATAAGCATGGCTTAGCTTAGATGTGATTCAGTTAGGTTAGATGTACAATGTAAATGTACACGGTTTTACATAGTGGCCGCATGGCTTCGACCCTGCTCCTTCTGTAATATGTTCGTCGGGTGAGATCTTCACCACCGCTGGGATTCGATTTCTAGCATGGTATTGTCTTAACTTTGGCTTCAGCGCCGATGGCAAGTATGAAGTGTCTTACAAGCCAAACGTCGTCCTTTACCATACTGGAGATATCCTGTGGATTCCACCAGCGATCTACAAGAGCTCCTGTACGATCGACGTGAAGTACTTCCCATTCGACCAGCAGGAGTGTCAGATGAAGTTTGGCTCTTGGACCTTCAACGGTGACCAGGTCCTTCTCGACTGGTACGAAAACCAGCAGAAGGTCGACCTGAGCGATTACGTCAACAGCGGCACGTGGGACATCATCGGCTGTCCGGGGGCCTACCACTACAAGTTCGACCACCACGAAGCCCACCACAAGGCATGGATCACGTTCACGCTACGCATCCGACGCAAGACGCTCTTCTACACAGTCAACCTCATCATTCCCTGCGTCCTCATCTCCTTCCTCAGCGTCTGCGCGTTCTATCTTCCGGCGGATGCGGGCGAGAAGATGACGATGTGCATCTCGATCCTTCTGGCGTTGGTCGTGTTCCTGCTGCTCGTCTCGAAGATCCTGCCTCCGACGTCGATCACGGTCCCTCTGATCGCCAAGTATCTTCTCTTCACCTTCGTCATGAACGTCTTTACGATTCTTCTCGCTGTCGTCATCATCAACCGCAACTTCAGGACCCCGAGGACGCACCGGATGCCAGGCTGGGTCCGCCTTGTCTTCCTAAACCTCCTGCCGAGGATGCTGCTCATGAAGCGACCGCATCACGACTGTCGCTGGCTGACGAAGACCTACAACCGTCGCAACCAGGCCAACCCTTGCTTTTGTTTGGGACGCCGCGATGGAAGCCTAGCGACGGAGTGGGATCTCGGTGCGTTGAAGGAGTGGCACGGAAGAGCCTTGACTGCCAATGATGCAGAGTTGGAACGCTCTGTGGCCTCGACGAGGGTCCGCCTGACGGCCGAGGCCGAGAAAGCCATCGAAGCTGTTCGCTTCATAGCAGCACATCTCAAGAACGAAGACGATTATGCCGAGGTACGATCAAAAGTCATACAGTTGAAGATGCTTAGGTAGCTTCACGTAGCAATCTGACTCATTTCAGAACCAACTACATACTATACTGCTTGAGTGGTATTTATGCTGATTCAGATTAACCAATAGGAACACTATGGGCCTTTCAGCATCAAGAGGCCCCCCCCATCCGACGGTGCCTAAAAATTTGTTTAGCGTTTTATCCCCAGTTGTTGAGAGTTAGCCATTGACTTGACACAATGACACCGAGGTTCGCTGAAGGTTGATACTTCAACACAGAAACTCACTGTGAAAGCTTAACGAGGCCTAATTAAATGCTGTCTTCTAAAAACGGTAGATTAATTGCTTCGCGCAATTCAGTTTGGGACTTAATAAGCTTCTGTAACAGAGTGGCACAACCGGGTCTTATTAGCAACAACATTATTGTACTTGATCTTCCGTTTTTTCGGGACACCTTGTAGAACTTACAGGCAAGTCTCTTGGGAAAGGACCCACAGCGGGCAGACAAATCCAGGCACACACAGAGACAAGAATCCTAATTTTTGAAACCATGCTCTTTTATTTATGGTAAAATGTTGTCTTGATGGTTACTGTTGCCATACAGGTTTTGGACGACTGGAGATACGTTGCCATGGTAATAGATAGGCTGCAGCTGTATCTCTTCCTGCTCGTGACGGTTGCTGGCACCGTTTCCATCCTCATGAGTGCTCCTCACATCTTCGAATACAGCGACCAGGACGAACTGAAGCGACAGATCGTCGGCAGTTACGATGGAGCTACGGTCTCCTAAGACTACAGCATCGACTAACACTGAAATATCCAAATACACGTTGTAGCCTAATGTGCCTGCGACTTAAGAACAACAGCTGGGACAAATTGAAACAACAGTAGGCCTATCAATCTGTCTTAATGAAAACAAGACTACTCGACTGCCGGGCCCCTTCAAGGAACCACGGGCTCTGGGGTCAGCGACCCCTTCCCCTTTCTCGGCCCTGGCTACAAATAAAAGATCTTTGTTTCCAACGCTACCTGATTATAATAAAGTCTGTGGCAATAAAGGAACTCTAGTAGGTATATAGTTTCTTAGTTTAAAAATCCAGAAAGAATGCAAGTAGGCCTACGCATTTGTTGTTGTAGATATTCATATGTAGGCCTACACTAATCCTTAGTTAATACAAGATTTAAATTCAAAGTCATTTCAGTAATAAGTACTATTAAAAGTTGTGATGTGCTTGCCTAATGAATTGGTTCAATAATGAACAATTTTTGATCATTGCCGTTTTATTTGTCAAGGTGATTGAGAGTATGTGCGATCGTCTAGCGGTTAGCATGATGCACTTTCAATTCAGAAGTTGGTGTTTCAAAATTAATCTCTGCTAAGGCAGAGAGATCTTTTAGATTAAGCCTACTGTTTCGCTTGCGCTATCTAGCGATCACAGTTTGTTATAGGCCTAAAATTGGCATATTCACTCACACTGTCGATGGGAAGATCAGACGGCGAAGTAAAGGACACGCACTCGACGTAAGGAGCAGAGGCTAAAACTGTTTTACTGTATAAAATTAGCGTAATTAAGATCCTGGTGTTGTAGTGACGTCAAACCTGAAAGTAAAGTTCCAAAATGCTGTAGTTGGGTATAACAGTTGTCAGCTTTTGTTAGGCTATGCAGTAAGCCTACATCGTGTATAGGCCTAAAGTTGAAATCTGGACTAAAATACAATTTTAAAATACCTAAAACTAATGCAACAAGATTAATCAACATTTAGTGTTTTTGTAAAGAAAAACGCTCAGTTTCAGAAGGGCCTTGCCTCTCTGAGTCCATAATCAGAGGCTCTGCCCCGGACCTCAATGCTGGCTACGTTTCAGACCCCGTATAGGCCGAGGTCTGCGCTCACCATTTGCCCCCCTTTGCTGAAATTCTTAATCCGTCATGAATCTATACAAATCTATAGATTGTATCTTGTTCCAGGGATCATTCTTGCCTCGCGTAAATAATAATAATAATAATAATAATAATAATAATTTATATCTTGAATTTATAACTGAATTGTATAGCCGACTGGCTGTGGTTTCTGGTGATCCACGTGAGACAACCCATCTCTTTCAGCGCCTCTCAGTTTGCACACAGCGTTTTAATGTTGTCGCTTTCAGAGGCACATTTGGAGACCTCAAGGGAACCGAGGACTGATGACGATTTGTTCACGTTATAATGGTTTTTATAATAATAATAATAATAATAATAATAATAATAATAATAATAATAATAATAATAATAATAATAATAATAATAATAATAATAATAATAATAATGTGTGGATGTGGTGGCCCTGGATGTTCAGCTGATCGCCCAGGAATCCGCTCAGCTCGGGCTTCGACTTAACCGCGCCAAATGCGAGGTTGTTTCCCAGAATGACAAAAATCAAGTCGACAGTCTCGCGTTCTCCGGCTTCAACCATACACCATTAAGAGAGGCAAAACTATTGGGCACACCACTGACGCCGGGGCCAGCCGTTGAAAAGGTGATGAATGAGGAGGCAAATGATCTGGAACAAGCAGTTGGGAGGCTCTCAATGCTTCACGCACATGACGCCCTAGTGCTGTTGCGAAACGGTTTGAGCGTTCCGAAGCTGCTCTACACAATGCGCACAGCCGTTTGCACCGAACGCCCCAGTCTAACCAGATTTTACTCTCTTTTAAGAGACGGACTATCGACTATCTTAAATGTTGAGCTGTAGGATGAGAAATGGCTCCAGGCGTCCCTTCCGGTTAGGGATGGCGGTCTTGGGATTCGCTGTGCTTCTACGCTGGCACTTTCTGCCTTCTTGGCCTCTGCTGCAAGCACAAGCGAACTCCAAACACACATACTGCCACCAGAATCAGCCGATACCTCAGACGAGCTAGTGAATACCGCACTGAATGCGTGGATGGTCTTCACGGGTGCAGAACCACCAACTGGATCAGCAGCTCATCGACAAAGGAAATGGGACAGTCGCTGGACAAGCAAGGCGTAGGCGAGCTTACATGAGTCTGCGAACAACCCACTAGACCGCGCTCGTCTCTTAGTCTCTCAAGCACCACACTGGAGATTGGATGCTGGCTCCTCCAGTAACCGCACTGGGACTCCGCCTTTCGGATGAGGTGATACGGACCGCGGTTGGAATGCGACTGGGAACCACACTGTGCGAGCCACATATGTGTCACTGTGGCGAAAGAGTCGACGCCAGAGGACTTCACGGTCTGGTCTGCAGAAAGAGTGCTGGCAGACAACAACGCCATAACATGCTCAACGACATTATATGGAGAGCGCTTACCAGAGCGAACATCCCTGCTCAGAAAGAACCGTTGGGACTCACCAGGGAAGATGGCAAACGACCGGATGGCGTGACTCTTATCCCGTGGTCTCGCGGAAGGTGTCTTACATGGGATGTGACAGTTTCTGACACATTTGCAGCGTCACATCTAGGTTTTACTTCAACCGGACCAAGTGAAGCTGCAAACCGGGCAGTCTCAGCCAAAAGGCTAAAATACGCCACTATAGCCCAAACCCACTCTTTTGTGGCGGTCGCACTGGAGACCAGTGGCGCGTGGAGTACGGAAGGATTGGATTTTGTGTGGGAGTTAGGACGAAGGATGACAATGGCAACCCACGATCCAGTGGAGACCAGCTACCTGCTTCAAAGACTCTCAGTAGTTGTCCAGCGTGGGAACGCCATCTGCTTCTCCGGAACTCTACTATGAACATATAGGATGATGATAAGGCAATAATATATTTGCTATTAAATATTAATCAGCAGGAATAATAATAATAATAATAATAATAATAATAATAATAATAATAATAATAATAATAATAATAATAATAATAATAATAATAATAACAATAACAATGGTTCAGGTTGGGCCCTTCTGTCTCTTCCTAAGGCACTTCGTTAATCCCCTTCTATTCGAAACTGCAGTTGTCAGCGCCCTCAACTTTCCCAAACGTCATCATCGCCAGGTACATGATGACGCCTTTCCAGAAAACAAAAACAATCGCCATTGTTCTCAAAGTTACTCATGGTAAGCGACGTTATGACAGTTTAAATTTCTTTTAGATAATCAGTGGTTAACGCCAAAGACATTAGCTTCATCCAATTCAAATAAAACCGTAAAAAACAAACCTCCGTCAAACTTGACCTAAAACTTGTCCGCTATTGAAAATCTTTCCGCGATTTAACTTTCCTAGAATTAGGCCTAGATATGATGACAATGATGACGACGACGACGACGAAGACGTGTACTTGTAAACGCGACCATGACAACCGCGTGAATAATTGTGTTGAGTTAAAGGAACAAAATCGGTGTTGATGGGTGCCCCCATTATATAAGTTGGGTGATCATTTAACAGAGCAAAGGTAAATTCCCTCCCCATTGAGTTTTACTATCTCCCACTGGGATTCATTTTCTCCAAACATATCGTTCCTGTCCAGTGATCTTTTCATATAAATTGGTCTTTTCATACTGTCCGAACTATTCTCCACTGACGATGCATTTTCTCAATTCATTCCGCTTCTGCCATTTGGTCTTCCCCATTGGTTCAGAACCTTTTCTGCCCATCGACATTGTTTTTGACAGAGCGCCAGTGAATAAGCTGATTCCCGCGACTTAGCCTTCGCTGGGCGCTGTAGAAATCTCAAATTTGCGATTACGATCCCCAATTATTAAGGGGTCGCCAGACACCCAGATCCGAGAAAGGGCAGCAAACTGTTTACTTAGGTACGTGCTTTACGCACCTGGCATTGCCAGATCCACATTGAAATCTTAAAAGCAGGTGTTCTGTGGGATGGTCAAAAAATGACACACACAACTTAATTATATGCAGCGGACTTAAGCGTACTAAATTTAGAAATAGCATCAAAGCCTTATGTACTGCAGGCAGCTGCCTAATCGGTCATAATCAAAGACAAAAAGACAGACAAACACAGAGACAGGCAGTCATCCTGACAGAAGGCGTGTGAAAGGAGTGGTCAACACGTGTAGCAAATGACAGAATCTGATCTAATGGGCTTCTTTTAAACCGTGCTACCGCCAAGCGAATGCAAATGAAAGTTTCAATAAGCGCGAGTCTATTTACCAAAAACGATAACAGATTCACTTGTAAATGTGCTTAAAAAATTTCTTCCAGCCAGTATAACCCCATTTTCGTTAGTATAAAAAACTGGGGTATAAAATTGCCTAATGTAATTTTATAAGAAGGAAAAGTGAAAAGGAGAGTGACGTCTAAATTCAAACTTCCGTACCTAGTGACACCTCTATTTAAAAAATTGAATCTGCTCGCCTCTAGACAGTACAAACGAACATAACTTTGTTGTCATAATAATAATAATAATAATAATAATAATAATAATAATAATAATAATAATAATAATAATAATAACAACAACAACAACAAACAACAATGACAAACAACATCGACAAACAACAACAAACAACAAAAACGACAAACAATGACTAACAACAACAAACAACAACAACAATAATGAAAATGATAATAGGACTTGACCCAGTCCGCTCCATTTCTGGTGTATTCAGAGGGGTAAAGAAGTGTTTACTTCCAATCCACTCATAATAAAATAATCCCTTAGCCACAAAATTTAATGATAACCTATTTTAAGCCAAACCTAGTGAAAAATCCTAAACAGTACAGTATTAATACAATTCATTGACAGTGCATTTTATTTAATATGTGTCAATATAATTTTAAAACTATTTATGAAGAGAGAAAAGAGTAAGGTCCGACTGTTTTGGTCGGGCTGCCGAACGCTGCCTATTCACAGGCGCGATCCCACTACTGCCCGACACGGGGACTTTTGCCTGCTGCGTTTCCGCCCTCGGCCGGTTCATCCCTCCTTAGACAACCTGGTGACCCCAAGCTCCCCCAGGGCCACCATATTGATGCCAGGCTTAGTGCGGACACCCGATCGACATAGAACCTCGCCCGGCAGGACCCCCGACCTCAAGCCGTCCACAGACCCCGGCCTCCAAGTAGCTGGATTACAGGAGCACGCCACGACTCCCAGCCGTTCACAAACGACTTTTACTCATACATAAGAAAAGCTGCAATAGCTTACGATTGCATTCGCTAGGTGGCAGTCATTTGAATGTTTTCGTAAACTCGATTTCTACAGCGCCCAACGAAAACTAAGTCGCGGGAACCAGATTATTTACAGGTACTTAGTCAAAACAAAATCAAAAAGCAAAAGGGTAAGAATCAGTTCCTGGTCAAGATTCAAGAGTTAGGGAGGAAGACAGTCAGACGGTTACGGCGGAGGGTGTTTAATCCCAATCATCACCCAAAGAAGCTGCCACGCTCTTTGCTTGACTTGGATCTTGACCTGGAACCGTTTGCCTATCGATTTTGTTTTGACTGAGCACCTGTAAATAAGCTGGTCCCTGTGACATGGCTTTCGTTGGGTGCTGTAGAAATCTCGGGATTGCGGTTTAAAATTGAAGCGGCACAATATATAACGGACAGGGGAGGAATTGCTATAGGAGTTGTGGAAGAAGTGTTTAAGTTTAGAGTGAAACACCTGCACAGTGATTGTGGTTTTACTTCAGAAGCATTTAGAGTTTGTATTGTTTATAGATTCTAAATTAAATGCAGAAATGCTGTCTCGACCTATGTTTGAACATCTATATTTTACGTGTACAATTCTCGGTAGCTGAAGACTACTGCCTTTCCTGAAGCGTTTCTCTTTACAAACTGCTTGTGAAACTGAGTAAACCGATGGGTGAACTGCACACTGCATAAGTATATTCTTTATTACCCAGTAGCTAATCGCACATTGGTGTACAAGTATTTAATATAAAATCCTTAAAAACATGTATCAAGCGTTCGACATCCTAATTATAAAAGTGAATCCTGTTGAAAAGGGAAAAGCATATAGAGAATTGACTGTGAAATATCAACTCAACGAACTGAATTCTAATCCTGATAAAACAAGAAGACGTGATATTTTTGGAAATTTTGGTCCAAGAATTAAACAGAATGTATGCCCTTTATTGAAAACATTCAACAAGGTAAAACAGCCGAGACAACACATCAGAATGTACACCAGGGTTTACAAATTGAACAGTTTTTCACATTTTGATATCAGTTCCAGTCTGAGCGGACCATCAGTAGAAGAAGACGGCAAAACAAGCAACAACACAAAATAGAGTATCCTACAACATACAAAGATAACTAAGTATACGCTAAATGCTACAGCAGCACCAAAAAATAATAAGGTATCTGGATGTTTGTATAATGTCTAATGTTCATTTGTTCGTTGAGAATGACTTCATCCACAAGCATATGATGCAACTCGAACAGCTACAAAAATATATACTTACTAGCTTGCTTATATACTTATATATATATCTTTTATATCTTATATATTTTTAAGTAAATATTTTTGCAGCTGTTCAATTTGCATCATTTGCTTGTGGATGAAGAGTCATTCTCAATGAACAAATGAAGCTAATAACAGATTCTCACACACAGTCCAGTTGGGCTTTAGAACCCAACATCTGGAATAGACAGTTGAAAATGCTGACCATCTGACTCTTATGCCCACCAATAATAACGACAATGATAGGCAGCAATAATAATGACAATGATAGGCATTGTTGTTTTAGACTAAGGAGAATCTACAATAGCCTAGTGCTTAGCAAGTGGGATTGCCAACTTGGAGATCAGAGGTTCAAATTCCCTCAGGCCAGAACAATGTTTAGAGAATTCGGTGCCTCCTAGTGAAACCGTGTATAAAATAAGTAAGTACATTGGCCACATATTGTCAGTGGGGACAACTTGCCATCCACCCTTATATGATGTTTTTTAATAAACGTAACTAACTTTACATTAGCTGTGACAATGATGACATACACACTGAAAATGAACTTGATGAATATTAATGTGTAAGCATAACCATTTTAAAGTTATTAGTACAATGCACTAATGGTAAATGTATTGCAATCCTAATTTTCAATTTATATAGCACTGCTTCAAGAGAAAATATTCGCAGGTGCTCACTAGCATATCGTGTGTACCTAATGGCATTATTTAGGTCATGATACACATTCTCAAAATCTAGGTAATGTCATTTACATTCATGTAGATGTCCTGTGCATAGTTGTCAGTGTCTGAATCCCAGAAACATCGGCAACCCATCCTAAAAAGAAAGAAATTCTAGTAATCATAATCGTAAGCTTGAGATTAAGTACCAGGGGTCTGAAGATATCATATTCCATGGCATCTCTTTGGCACTATATTGTTTGGACCCCATTTTAAAAACTTCTGGCTAAAGACTCAAAATGACATTTAAATTTGTAAATATTTGTTATCTACCAGTCAGTCATGTATATGTTCTGCTGAAATGCTATATCAGTCTATAGAAGTTATGCCCAGTGGTGCATGTCTATGAGTAAATGGATTATATTAAATTAGGGCTGCCGATTTTAACAATTTTAACTGATTAATTTTGACTTGTTCAATTAATTTTTTTACTTATTTTAATTACTCAGTGCTGACTAGTGGCTCATTTCTGGAGTAAACAGTATGGCAAACAATGATAATGTAAAACGTTTGAGTGGAAAATTAAGCTCATTTTGCATTTAAGTTAAATGCTGATGGAAAATTCGAAGATGGCGACAAAATTAACTGTCTTCATTGCAACAAACATTTCATGTATCACATTTCAAACATATCGCTGACGTATCACCTTCAGCACAAACAGCCGTTGGCATGTAGAAGAATTTTTGTATAAAGAATGAAGTAACTATTGACTACATTTTTCAGTTTTTCACGTTATACTTAACAAATACCATATTAACCGATTAATCAAAATTAAATTTTGGAGATTAATCGATTAATAATTTTTTAATCAGTAACAGCCATAATTAAATATATCCAAAATAGATCACAAGTTCTGAAATAGTAGGTGAACAGATATAGGGTCATCATATGAGAATAGTATCATGTTGGCCTTTCATGCTAAGTCCAGAGTTCAATTCCTATTAAACTAAACAAGGGTATGCCTTGTGTACACTATGTATATATGCATGCACATATATATGTATATACATATGCAGGTATGCAGCATGTATGTGGCTGGACATTCATTTAGTGCCTTTCAAGAACCTCTGAAAAGCATACAAACATGGCTGGCCAAGAGATCCAATAGGCAAGTCTTAAGATATGATGAGAATGTAATTTGAACCATGTCCAGCAAGAAAATATATTTGTTCTTCACCTCTCTCCTCACCAACTATGACCTGGACAACGAAACCGTATCTTTCAAACATCATTTCTATAATCCAGAGGGTTAAACCAACACACGAGAGTACACGGTTTGCTCCTTTTCATGTACAAAAGTGAGGGACCAGAAAGATATCCTTGGACAGCCAAATGCAACAACCGGGGGCCTGATTGGCTCGAAGAGCTCCTGCATGCATGCCAGAGTTCAGCCAAGCAGTGAGGTCCATCCAAGGAGGAGTATCTTGAATTTCACTTTAACTTATCTCTAACCTGGGCAAAATCAAATCATCCATGCGGTTTAATTGAACTTACTTGACACCTTCACCTCTTTGCTCACCAATTATGACCTGGACAGTGAACTTGTATCTTTCATATCCCATTTCTGTAATACAGAATAAGTCAAGCCTTGAAATGATAAAGTATATATAAATGGCCTCCACAAATATGTTGGAATCATGATATATATATATACAGCACTTATACAGCACTAACTTCTCAAGACATGTCAAGAACTGCTGCATTGCAAGTAAATCATTTTTTAAAGCTGAAGTAAAAATGGAATCCATGTGCCAACCATCTTGTTTTTCAGTACTTGCATTACAATGAGGTATGTTATTAGCAGGTTCTGGCTTATATGTCTCTGTCTTTAAACTACCTGTCTAAAGCACTGCTGTAAACATGCTTTATATTCTTTGCCTGCAATTCTAGAAAAATATTTTGCCCAAATGTTTGAGTTTTATGACACATATTTCCTGTTTTAATTCAACTTCTCTATTCAATTTAGTGAAGAATGTGATTTCTTAAACTTCAGCATTTTATACCTGTGTAATAATTTTAATCATCCTTGTAATCATTTTTATTCCTTCCAATTAATGAAGTATAAATCTTCCAACAGAAACTGTGTACAGCCAACTGCTTGAAACACATACATACATAAATACATGTTCATATATACATATGTATATATGTACTCATCTTCATACATCTTTTCTATTCATTACTATTCCCTTATTCAGCAAACACTTCACTCCAGTTCTTATCACAGTGTAAATGTGAATAACCAAAATTTATGAGCACCACACAAAAACTGCACGAGGGATACTCTCACTGACCTTTAACTCTGTTCTTAACGAGGGTTGCGATATCTCTGCACCAATCCGTGCATTCTTCTCCTTTGTACTCCTTCCCATGAAGGTATTCCGCCACAATGTTATGCATAGCCTCCTTCACATGAACAGGCCGAAACCTTTCAACAACAAAAAAACAACTAAATTAACCAACCTTTCACAAAGAGCAGTTGGAATGGAACTATAGCTACTGTCCTTTCCAATCGTGTCACGAACCACCTTAAAATAAGGTTGTGTTATAATAAGGTCCTTTCTAAATCAAAACTAACTCTCCTTGTCATACCAAAATCTTGACTTATAAGAAGGCTCCAGTGTACTAGCAACAGCATTCACGAGAACCTCAAAATTCATGCACAACAACATACCACCCATTGGATACACTGGAATTAAATCAGTTTTGCCAATCTTATCCCCTGATGTTATTGTATAGCATCCAGATTTCTTCAGGATCATGCCAATTTTTAGGTTAATGCCATGTACTCATATTCGTCTTTTTAATGTTGTAGTGTTCAGAGTTTGCTGAATCCAATGAAAATGGAATCACATTGATGCTAGTTAGCAAACTTAACCAAACTATAGATTAGATTTTTGGTTATAAAAATGTTGAAAGCTTATTGACTTTTTTGCTAGAAAGTAGGGCTACAAGTGCATAAACCATGAAGAAATATTCTGAAAGGCCTAGATGTGCAATTCAATTTTTAAAAAGTAATTTATTAATAAGAAACTTGACATTATTGCTACTTTTGTAAAAGTAAAGCACACACAGCAATAGCAACAGGACTTTGTTCTTTACATGGCCACGGATCTCACCCAATAAATTCATTGAAAAAAATTATACGGTCGCTATATAAACCGTGTACATTTACATTTATCTCTGGACAACCCCTCTGACTTGATATGTACAGCGCTCGTAAATAAGCTGGTGCTCTAGGTTCAGTTTTAAAGTAACGATTTAGACATTTTCGAGATTACGATTAAAACAGAACAACTTAAGCAATTAACAATACAGTCCTCGCAATTTTAAGAAATGGCAGATAACAATCGTTTTCTGTGGGTGTCACAAAAATAACTTTCTCGACCAATAAAAGTATAAGTGGGCAAATAACGAACACACTCGCAGTTCACTGTACACACTTATTACTGAAGTTCGGACGAATGATGTATGTGTTGCTATTCACTTCCTTAACAGCCTCCGCAGTTTCTGTCGCCATTTTATCTGTATATTTTATAAAAATATATCTCAGAACACAAACAAATCCATAAAATTAACCGCCTCTAAACATATGGATCTCAGCGTAAACAAAATTGGTTTCATGGCGACAGCGTGATTGCACTGGACCGAATCCCTGCTAGCCAACAGAGCGAATAAGTATGTAAAATGTGGATCAATGCCGCCCGTCTAACAATACTATGTATCACAATATTGCAGAAGTAAAGAAATTAAAGAGTACAAGAGCGAACAGAAATATAGATGAAATATTTTAAGAAACGCAGTTTTAGTGTATTAGAAAGAATAATTAGGTATTCTGCCATGTTAAAGCTCATTCTCCTTCAGTCTCCTCTCTCAAATGTTGTAGTAAGGAGGCTAGAGTTCGTTCCAAACCTAAGCCAGTTCGCGCTTTCCCTTGCTTTCCTCACGAACTCCTCCGCTTGCCCTCTTCTCTTCTGCAGCTTTTCACTCAAGACTGAACACTTGTCAAGCTGTTTTATCCTATGGCCACCAGCATTAACGATTTCCTCTGTGGCACCATGTTGTGCTTCGGCTTGCTCGTAAAAGTAAACGTAATCGTAAACTCCAAATGCCTAAAGCGCTACTTAAAGCTAAGCGCGGGGGTACCAGCTAATTCATGAGCACTACGTCAAGTCAGGTTGTCCACAGTTGCCATATCAAGAACCAAGTCCAGTGCCAGAAGATCAGAGAGAGAGAGAGAGAGAGAGAGAGAGAGAGAGAGAGAGAGAGAGAGACAGAGACAGAGACAGAGAGAGACAGAGAGAGAGACAGAGAGAGGGCCCAACGGGAAAGGAGCGGTTAGGATGGGTTGTGTTTGAGGATGCCAGTTCGCAACCCGATCGTGGCTTATTTCAGAGATTTGAATCTCGGGTTAGCAAGGGGACCTTAAATGGTGTGGCGCCATTCATACGGGCAGTGGTGGT
Organism: Norana najaformis; assembly: GCA_964023275.1. Lineage (NCBI taxonomy): Eukaryota > Metazoa > Annelida > Clitellata > Crassiclitellata > Hormogastridae > Norana > Norana najaformis. The sequence goes on from OZ029917.1 coordinate 34,798,873, forward strand.
GAATGATCTCACCCAATAAATAATTCATGGATAACATGGATGCATCATCATATCACTCTTATCCTGAAATCCATTCACTAATAATCCCTGAATGCATTCATTACAGTTTTTTCTTTAACTTATAGCTAACTATCTACAATACTCCCAACCTACTTATCTTTGCAAATTCTTACCACCCAATCACCCCACTCTACCCATTCATCCTCTTACCTAACTCTTGCTTGTCCCACTGTAACCACTCGTCTTAAGTTCTGTAACTGATTCATATACCACACTGTGCTCAACTTTGGAATGTTCTCCCTTCTGAATATCGCAAATTATCCATTCCTTTATCCCTTCCTTCTTTCACCCGCCCTCATCTGTCTGACAGCCCCCTATTTATTACTCCTCATGCATACCATTCAAAACTGGTCTTGCCTTTTCAAGAAATCTTACCCTGAGTCATCCTACCCACTGCCTTCCATTTCTCTCAACCTAAACACTACCCACCTTTTCTCTGGTTTTCTGGCAACCAGACTTTGTTCTTCTTATGGCATCTTTGTGCAACCCTTCTGACTAGACGCATCAATAGTGAATAACCTAGTGCCCTGCACTTAGCTTTAAAGCAGCGCTTTAGAAATTCTCAAGATCACAATTACTCTGGTGCCTGAGGCAAGTTTATGCAACATTACTACAGAAACCAGAATAAATTCAAGCGATAGGTTTTTGTTGTCATTTTCCACAAGTAGTTTTTGAACAGCACTGGTCAAAGTAGCAGCGTAAAAGTGTAAACCATCACCATTTGAACAGCAGTCCCTTAATCCAACCCCGGGGGGCAGCCATAGTATGAAGCGTTAGTGACTTCAGTTTCACCCCCGTAACATATGACGGTACTTGGCCAGTTCTTTCCCTTGCCAGTTGGTCAGTGCATAGTTCGTGTACCCTTTACACAGTTTTCAATTTGCTCTGCACTAGTCAGTAAAGAAACCTTGAAAAATCTTTCTGTCTTGGCAGATCCCCTAACACCCGAACTCCTTGCTGAGAAACATACACGCTACCCAAAAGAATATTGTACATCCTTTGGAACCACCCCCATGTACAAAAATACCCAGCCATGTAAAAATTAAAATAAACAATAAGCAACATGCACCGTGTATGGAATAAGCTGGATGTAATTGTAATCGTAATCTCGAGATTTCTACAGCGACCAAAGCCCAAGGGGAAAAGCGCAAATTACTTCCACTAAAGGCCCCAATGGAAAATCCTCAGATTTACAGATTACCCTCATTTTATTAACTGCTATTGTTTCTTATGCAGCTTTTGTTTCATGCTGAGCAATTGCACAAATTTACATTACATTACACTACAACATCATTCTTCATAGCTAAAAAAGACATAGAAAAACTAGTAAACTAAAACTACTGCAAACACATTACCACAAGTCATTGTAACAGCAGTCAACATAGAACCCTTTTAAAGTTCTTTTCTAAATAAGGTATTTTATTTTGCAACTTTTTAATATCAACTTGTACAATACTTGGTTTTTGCCTGTTTAACTTTACGCTATTGATATGACTCATTCTTGAACAATAGGCCTACCAACATGCAGATAATTTCTTATAAAATTACAGTTGAGAACTTCAAAAACACAAAATCGAAATGAAATGAACACAGCCATATGCAAATCTGTATGTCCTTTGATGAAATGTAAAGTAAAACTGATACTGAATATGAGGTAATTATTCAATAAAACAGACTAGACTAAAATAATGCTAAGAATCACAAACTAACTTTAAAGTTACCATACATCAACTGGTTAATTTTCTAAACGAGAGAATACTTCATCAAGGACAACATTAAATGTACCCCTTCTAAGTTAAGACTATTGCAGCTGAAAAGAGCAAGTATATCTCACAACAAATATCAAAAAGACCATATTGTTGGGCATGCAAGAAATGTTAAAGGCAAGTGATTATTTAATTGAATTAACTATTCTAACATGTTCAATCCAAACAGTATGGTTGTGTTCCTGTATTGTGTATAATTTAACACAAGTACGTCTGTTAGTGCTAATCTGATTAAGGATGCTGTGTAAACGTTGCCTTTACATTATAATTTAAGTCGAGTATGCTTCCACGTATTAACACAATACACATAACAAACACAATTATGACTATTGAAAGTTACCAAACATTTATGAGATGTAGTTCTTAAAATTACCTACTGAAGCAAAAGATTTAACAGGGAAAGCAACCACTTAATGCCGCAGGGAAACAGCTTAAAGCTGAAAAGCAACCGCTTCAAATCAAAGCTTGAATGCAAGCTAAAGCAACGACTTCAAACTCAAAAGGTATTCCATCCAAATTACAAATGTAGAAAGCCTTGAAGTTCTTTCTTAGCATTCTTAAAATATACAAAACATAATGCTGAAAAGGAATGACTCACAAGAGAAACTTTTGGCCTAACACTTAAAACAATAAATACATAAGACTCAAATGAACATACACTTAGAGCTTAACAAATGGAGACAAATTTAATTTTAACATTTTAAGGTTTATTCTGAATTTATTCCTGACAACCTCAAGCACCAGCTTCTTCACGAGTGGTACTCCATCAAATGAAAAGAATACCCAACCACAGTAATTCCAAAGAGGAAAAGCAGAGCATGTATTCTACTCCCCTTGAAGGATGGATGACATCGGAGCAAGTCTTGAACCTTACGAAGAAATCCGTGTCTGACTTTCCAGAGGATGGAAAGAATCTTAGCCTTTGTATGCATTATAAGTTTCAAAGACATTTAAAAGCAAAACAACTTCATAATAACAGCCCCTCAAAAGACTAAACCCCAAACTCAGTCGGTTTATACAGCAACGCTTATGTATGGTAATGACCAGTAACCACTCTGAAGTGGTGCCAGACATACAGATTAATGCATCATATTTATTGCTTCAAACTGGCTAAGCTGAGCATAAGTTTTCAAGATGTTAGCAGAATACAATTGGGTTCAACAACAATTCACCATAAAAAGAAACTTGTAAAAGTAAAATTAAAACATGTTTGGATTTAAGTTTATGCTGTGCAAGAACTAGATGCATGAGGCAAATGGAATGCTTGGTTGGGAAAGCACACAAATAAAAACACATAAAATACAGGAAAATAATGTTAACTACATGAAAACACGTCAAAAAGTAAAAGAAACCATGTTCACTGTCACGTCACCGTAATACACCAACAAACGAACCTAACATTGAACTATGAAAAGAAAAAACTATGTTCACTCTTACAACACCATATTAACAAATCAAACAGAGAAAGAAAACAAGTTATGCTATGATAACATGTCAAATAGGAAAACATCTACACAAAGCACCAAACGTGAAAAAGAAAACATCAGCATTCCTGTACATGACAGTATGTTAAGAACAGTCGAGAAAATTCTGTTGGTATTCACAATCCTGGTATATACTAACAAAAGGAAGATATGTTACAACTGAACATTAAGCAGCACAAGCTGAGTATGTTAAAATGTTACAATAAAATGTTAAGTATCTTAAAAGTATGTTAAAATATGTTAAAGTATGTTAAAACGACAAAACTCAAACAAAACCTATTCACAAGTATGAAACATTACTACTCTGCTGTTTCATGAATAATCAACATTCCGATTAAGAAAATTCTATGTGTTAATTAAAAGGTCATCCACAAGTCGTACTCTTCACTGTGAGCCAGATCTAAAAGATATCAGCATCGCAAATTGTGGTCAGAAGAATAAACTGAAACCTTACAATAAAATTAATTTCCCGGGGTGCAACACACCCACCATTTGTGGGCCTACAGCAGGCCATCAGTATCACGATGCAGCTGATCTTTAAAGAAATTAGTGCCATGTTTTGGAGAAAAATTTTTGTGCCAACCTGTATTATTATTATTATTCGTTCAGTGATCCCAAAAAAAGAAATTGACAATCAATATACAAGTCTGACATGAAACAAAATTACCCACAATATATATAATGTATGTATCAAGCCACTAAATACAGCCTGCTGCGGGCCCAGTGAACATGGTTCCTGGGTCTGTGGTACTTAGTCACTTATTAAAAAGCCACTTAATTGAAAAGTTAAAATAAACTCTTAAGAATCTGTTCTGTAAAGTCAAATCATAAATTTAAAGAATAACTGTAAAATGAATATTAATAAGTCTACTTTATATAGGTATTATAAGAAGATTTTCTTATAAATGTGTTGTAATGATAACATTTTAGTGAACCTTTAAAAACCAAGCGAATATAGTTTGTCTACCACAGCAATCCCATGACTGGACACCTTTTAGCCACAAAACTTGCGTTACTCACCCTGACAGGATGCAGGGATAAGGGGGTGTCAAGTGGCTTGGTACACAGTAACAGGTACCCATCCAAGAACCAACCAACCGGGCTAAGCATCTGCTTAACTTACAGCACCTGCTAAACAACAGCATTAACGCCAGCGCCAATGACTCCCAAGCAGCATGGTGGTCTATCAGTAATGTGTTTGGTCAATGATCCTGCAGTTGCAGGTTTGACTCCATGTAACAACCCTGGGCAAGTTGTTTGCACACACTGTGCCTTGGTCACCAAGCAGTATAATTTGGTACTGGCATAACCTGGGAAATAAATGGCAAGTCCTGCAATGCACTGGCCCCATGTCCAGGACCTTTGGATTTGTCCATTGCTGGCTCAAGAGCCTTAACAAAAGGAAATGAGTGTCTCCCCTATGTCAGACTTGTAATTTGAAAGCTATAAGATCTGCATGACCCAAGTTTCTTAAACTGGGCTAATGGCAATATTGCCAACTTAACATGATATGACACAATTCAGCAAAGCTGAAGATTACCAGAACCTAAAGTGTTAATGGTATTAGTGCTAAATAAACATGATGCTATCCTCAGCAGACATAGTCAAACACTCACAATGGTTTTGCCATCAGATTACTGTTAAGTCTATATCCACATTTGACAGTAATGCACCAAATTACAAAATGTTACAAAAACAATTGACAGTAGTGCTAAAGTAACATGATATATACTGTTTTGGCACTCTTACAAGTCTCAGGAACTAAGCCACCATAACATTAGACTGTTAAATAGTATCAGTGCTAAACTGCCACAACACTAGAGAATGTCAAATCAAAATTACACAATATCGTCAGATAGTGACACAGAAGACTGCCAGGAGCCGTAACGGCAGCTGGCAAAACCACAACACAGTATGAAGACTGGTAGCACCATGTCATCAGCTGCTGCCTGCATCAGTGACGAAGCCAACCCGAGGCAAGTCAGTTCTTTATGCTTATCTGATCATCAAGTAGTCTGTCGTATGAAGCGATTCTGTAAAAGAATAATGAACACAGAAGGAAATTCTTACATCATCTCTTATTCTGACATGCTGTAATGAAGCTATAAAAACATTATCAAATGACAAGGTATTTTAAATTCCCTGAATCATACCACCATTAAATCTAATTAAATCTAATGAATCTACAAACACAGCATTAACAGATCGCAAACTGAAATTTCCTTAATTAATCACATCATCATCTGATCTACCGGTAATTGCCTAAAAAAATATAAAATGCAGCAAGAGCCAGGGATGGGCAGTAACTTAATTGATGTAATTGAAATTACATAATTTCAATTACAAATGTAATTGGTAATTTGTATTTTGTAATTCAATTACATTTTACTGTGTAAGTTGCCCATCCCTGGCAAGAGCAGACAAGAAATGGAATCTCTCTGCAAACACATCCCCCACCTAATCTCGAATCAATTCTGATAAATTTTAAAATGCAACATCAGAATCAGTTTCTGAAGGTAAAGAAATGGAAATTCTCAGCATCACGTCATCACTTAGATTAATCAAGTGCGGATCATCTGAAGCCAAGAAACTCACATTCAAAACAGAATTTCACAAAAACAGAATTGCAAACAGAATTTCACAAGAACACGCGTCAAGCCATGCGTGGAAAATCAAAGCAACAAGCCATAAAAGGCAACCGAAAATCTGTTCTGTCATCAACATTAATTCCAGTTTTACACTATAATGTTAATATTGAAAGCAGCTTACAAGTCATCTGTTGATCTGCTGAGCTCCTTCGCTCTCTGTCTCCTTCTCCGTCTTTCGTAAATGAGTATGATAACAAACAGTGCGAACATTTCTGCTATGATTCCCACTAATGGATACAAGGGAGCCAGTCTGCCTACAAGTAGGAGGCATAAGTGTTGGAATGACAAATAAAGTCTGAATCAAGGTTTACAAATATTTAATGCAACCTACATTTATCTTAAACATTAAACAATGATTTTCCAAAAACATCACAGAGCATTTCATTTTTATAAACCTAACAATATGATTATATTTTATAAATATTATGATAACCATTACAAATACTGCTATTATATTTGGGCTTATTAGCAGAATTACATTATAAATCCTTTAGCATGCTGGTTTCAGGATTCAATAGTTGAAGTCCATTTGTAAAGTGGATCACAAGTAAACAAACCCTATTCCTCACTTACTAACACATACTTTCCTTACTGTGCAGGTAACGTTCCTACAGGTGTGAATCTGCAGATTCTATAAAAAACGGAGTGGTGATTTAATCAAAGTAAGTCGGTCTGATTGCACTAATAGGCAATTGCCTTTTCAGTTTCCCGCAGCCATTTCGGACTCATCTAATCAGGCAAAGTCGTTTCAAACACTGGTCTACGTATTGGCAAACGTGAAAGACAGATCACAGGTACCTTTAAACAGTTTGTGCATATGCCAACGTCTCCTAATATGTGCTTTTGGTACATACCACACCTGAGTATATTTATGCACCCAGTGCTAAAAATAACCATGTGTTTAAGTCCGTTGTGTAAGGTAACAATGCTCATTGTCATCATCAACATAATAATCATCACCATTTTAATAACACTATTATTACCACTTAGATTTACATTGTATCTCTGTCAGTTTCTTAACATGTGCTACATAACTACCCACATACATACACACATACATACTGCTACATACCACCAAGTATGTATAGACTACTGCATATCACCAACCTCAAACCTGCCAGGAACCATATAAGGTAACCTCATTGTCTAATTACAAACTTCAAACAAGCCAGTATTAAAGACCTGTCTTGAACCCTCCCGGATTAAAAAAACATACTTGACCTTTAACCCTAATAAAAATACTGGCGCTGCCAGTGAGTGCTGTTCCGTTGACCACAGCTGTGGCAACGCAGGTGTAGTTCGCTCGGTCGCTGTATGTCACGTTGCTGATGAGAAGCCCGGCATTTACAAGTAGTGAAGCATTACGGAAGTTGACACGCGATTCCCCGTTGGTGGTTGACAGTGAGAAGTTGTCGCGGAACCAGGCAACTGTCGGAAACGGCCAGCCCCACACGCGACACTCCAGGGCGAGGTCTTCACCTTCCACCAAGGTCCTGGATTTTTCAAATGGCCTTACGTGTGGAAATGCTGGTCAAAGAATTCAAGGCTACTCAGTTCAAATCTCAGACATGAAATAGCTCATAAAGGTTTTACAAACAAATTTCCATTTATGTAATTATGTGAAGGCAATGCCATACAGCAGGACAGCACAGGAAACATGGGTGATGATGCTAATATACCAGTAATAACAATAACAGTAAGAAAACTAACACTGACAATAATAACAATAACAACAACAACAATAATAATAATAATAATAGTTATTACTGAGCCCTCTTAAGATGGCATTTCTGATGTTTTAATAATAATAATAATAATAATAATAATAATAATAATAATAATAATACCAGTGCTTCAACGCTACCACTTTTTGCAGCACCATTTCTCACCGAACTGCCATCAGCAAAGATTAGACTGCCCAGAATAATGCCCTCCTAATTTTATAATCCTTGAGGGATCATAAGCACCTTTTGATCAAATGTATCATTTTTTACCTCAGGTAAAAAATAATAATAAATGGTGATCTAATTTTTGTTACTGAGTGGAGTGCTGTCTCTCTGATAAAATTGGTCACCTTTTTCAATGCATTGCTATCACAATCCAACAGTTTTACTGCCATTGCCTTCCACAGCCCTTCTGCTCTGCTGCATCTTGACAAGCTCTGGCCTTTCTAGAACTTTCAAACAATTCTCCAGAGATTTTTTTAAGTCCTGGGGATCATTTCCACCTCAAGCAAATATAAGAATAATAATTAATTATATTAATAATATTAATGAAAACGATGAACACTGATGAACTTACACAAGAGATGCACAGAATGAGTGAAGTTCATTCTGTTTCCAAGGGTAACATGACAGAGGTACTCTCCAATGTCAGCCTCACCTGAAAAACGGCCAGTTTAGTAGACAGTAACACGTATGAAAACATAAAACATATTTAGATATCATGTGACACCTTAAATGAACCACTCTAAGGTGCTCCATACATCTGAGCCATCTGCAGGATTGCCACTTAACTGAATCCTCCCATTAACCTTAAAGGGCAATATATACCCCTCTAGGGTATATAAAAGTATATAAAGTTGGATTTGGCATGTAAAATAAAATGACAGACTTGAAAATATCACAAGCGCTGTAAAGGGTTACTCAAACTGTGGACCAGAAGAGAGGGTGGGTTACAATGGATGCTGGACATCCTCATCTAAATGTGGTACATACAGTTCTGTACAAACTGTGCCTTAAATATACACTTCAGTCAGACAGCAGACAATCTGCACTATGTTGGATCTAATTCGAGTCCCTTCGAAGGACCAGGCAGCATCAAATTACCCCAAACCAGTGATGAAGCACTCAGTAACTGCAAGCATATGACCACCGCATGCTCAAACAAGTCAACAAACCAAAGACTCATTTGTATGATGTTGTGGAAAATTCCAAAAAAAAGTGTGTTAAACTTTCTGACTAATCAGCATAATATTATGTTCACACTATATATGGGCATTAATAGAGTGTCCTAAATGTAGCCCATAGAAGGGTTAAATATCATTATTAGTATTCATCCTGCTCAACAGTTCCAACAGGCAATCCATCAGTTGATGGAATTCCACATTAAAACTGCTAAACAACTGATCTAAATATAAAACAGTACAGAAAGGCAAGAGTCCAGTGACCAGAAGACAAGGAAAAAATTCTTGTGAACAATAACTCATCCTTCCATTTAAAGCAGAATTAATCAAGAAAGGCTGTTGGGAGGTCAACCCACTGCCTCTTCCCTCAGCCAGTCCAGCGAGTAATTCGAGTAATTCGTTATTACTGGCATGCAAGATTGTGGGATTCACATCAGCAGATTGATTATCTGATCCAGGAATAACGGAAAATAGGAACGCCTTGTAAGGCCGTGGCTGGAAATTGTGCCTCTGAGCCACAGGAATGATTAATGAACGGCTGCCACGTTCTGGTCATTGGTTATCACAGCCAGGTGGAATTGGGTCTTATACTCTCATGCTCAAGGAACAAAGCACATTAGCAGAGGTTCAGATTACCTGGTACTCAGTGATATGAAACATCTAGTAACTAAAGTATGCTCTTTTGGTCTAGACAGTAGTTCAATGCTACAAGCTGCCAGAGCAACACTGTGCCCCCCCCATTGTCACCTACAATCAGATTCCTCCAAGATATCATAATCGTAATCTCGAGATCTCTACAGTGCCCAACGAAAGCCATGTCACGGGAACCAGCTTATTCACAGATGTGCTCTGTGAAAGCAAAATCGATACGCAAAAATGGTTTGGTTCCAACCAACATTGTGGAAATGCAGTATACTTTGTTACTATGCTGTTTGATGACCTACAGTAAGATTGCTCACAGATAGGAACCAAATGGTAACTTGGGTATAACTGTTTGGCCTACAGTAAGATAGCTCAAAGACAGCACACGTCTAGTAGCCATGCTTCATTACTTGAGAAAATCTGTGCAGTTTTCAACCTAATGAACATCAATCATTGAAGAAGGAACTAGTTAACAGTTCTTAATGCACAACTGCTTTGTGCTATCAAAAGTTGCTTTGTCATCCGATACACATCTAAGAAAATATTAAATAATAATAATAATAATAATGTTATTGTGGTTACTGCTGTAACTAAATATCCTTACAAGCCAAGCGCTCTATCCAATATGCTACCGTCATATTTATAACATATAATCTGTATTTTAGATTAATATCTTTTAATTTCACCAGACAGTGCCACATCAGGCCCATGGATACATGCCTAAGTAAATTATTATATAAATTGCTATTATTATTTCACCCAGGGTACAAATGATCCTGCAACGACACAAAATAGTGCAGCAGGAGAAATGTAATGTAATCTGAATGCTCATTATTATTATTATTTTACATTTACATAGCATAACTTAAACAGAACTCCATCAGTCAGCTTCCTGGCTGATGGAGGCAAGTCACAGCTAGTCTTCACTTCAACAAAAACCACAGGTATGTCCTCACCTAGCTTTGAAATGTGCAACGAGCTGATCGGGTCTGCACCAGAACTTGAGGTGAATGTATATTTGTGTGGCAGCTGTTCCAACATCGTATTATTGCGAAACCAGAGGAACTCTGCTGTGACCGGTTCATCGCTTGAAATGCAACACTGTAAAGTTGTCCCTCCACCAACCTTAGCCATGATGCCATCAACTCCCTGAACTGAACGAAAAGGCAAGAAATTATGGCTCATAAATTACAACACAGTCATTCACTCGAACTTATAACTATAGCCAGAAGAGCAACACGCAATGATGAATTCATATCCTAAAGCTTAAGTAAAATTGTGATCCAAAGGTTTAACATCAGAATTCATACTATAACAAACCTGTTACAGAGAAGATATTTTACATAACTATAAATTAACTCAAGTCAAAATAAATTAAATGACATTCACTGCAAAGATTTTCCTCCATCAATTAATTCTAACTGGCATCGTTACCTGCGTTGATGGGCCTGAGTAATACCCTTATGATTTTCACTTAAGACCTACCTTTTCAACAACAATTTATCCTGTTTCATCAGAACTGACCAGATTTACAGATAGTCAAATTTGCCTCAAGCCACTGTGTAACGACCTTGGACAAGTTGCTTACTCACAATTGTCTGTGAGGAAGGCAATGGGAAACCACCTCACTCATCTCATCCCCGAGTGGCAATGGACCTGCCTTCGGGCAGAGAACTCATCATCGTCATCATCATCATTATTATTATTATTACTACTACTATACTACTACTACTACAATTATTATTACTACAATTATTATAATTATCATAACAGTAAAAGTCTGATAACACATGTTCCACTGACATGCTAATTTGGTTAATGTGTGGCAACGTCATGTCTCCCAGCAATGCCAAATTAACACATGGAAATCATTAATGTCCAGTACATACAGTGGAACTACGTATTGCAGACTCACATGCATAGCAAACAGCCATACATGTACAGACAGCAATGTACTGTACAGTCATTTCCTTCTCTTTTTCTGATTTCCGATATTGGTCAGATGTGTCACGTACATTCATGCTGTCATGCTATCCATATTTCATGTACATGCATGACTTTATATATATATATATATATATATATATATATATATATATAATAGATATATAGATACTAATAAGTTCTATATCAGATATATAGAACTTATCAGAGCCGTAGACAGCTTCTGATTAGGCCTAATATCAAAATGGCAGAGGACAAGCGTCTGTTTCTTCTCTGTGGAAACAACACCAGTCAAGTTTCTCAAAGGTTATTTCTGATAGCTAAACGGTTAAGCCAAACCACATATTCTTATAACAGATACTGATTCTAATGAGGGGCTTCAGTAAAATCCTGATGTGTTAATCAGCAAAACCTAATGCAAACAAGCCATATACATATAGTCTACTGAGGCGAGGTAAAAAGAAACACTACCAGTTCTGTGAAAAGTGGTAAACAAATTTGAAAATTTACCCATAGTCATTTTAGCAGAAGATGACTGATTGAATGAGCCTGACATTTAATGATGTCATGCACAGAGCGGTGGTACTTGCAAGAACTACTGCTTTGCCATTAATGAGTCATTTGAGGTGGTTTAACATAACTGTACTCTTAGTACATAATATATAGTCTTGGCTAATGAACCACAGAATTGAAGTTTTAATCTATGTTAGAAACATTCTTTTAAAACAGTAGTTTTAATGTCTTCTATGCGTTAAATTTAGTTTTAAAAAGTTCGAATGATTTTATGTGCATTTAGCATTTCATTATATTATGCACATTTCTAAATATTTTAAAATGAAGTCAAGAGGTCTACAGTAAGGATCCTGTAAAAGCATAAATGGAAAAATAGACCTATAAAGGAACATGTTACATGCAGACTCTAAGATATTTCCACATATTTTGGTAGCACATATTCCATTGTCATGCAGTTCTGACACCTAGACTCCAGTCCTCCCTGTGTGTTACCAGACTTTTGCTGTATCATCATCTTTGACACATCTGCGCTTTTGAGAGGTTCTTAAAGGGTGCTATATGAATGCCCATTATATATATATATATATATATATATATATATATATATATATATATATATATATATATATATATATATATATATATATATATATATATATATATATATATATATACACAAACAGATACATACACAATCATCATTATCATCATCAACATTAACATTACACAACTATAAGTGTTAAAATCAAAGTACAGATACTTACTATTTATGACAAATACATTCACAGCATATGATGGATCCAGCCCACTCAGTACTTCACACCTGTAAGACCCAGAGTCATGAACTTTAACCTCTGCTTTGACAAGGATGTTCACCTGGCGTCCACTCTGTTCAAACGTAGTCTGGTTAAACCCAGCATCTGAGGACAGAGCCAGATACTCAGCAGAACCTGAACCCCAAGAACCTGATCTTGGCAAACGCGACCAACGTATTTTGTAGTTGTTGTACTGTTCACATCTAAGTGTCAGCTGGTTCCCCGCTTTGATGTAGAATGGGTGAATGCGAGGCTCTGTAATCAAGGTATTTCCTAGAAATCAGACATCACAAGTACAAGTACCAGCAATACACTATGCTTAATTCAATAGTACCTTAAAATAATTAACAATTAAATTAATATACATTTAAATATGTAAAAGTAATGCAAGGACAACACCCCATATGTCTGCACATATGCATGTACCTAGACAGTTTAAGCATTCCCTATAAAGATGTTTATCAAACACAACTATTTAATAAGAGAATTTCAAGAAAATATTCAGATAATATGAATGAACTCAGCAACTTAAAAAGTGGCAAACTATAAATAAATATGCTACAAGTTAATTGTAAGAATATATTGTTTAAAGGCCTTTTTTCAACACAGCAAACCCATATCAATAACATTGATTGAGAAACACAACACATTTGAGCAATGCGCAATTGCTCATTGCTCAAATGAGCAAAAAATGAGCAATGTGCCCAGCTACTTACTTGTTTAAAGCTATACTAAGGCATAATGCAAAAGGTCTAAGTTATTAAAGAATTATATTCACAGGAGGTATTGAAAATATTTACCACTGACATTGGAGTTCAGTAGAACTATCATCCCTGGTATAAGCAACCTTCCAATTCTCCACATAGTAGGCAGTGGTACCTCCAGAATCGATCAATCTAACCAAAATATATATATACACACATACATATATATACACATATTTATTACGATATTGCCTAAATCCTAATTGTAAAACACAGCATTTTAATGTAACATCATACATGTTCAGGTCATCTGATGGGCTGGCGTACTAAGTCTATACAGAATTTAAAGGAGGCTGTATTTAACATGATCCTACCTTACGATCAATAAGTTGATCTAAACATAATTAAAAATATAATCCGTCCACAAGTTAATTCTTTTGGCAAAAGTCTTGTGGTCTATCACGTACGCTGGTTGGCATTACGAAAGGGGTAGCACTGAAAAATTTTCCAGATTTTATACTACTTCATGTCCGTTTTCCGCGCTTTTATTAAGCAAAGATCACTCACTGCCCACCTGTGAAATTTACAATAAGAAGGCTTACCACGTCTAGGAATAAGTGTAATGTCTCATCGCAGCATCTTATATTCGCCTCACGAGGAGCTCGCGAGAGAGCTGGAGCTTGAGACCAAGGCAGGCACGGTCCGAAGCCCTCACGAAAAACCTCAAACCTAGAGCCTCCAGCACTACTTTACGATTTTGCACCTAACATCCCCATTTAGTTGTTTTCAGCTAAACAAAAGTCGACCTATCAATTTTATATTAATCTAATAATTGAGTTGTAACCTAAATTCAAAATGATCGACGGACGCCATTAGCATTCGATTAACATCAGCAGCCGACAGAGGTAACGGGTAAACTGCACCTGCTGAAGGAGTCACCTTCTGCTTAGGGGTGTTCCACTACTGCTCCGTGCAAGGTCAGAGTTAATTCGGAGTATAAGCTGTTCGGACACATATGTGGCCATTCTTTGCTACTAGCAAACGACGTATACTCTGGCATAAAGATGGGGCGGTACTTATTATTATTATTCACGTTATAATATAGGAGGTCACTGTGTTTTCAGTGGCGAGACGCAAAGTAGGCCCTATCAGTCAGCATAAAAACTTTCAATAATGTTCAGAATGATCAGTGAACGAGGTAATTATATCCGTGAGGGAAATTAATATTTTATAATTTCATTCTATACGTGAACACTGATTTTTTGGGTTGTGTCGGTTTTGTTTCTTCGGTTTCTGGTATTTTTTGGTTTTCCAAAAACCGACTTCGGTGTCGTTTTCGGATTTTCTGAATATCGCGATATCAGTTCGGTATCGGTTAACCAGCCTACCACTGGAAACCAAACAAGCAAAGCAGGCAAACTGCGCGCGTGCTAGTAACTCAGTTTATGCTGGGACAGATAACCTCCGTGGTCCTTCACAGAGGAATTAAGATGCGCTTTATTATAAACATGAAAATTGAGTTTTATTAGCTAAAGCGACATCCAATTCAACCATGTTAATTGGATCAACATTGTGCCATTGGTGGACAATGATAGGTCCTTTGTACATTTACTTGTGGGCCAACGAATGTGACTGTCTGAGATGATTCCTGGTTTTCGTTTTATCTTCGAAAATGGACATCAGAATCAAATTTTATGCCATGCACTTTCATATAACGTAACAGCCGCCGAGAAACTAATTCTATCTGCCTTTTTACTCTGTAAACTAATCTTGTGTCTCCTATAACTCTACTTAACCGGTTCGCGTGTTCTTGTTCCACATTGAAACGGAAGATGCTCCGCGTATACTGCAACCTTGCTCAGAGCAGTGGTGGAACGCGCCCTTTATGGACGAATGAAATGATACGAGTAACGCAATTCGCTCGTGTAAAACTACCATTAGCATTATTGTATATTATATGATACACCAAAGACCCGTTATAGTGCGCCGATATAACGCGAATTCGGTTATAACGCAGTCATGGCTTCCGAATTTTTTCTATGAGAAACATTAATTTCTGCCACAGTACGTGATAGCGTTGAACTGTTCCCGCTGTAATATAGCACTGTTGGAGAATGACTTTGTTGACATTTTCTGTTGACATTTTGCTGCTAAAGTATATTTATATCATCTCTGCCTTTTTGAACGATAATACATGTGCTAATATATTTCCGTATTTGATAATGGGAGCTATGACGCAAACGAACTTCGCAGGCAAGATCGGACGGACAGACGTAAGATATTAATGTGATAAAAGGATCGGTGATAATTCTCGTGTACATAAAACTTCTTCTGTTAAGAATGAATCAGACGTATTTTACGCCATTGGGGCAACTCGTTTTGACAGCCGCGGACGAACACATTACCTTAGAATTAAGATTCATAGTAACCAATGAAGGCAATGTCTGGCCAAATAATTCGGCTGCTGCGCGACGTTTCCACTGCAAAGATGGACGACCACGTGCGGTTTCGCATCCCAAAACTTGCAAGTACACACTAAATCACAACTGTAAATCATATTCTATGCGAAATTTTTATAACGTGGAATTCAATGTTCAATTCAACAGTAGCAGTGGCGGATGTAGCTATAGGCTTGGAGGGGCGCTGTAGAAATCTCAAGATTACGTTTACGATATATGTGCGAGAAGTAACATGATACAATTTATTAGTAAACTCCATCGAGTACACAACAGTGTATTTTACAGAGTACAGGCCTATACTCAATTCCAATAATACTCAATGTAGCGACACCTTTACAAACAAGCAGGGAATCATTTACACTCTCTACAGCCGCGTTCACCCCACCCAAGTGTTGCTAAAGAACAACAGCCACAGTATGACTGGTTCTCGACCACTGGCCCATGGGAACCAATACTCAATTGAAAGTGCACAAAGAAAATGAAAGGCTGAACAAGGCAAACATATTGTAATTGTAATCAGAAACTTGTAAAGCGCCTCGTCAGAGGAGCTCCCGACGTTCCAGAACTGATGAACAACACGGTCTTCAAGCGCTTGCGGAAGAGAGAGGGGAGAGGGAGAGTGTATTGTTCACTGAAGTTCCTTAAAAGCTAATGCAGTTAGCTATAGGTTTGGGTAAGTGGACCTCGTTGGCATAATGACAATGTAAATCTCCAAAATTTATCAGCGCCACTAAATAAAATCCGCGTCGGTCAAGGAACCAGATTAATCGATGACACTGATGCCAGTTCGTTTTCAGTGTTCATGCTTTGCTACTTAAATTGCGTGTACTATTGTAAATATTATGTTGTAACTGTAAGCTCAATAAAGTTGTCTTCAATTCACTTTAGTAGTGGAGGATTTGTACTTTACAAATTATGTGGGCAACACTCATCTAGACCGATTTTGGGGTCAACTCAATGCATGGATTGTCATTTATGGTACTTTCCAAGTCTCTGCAGTACTGAATACATACTTGTCTGTAGCAGCGGCAAGTCCTGTCGCTTGGAATCCTTTTGGGACGGTTCCACTACTGCTCCGAGTATGGTCGGAGTTTACTTAAAGTGCTATCTATTTCTTCCAGGTTCGGATGCGGAAGAAGAGATAGCAGAGTGAGTAAATTGAGAGCATACTATATAGTTACCAGATAGCCGCCGACGGTTCAAGTTATTAATTATTACAAATGGAAATTATTTTTACAGCGTTGTTCAAAGGATTGGGTCAATGTACTTAAGTAAAAGTATTCGTCAGCGATTTACTTAGGTAAAAGTTAAAAAATATTCTCTCAAATAAAACTTTTAAAGTAAAAGCAAAAATACCGAGTGTATACACGTACGTTAATATGGGTCTACGTATGTATGAACATGTGTATATGCGTATGTATGTATGTCTGTATGCATGCACGTTTGTGCATGTATATATGTATGAAAACGGAAATAAACTAATATACAGGTA
The DNA here is from genome assembly GCA_964023275.1 of Norana najaformis. NCBI lineage: Eukaryota > Metazoa > Annelida > Clitellata > Crassiclitellata > Hormogastridae > Norana > Norana najaformis. Next base: position 34,816,305 of record OZ029917.1, read on the forward strand.
CCATTACTAAGAAAACATACACTTGAAATACGCGTCGTACGTCCTGCATTATGCCAATATAGCATTCGACATAAGGCTAACATGGAGCCAACGTTCGTGGTTTTTGTGACATTGGATTTTAGTTGGCCTAATGCATAGGCCCCTATAATTTATATATGCGCTTTCATATAAAAGTAAAAATAGACCCTTTTAAATCAAATTACTCTATAAACTCTTTTCATGTCATCTTTTGTTAAATTTAAACTGTTCAAATGTAATTAGGCGAATAGATGTATCTTTAGTTTTATTTGTTGTGCATGTCTGTCTGTCATAACTGCTCGTGTTATAATCTATTTGAAATAATCATATATTCAATCCTTCTATAGTTTTACAATGTTATGCAAGTGCACCTGATAGATGCAGTTAAAGACAACAGCAGCAGCAAGAACAGCAGCAAGAGCAACAACAACTACTACTACTACCACTACTACCACTACTTCTATTACTACCACTACTACTACTATCCAAGTTCTGCTGTAGACATCTCGAGATTATAATTGCACAACCCAAACCATTACTCTGCTTAGTGCTTACTTTAGGGGTACGGTAACCAATTATATAGTGCTCTGCTTCTAACGCGGAGAGTAAGGGTTCGAAACTCCCCTGAGACAGTTAATGTGTAGAAACTTTGAGCAAGTCTTTCACTCACAATTGCTCGGCGCCATCGACTGATGCTATGTCATTAGATAGTGGCGCCTAATTATGCATTTAATGTAGAAATAATAATAATTACTGCCTGCGCCGGTCTTGTTCCACGCCGGAGATACTCTGAGCATGCCCAAACAGCAGTTAAACGGGCCTTTTTGTCTTCCGGTTTGGTATCGTCCGGTTTTGCGACCCAGTCACTGAGCCAGTCAATTAGTTTGTTAGTTATCAGCGATCAGGTCGTGAAATGGATGGACTCAGTGGAAATTTTTCTACCGAATCTCACGCAGATATGAATCTGACTCCGTTTGAAAAGGATTGCATCGACGAATTTGATAAAGATCAGGCACTGTCTGAGATAAAGTTTAACACGGAAAGAGAAAGCCTTGAAAAAGTAGCATATACCGTATTTCAGGATACAGCTACGTCTATGTCTGGAATATATACAGGTACTGTCAAAAAATATACAATTTATGTCTGTTTGCAGAATGTAAGAGTCTTTCCTGCACAAAGATGGATGCTTTTAATCAATTTCACTTCGGAGTAACCATTGACTGACGGCTTGTGTACTAGTAATTGCGCTCCCAACCCGACAACACAGGACCACGATTTAAGGTAGTTCTCGAGTGGTCGTACTTTTAAACAACTTGGCCACACTAGATTAAGAGAGAAAGTAGAGCGCTGCACGGCACCGTAAGGACTATCAAATAAATAATTAGTAAGTATCACTAAGGTTTTCAAAATACTATTGGTGTCAATAAATTAAGAAATTGCAGAGTAGTGTAGAGTTTTTGAAATTTTTTGTAGTCAAGAAATTAAGTTATCTGGTAAGTTTGTTTTAAAAATGTGAGTTTTTGTTGCAGCCCAGATTCCCGAACCCTCGCTGAGTTTGCTATTTAATACAGCAGCGAATAAAACAACTCATTTATATAAAGGTTAGTAAAAGGTTACTTTTTTCTGTAGTTTTTCTGGTTATTTCTAATTTGTGTATTGTCTGCTCATTATAGCATTATATATAGTAATAATAGCATAATAGCAAATGGGGAACCATGGTTAATTCTGCTTGTGGGGACATGTCAGCTTGGTGTCATGAACGCCATGTTGGCTAGCGCTTTGACGTTACCAGTGAGCAGTGCTGATGATGCTCAGCCACTGGATGGGTACTGCCCATAGAATACCCTAACCTATTTCCCAAAGAATTCTTTTGGAATGGTAAACGAACACCAATGTACCGCTTGAGATGTCAAAACAAACGGTCATATGGTGTTGCCACATCTGTACTTCAGCCAAAAGATCCCTCAAACCTGGGGCTACATTTCTAGGGAGTATCTGTAGAGGCAGTTTCCTATAAGTCAGCGGTTCTCAAAGTGCGATCCGGGGACCCCAAGATCATTTCAGGGGGTCCGTGAGGTATAAACTGTTGTCATAATAATAGTAAGAAAATACTTGGAAAATATATTTACTTTTCATAAATATACGTTATTTATGCTAAGATGTAATGTGTTTATTATTATTATTTTGTTATGAATTAACACATTAATTTCTCAGCTTTAATTTCTAATACGGTAAATATCGATAGATTCAACCCACATAAACAAAAACTTGTTGGGATCCTCAATAATTTTTAAGAGTGTAAAGGGGTTCTGAGACCAAAAAGTTTGAGAACCGCTGCTAATGGAGGTTCTTCACTCCAATGTAAATGCACCAGAGACCCTTATAACATTGATCATTATAATATACAAATTGAAATTTCGAATTGAATTCTGATATAATATGGTTGTGGATATGGATCCCAGAGTTGGTGCAGCTATGAAAAATAGAGTTGTTATAACCTTGTGACAAGGCGGTTCTTGATGCAGCTCCCAATGAGTTTCCAGTGTAGCTTTAAATAGAAATGAGTGCATGTTTAATCATTGGCTTAATCCTGTTTCATTTTCGGAGACCAAGTATGCCTCCTTTTCATTCCTACTACCTCCCCCTGTCACATCAAGTTCGTCTCTTTCCTATCTTCCCAACCCTTGCCTTTCTGTTGTATGTTGTCACTGGATTGTTCACTAATACTTAAAACCACGTGTACTGGTGTCAGAAACCATGCATATGTACAGCGTCCTTTTTTCGTACAATGGCAATCTATAAATTGTGTCTTTATTATTATTTGTCATGTAATTCATTGAAGGTGCTGTATAGAAGCTGATGGCTTTGCATCTAATTAAAGTGACTTTAATTATGATCTGTTTTGTCATTTAACATTTCTTGTGTATAAATTACTAAAGATTTCCGGTTACTTTGTATAATAACAGTGTAGATAAATGCACTTATCAGACTTGGAACTCAGAATGTGGCGTCAACTCTCAAGTCTGGACGAGGGTCCAATGGCTGGGCTCTGCGTGTTTGCGAGAGCCTGCCAGTGATGACTTTATCTGAGCATTATGCGATTCCTGATGAACCTTTTGTTTTGAATGAACATGAACACCAGTTAAAATAGGCAGCGTTTTTGTGAGATACTTGAAAGGCACTATATAGTGTCTGGATACGTACATACATATGTACATGTTTATGTAAATAGGTTGAGATTGCCTCTGATGAGTTTCTTGTAAACAGGCAGTAAATAATTTTGTGATTACAATTACTTGCTTTAAAACATTTGTGTACAAATGATGTCAGAGTACTTAGCATGCTTTTTGTTTTGCAGTGTTTGTTGAACTCATGAAAAATGGCTTTCAACTCGGAACTGATTACGGGCGCAGTCGACAAAAAAAGGACTTTCTTTTATGGGCAAAAAAGAGGAGGTGTTCGATAACTCGCGAGGAACTGATAGGTTTTATCTGCAACAAAACCAATCCTGCTAATTATCATCGACCATCGTCAGGCAAGTACAGCAGTGGCCGACAAGAGCTTAGCTCAACTAGGATCAGTCGAGATGAAAGCGATTTTAACATTCAACCTTTCAAGGAGGCAAATTTTCAAGGTAAATCTAACAGTAACACAGTTAAGGTAAAATCTGCACTTTATTAAAATTTTGAAAATGTGCTATTTAAATTTAATGAAATTTAATGATACAACCTTTAGTCTGGTGGAGTGATAAACATCATATGAATTGGTTAGTTGTAAACTCTGTGGCAGGGCCAAAGAGCTGTTGGAGAAGTTTTAACCTGGGATGATGAGATTTGTGGAAATTCGTTTACAGTACACCTTTCCACAGTTTCAGTGTCTAATCATGTGAAACTCCACATGTTTTGGTTTGCTTGACTTCACACATGAATCCTAACCTTGAAAAATTGGTGGATTGTTGTTACCCAGTAGTAAAGATGTAGAAGATTTGCAGTTAACTTGACTGCAGTTATCTGTTGGGACTACTTTTCAGGTTCTTTCTTTGTGTTTGCCATAAGTGCTGGGAGCTCATTACATAGCACATTTCTGCAATACTCAACTGCCACGTTTCTCCTACCTTATGATTCATTTCTGTTTAAGAAAAGTGTTGACAAAAGAAGTGTGTCGATATTATTTTTACTATAAAGTAAAAATTTTGTAATCCACACAGAGGGGCCATTAATTAAACACAAAGGAAGTCATTAACAAAAGGGCCAAGACCTCCTAACCAAACACTACCATACTTCTGACATTATCAGATTATCAGCAAGAAGCCTTTAGCTTAAGAAACCATCCTTTGCCATGGGTGAAACACACTGATGTTTTGTGTACAGAGGAAGAATGCATCAAATGAAAAGCTATGCAGGTTTTTTTAGCTGAACAGTCATGATGCATGAGAAACACTGGTAAATGTGTCAACATTTTTTAACATGTGAATTCCTTCACTTGCATCACCTGTGCTGCAGCTGACAGGAGGCAAGACCAGCACACCTGGATTGGCCATGGTTGCCTTCTTATCTTGTTATGGTGTCTTAAGTTCATATCTGCTTCACTGAACTTTAATCTGCAAGGGGTGTCTTGTTGCATTACTATAGTCATGTTAGCACCTCAGCTGACAGATTCCTGGAGTTATCGAGATACTTAACAGAGTACCTTCTAAGTACCTACCAATTACCTGCCTATTCTAGCCAAAATGATGCTATAGTCATTAAAAACGAAAAGTTCCTCAATAATCAAATAGCGCTAACTTAAATGGAAGCGTCATCACTAGCGGGATCCTTGCACACAAGCACAGGCCGACATGCAGTGCATTACTTTTACCTTGTAGTGTGAGGTGCATGCTTTTCACTTAGTTTTACACATTCGTTTTATTTCTGTTAGGTCGAAGATCTTCGGTTGCAGTAGGACGAGGGCTCGATGACTACCATGGGTGTTTCATGCGAGACAGGAAGAGGCTGAATTCCGCCTGTCGAACTGGGTCGCCGAGCCACAAACGGGCCAAGATATGTCACATGGAGACTGATGAACTTGAATAGGACGATAACAATGCATTAGTCTTTTACTCCTTAATATATTATTACCAATGCTGTTTGAGGAATTTGTCAAAAACTCTTAATCAGAATTTCTTGAATTTTGGCTTCGTCGTCGGAAAATGTATCTGAATTATAGTCAGAATTCTGAAGGTTTGATTTGGCAGCTCATCATAATTTCTAGAAAGGTGAAGCCTTGTCAGGCCTGTAGTCAGAATTTGAGGACTCTTTAGACAAAATTTTGCGTCCAAATTCCTCTGCTGCTAGCATGTGCAGAAAGTGAAAAAAGGTGATGGCAGTACATTTGTCTGTAGAAACTCCTCGCTAGTGTTATCCCTGAGTTGGAAGTATCTGTGACTGAAGCACAAACAAAACGTCCCTGAATTGTAAAAGGACTAATTTGGCCCAGTTTCACACATCCAAATATTGACTGTGTGGCAGCTCTTGATCTGCTGATCACAGGTGCAGCGAAATTATGAAATGCTGAGCTTGGGTTGTACTTGGATGGGTGTCCATCTTTGAAATGCCATGGTGCCAACTCAATCCTTCATTCTTTGTGGTGGGTAATTGAGCAGCAGGTTTAGTGGCGAGGTTAAAAACTGTCCTATCATTTAATGTTGTGGGTGTGATTTCATTTCAGACAAGTTTCTAGATTTACATAAAAAAGTGTGTTACCTGTACTTTTGTTGTGCCTGCAAGTATCACATCCACAGCGTCAAGCTGCTACCAGCTGTATGCAAGAGATATGACTTCACAAGACATCTTCAACTCTCATTTGTGATTAATTAATTAATTAATTGTTAATGATTGAATTAGAGATTTGAGAAATTAATTACTGTAAATAACGAAACAACAAATAACAACGATGGGATCTGTGACTGTGCTGAGACTGTCTTCTGTCACAGTTAGATGTAAATTGGCCACAAATCAGTTAATTATGCATTAAATTGTCAACCAACTTCCAGTGTTAAATTTTATGAACACTGCATTACTTGCTTAATCTTTGAACTGCAAAGTTTACATTATAACGTTGCAAGGGAAAGTCCCTAATCGGTTGTCAGAGGTTGCACCTCTGTTGTGGAGTCTTGTCTTGAACCATCCTCGAGCCAAGGATTGCTTCTGTCCCTTGTCTCAGGACTGTAATAACTGATTGAATGATAATTCAGTCTGTGACTTGATGTTATCGATCCATGTCGTCTTGGGTCTTCCCTACACTTGGGATCTAGGAGTTGTGCCTGGGATGACATGCCCAAAGTATGAAAGCTTTCTATGTTTGATTTCTGGTTTTAGGACTTGGATATGAAATCTTAACTGAAGCAAAGGTGCTTTGCTGCAATGCTTGCATAATTCACGAGTTACAAATGTTACATCATAAGTTTGGAGTTTAACTGCCTAATCAATAATCAGGGGTTGTTTTTCTATCGGCAGGACTTGGATAACAAATCTTAACAAAGCAGGCTTGTTTTTGAATCAAACAAATGTGACAAATTTAAAGCAGTTGCTTGTACTTGCAAATCACTGTATGAAATATTGCATCATTGCCAACCACAATACTTTGTTTCTTTTTTCCAGCCTTGTGACTATTCAGCAAATCTGATTACCTTACTGTGATTCTCCCAAAAGTTAAAGCTCTTTTGGGCCAGTGAGCTTTTTCGTTTAATGGTACACGTACAATTCTTTGGATCAGGCCTTTTCTGTTTCTTATCTGTCACCGGACCCACTGCGTAGAAGTCTTCCTGACCATGTGACGAACGACGCCCCATCCTTGGACACATTCAAGTCATGCCTAAAGACGTATTTTCAAGATGTCTTATGACCGTTGTTGATTTTTGAACTCATGTACAGCACCCTTTTCGTCTGCCTCAGCCAAGCTGTGGTGCTATATAAATTATATTGTTATTCAGCTTGATGGCGTTTCAATCTCAACTCAGATTGCCTCTTTCAACAGCATTGGCACCACTGCCATCTGTCTCTCTTGACAGACTGAAAAGGGAATTTGACAGCATTTTGAGTCGTGTGGCCAACATCGTTGACTTTGAGCATTCCCCATCAAACCACAGACGTCCTGCTCTTGGTTTTATGTTGATGGTGTACAGAAGAGTGCAGAGATCCAGAAGGTCTTGTTGTATGGAGTCACAGAGTAAAAAAGGCTTGCTCAGGTTCAAGAGAAGATTGAGGGGTATTGGCTATTTGAAAGAGTATGGAGGTCCTGGCTGGATGCATCCAGATTGTAGCACTGATGCTTCACAACATCATGAGCCAGTGACACCGTTTCTCAATCGACAAGAGAAGCTGATCTGAGAGGCTGGGGTGAAGATAGAGAGGTTTCGGAATGGAGACGTCTTATAAGACCCTCCTTACAAAGTGTGTAGGTGTGATGATAACATCAAGTGTATGTCCCCCATTAAGAGATGACAGATAATACAGTTGTACTGTTATTTTACAATGCCCTCCTTACAAAGTTCAGAGGTACGAGATGAGTAATAGTGTTGGTGTCTGAAAGATAAATATTGTCAAGGTGTATATTGAGGTCAAATGAGTAAGCAGACAGGATGATAAGAGAACAGAAGATGAGACAGAAACTCTCATAATTCAACGAAAGTAGGTGTTCTTTCAGAACCAGGTTGATGACAAGAATGGACAGGTGTTCAAAGTGCTAGGGGTAAAGCCTCATATCTCGTGTTTGGTAGTGCAAAGCTTTTTGCAGTAGCTGACTGATTAGAGTGCAAGGCTTGTGATGCAGAGGATACATGTTCATGCCTCCCCTGAGATGGTTACTGTGTAGGAATCTAGCGCAAGTCCCTCATTTACAACTGATTCAGCACTGTAGTGAAAATTTTGAAAACAATGAGGATTTTAGGTTTTTGCATATTGTAGATCGTATTATTTCGGATAACTAAGCTTATGTGTTTGTGTAATTAATTCGTACGGAACACTGGGGAGCCGAGGATGTCATTAACGAGTCGAATTGGATCTGCAGGATAGATAAGGGGAAGAAGAGGAATAAGGAGAGAATCTGTGGAAGAAGAGTGTTTCAAGTTTTGAGTGGAATGCTTGCGCAGAGATTGCAACGGGTGAAGTGATGGGCCCACATGGCCCGCAAATGCGGATGGCTCGAGCCCCAATCTGGAAAAGAGGGAGCCCGCTCACAGCCTCATAAGTATAGGCCTACGAACTTTTACTGTAATTTCAGTAATCTGCCTTGGTCTGAAATTTGAAGTTACGCCAGTGGACTTACTGCAATGTTATTCTGAGCTCAAGAAAACAAAAGAGATGAGAAATTCTGCGTTAGTCTTCCATCAGCCGCCTGCAGCTTGGCCTATAGCTGTGCACGGTTTTCACTGTACAATGTGCACAGTCAAAGCGCCTCTTTGCGTGAGGATGCCGGTTCGCGATCGTGGCTTATTTTAGAGATTTTAATCTCGGGCTAGCAAGGTCCGTACACGGGGACCTTAAATGGCGTGGTACCCATTCAAACGGACAGGAGTGATGAAAGATCGCACCCGATCGAAAAATGAGTAGGGTCAAGTTCACACGGTCGCTATAGAAAAGCGTACATTTATTGCCATGTTAAGTTCCTAATGTCCCTTCGAGCCACGTTGCACGGCCATTGGGGAGAAATTTTAACGGTGGGAAAACTATTTAAGGCTACTGAGATGCTTCAGCAGCAGCCAAGATGGCGGCGACTGATGCCGTGAGAACAGAAAACGTCCAAGAATCAATTGATGCTCTGAGTCGCGAAGCCGAACAACTGAAGGCGAAACTCGAGGAGGAACGATCAAAATTAAGCGATGTCGACCGTGAGTAGCAAAAATGTTTGTCATCCCCATCTCTGAGTATGCCTATTTTGTGTGCGGTAGTTGTACGTGGAAGACTTCATATTTATATAACGCTTCAATTCCAAGTTATTGTATGGCTGGTTTTGTAACGTATGATTGAATCGAGCCGAATACAATGTTTTGGAGATCAACCTTGTGTCATACAATAGTTAGAGGTCTGCAAACGCATTGTGTGATGCAGTCTATGACAAACGTTAGAGGTCACAATGCATGTGCGATTTTTTTGTTTAAGATCATTATATTTGGATTTCGTCGAGATATCTGTCTTAGAAATCGACGGGCAACAACGAATGTATACGAATAAAGAAGTTATCAAACTATGTTAATTTTGAAGGCAGCTTCAGTTTTAGTTAGTTCTAGTTTTTATGCAAGAATGGGTGTCACTGTATTATATAATGTTTAAATAAATTTGAAAAAATCTGATGGTTGGTGATGATAAATAGTTATCTTCAAAGTCCAGTAGATCCCTCGTTACCATAAATTTAGTTGCTGTTTGAGCAGTATTGATATTGCCCATACCTTGAGCTCTAGCTACATGTATCACAAAATTACTGAAAAAAAATTATTTCCTTTTAAGTAAGATCATTCCTTTCCTTAACAGTTTCTTTGTGGACTGGGGTTAACACGCTACTATCGAAACCTTGAAAACTGAACTGTCTTTTGGAACTTTTCAAATGGTACAATATAAACTTAGCCTTTACAATACACTTAAGTTATGTATGTTTTAGGAGTACAGTCTAGAGAGCTTTTCTTGTGCCATGATGTTTGCAAATTGGTGCTTGGGTTTTGCGCTCTTGGTTCCATTTCGTGCATTCTAAGATTCTGCTGCAACTGACATTACTACAGGATTCATTGTTTCTGTTTACATATATATCTGTGTTTATGTATCTGCATTAATAATATAATAACATATTATTATTTATTTTTTTAAAGCACTTATTTATTTATTTTTTGTTGAAACCACTTTTTATGTGAGTGAAGTCAGAAAACTGGAATCTGCAGCACATATTAATAATAAGCTAACATATATATATATTTATTATATACTGTATGTATGTAATCATTATTTAATAATTGTGTAATATACATACATATATATATAATATATGTTACTACTTATTTGCCCCCTTTGTATTGTCTGGCAGCGATATATACTTCCCAATAATGGATGCTGTCTTGAGATGTATTTTGTGTTTTAGTGATTGACTGTACTGACGTAAATGTTGTGTTGCTCTGTGACAAGTGGATTTTGTTCTTCACATAGTATGCTTGGGTAACCCCACGGACTTGACGCAGCACTCCTGAACAAGCTGGTGCCCTGTGCTTAGCTTATAAGTAATGTTTTAGAAATTCTAGAGATTGCGGTGAGTGATTGATGGCACATGAGATAAATGTTGTGTGGCCTCTTCCAGTGACTGTTGTGGCTCAGCGGCTTGAGAGCATGACTAACTTCACAATGAAACCGCGGCGAGTTCTAAAAGGACATCAGGGAAAAGTTCTGTGCATGGATTGGTCAACCGATAAACGTCACATGGTCAGCTCTTCACAGGTAAGGCTCAGTAATGGTGCTGTATAATTGATGTTGGATTTTTCCCGGGTTCAACCGCACATAACATAGGTAGTTCATTTTATCATTACCTGACCTTGTTTTACTATGCCCTCTATGACCTGACCTGACTGGACCTTCTGTGCTGCCAGTGTCTAATGCACTGGGCTTCAACTGATGGTGCATTATAACCAAGACACAATCAGGTCGGTATCCACAGTCAGTCCGCTGAAAGAGAGAGGCTGCCTATACGGTAAATCTTAAAGTGAGACCGAAATGACCCAAGAGACTGAGCAGAACAAGCAGATGCAAAAAGAGAGTTCCAGGATTTAGGTTCAGAAGCTGAAAAAGCTTTTTCACCTAGAACAGTTCTAGCTTATGACACAGCCAGAGAAAGACAATCAGATAACCTCGTTGAATAATGCTGTGTCTCGGGAATGAGGGCTGGTTTTAAAGTTTGTAGTTGGCCAGAGTTTAATGTTTTATAAACTGTAAGCCCCAATTTGAACCAGATCCTTTGTTGAACAGGAAGCTAATGCAAAGATTTAGTACAGAGGTTATATTTGCTCATATTTTGACCTATAAGTTATGGCTTTAGCCAAGGAGTTCTCTGGAGTTTCTGCATGTTTGACTTTGTGATACCTACAAAAAGTGAGTTACAGTAGTCCAGGCAACTGGAGATCAATGCATTTGCCAGAGATATCCTTGAAGACATCGGGACATAATGCCTAATTCTGCATGTGTCACGAATAAACATGTGTGATGACTAGCAAATACCATTTACATAGTTGGGGAGAGACAGAGTAGATTCAAAAACAACACCCAAGTTATGAGTAACACCAGCTGACTCTACAAGTGAGTCACCAAGTTTTAAAGATTTAAGCCATTCAGATTGGTCTTATCTTGCATTATCTTACTTCACCTAATTGTACCTAACCTTTTCGTTGAGTAATTCAATCTTGGGTTACTTATAAATAGCAGGTTGAGTTTTAATTCTTTTACCAATTTCAGACATTTGTTAGCATTTTGTGTATTTGTGTTAAAGACAGGAACTGCTTTTTATTTCATATTAATTTCTGAATGTTGACCTTGTTTTGAACTGAATTTAGGATGGGAAGATGCTTGTATGGGATGCATTTACGACCAATAAAGTAAGGCTTTTGCTTACATTCTATAAATACCTTGTAGCCCCAACTTACTCAGTATTCATATTTTTTTAGGTGTAAATGTTAGTAAATTTATTACAAACGCATTTTGCAGGCTCACATGTTAAGAGCTTAAGAATAATTTATGCTGTATTAATGTATTTCATAAACTGCATTGTGTTTCGTACGTGCAGACGTAAACTGTAAACTTTCTGATCTTGTTTTAGGAACACGCTATCACCATGCCGACGACCTGGGTCATGGCCTGTGCATATGGTCCTTCTGGATCTGTTGTAGCTTGTGGGTAGGCATTCTTTAATTGCATTTGTACTTGATATCTTATTGTAAATGTAATTAATAACTTCTGATGTGCCAGTGTCTAATGCACGAGGCATCGACCGATGGTGCACCAAAACCAAGCCACAATCAGGTCAACGTTGAGAAGGTCAGTCCACAAGACTCGCCTTCTGGATGTTGATTTAACCTTGTATGATTTATTCGTACTATTTATTGTTATTACAGGAAGCTAAATGCAGTTCTAGTGCTGTCTTTGGAAGCCATATCACAAACCATATTCCTTATACACATTTCAGAATACATGGTGTAATAAGACTCCTGTGTGTTTATTATATTTGTGTGCTGCTAATGTGGTGCTATTCCTGTGCTGCTATTACTTGTTCTCTTACTTTATATTATGTTGCTTGATTGTTACTTATCTAATGGCAAGCATCATAGCATCATTCATTGGCACTAAAAACTGTGTTTGTGAGCTGTTGATAGGTAACATTATCAGATTTCAGTGTTGTTATAATTAGTATTTGCTAGAGGTTAACAAATGCACTATTTACTTACTTACTTATTTACTTACTTACTTATTTACTTACTTACTTACTTAGAGGTTTGGGGAAAATGATGGCAACTACTGCAGTTGATACCACAGTTCAAGGACACAGACATATACGCTGTTGTGATTCATTTGTTTTAGTGGCTTGGATAACAGATGTACGCTATATCCTCTGAGCCTGGAAGAGGATCCCGCTACTAAGAAACGTGTCATAGCTACGCACACAAGCTACTTATCTTGTTGTAAATTTACCAACTCTGACCAACAGGTAGGTTTGACTAGTTTTCCATTTGTTAATTTTACCAGTTCTGACCAAATGGTAGGCTTGGTTATTACCTGCCACGATCTAAACCTGTCATCTTTGATCAGTAGCTACTGACAGCTTTGGCTAGTTTTGTTTGTTGCAATTTTTATATGTATGTCAGCCAACATCTCCCATGTTGCCACGATCTCCCTTGAAACAACCATTATGATCTCACTTGATGCAACCATTATGATCTCACTCGAAGCAACCATTATGATCTCTCTTGAAGCAACCATTATGATCTCATGTGAAACAACCATTGATTGACGCCTTGTGCTTCATGGTAACAGTGCTATTAAAGTCATTAGATTAGAATAGATTTGTGTATGTGTACATTTAGATGGCTCTTAAGAACTTTTTCGAAAGCAAATCCAGTATACCAAATGAGCCATCTAGCAGACAGAAACAGGCTTGCCTTAACTGATTCTTGCTGAGAAGTATGATTACATTAACACTCCCAGTTGGAATGCATTAAGATAAGCTGAAGACATTTTTGAGCCACTCCAGCTGGAGTGGTACAAATGTTCAGAGGAAAAGTATTCCAGAAGGACGGATGCATGAATAGCACACTGTTCTTGAGTGCAATTGAAGGGCCAGCAGATTTCCACGGGCCACAGAGTGGAGCAACTGTTATCTTTGGTTATTGGAGAGTGGTGCACACAGCAGCACCCTTGTTTGCATGGGGCCATACCAACTACAATAACTTATAAAAGCACTGTGTTAAGATGCAAAATCTAAAGCTGCAATCCCTTTATCAGTTTCTGCAGCAGATTTAAAAAAATTTTAAAGTAATGATAATGATTATAATGTAATAATGATAATTATAATTGTAGTTAAATTGTTTCTTTTTTTTAAAGATTTTAACAGGGAGTGGTGATAGCACGTGTTGTCTATGGGACGTCGAGAGTGGTCAGATGATGCAGAGTTTTATCGGACACACTGGCGACGTTATGAGTCTAGATCTTTCTCCTTCAGAGTCCGGAAATACATTCGTCTCTGGGGTAAGCTTACTTATTATCATTATTATTGAACAGACATTTATAACGTATGCAATTAACAACAGCCTCATAAACAAAACCCTAAAAAGGTCCTATTAAGTAATTTCTGTACATGTGATATACAGTACGCCATACTATAATATACTGTATGGCGCCTCTGGCGTGTAAATTCGTACATGGCTGTCGGTTCATTTTCTTAACTGGGTAACTACGTTCACAGCGTTTCTGAGAGATTCTCAAAATGAGCTATATAAAAGACTAGATACATACATAAATACATACATACATAAACATCTGAATGTTGGCCGTATAGTTGTGTTAAGGATCTTCTCCATCTGAGCCTAAAGATATGTTTGGGTCTGGAGTAAGCTTGTAAGGGTGTCAAATGGTTAAATCCAGAAGGGACAAGTTGTCTCATGAACAAACCCTCCAGTTACCAATGTAAAATTTCATTTTGATAACTGACAACAATTGTTTTCTGCTACAGTTGCATGGTGTTTTACAAAACAGTTAATGCAGACGGAATGGGGTGATGTATATGCGACTGATTGCACTGCACGTGTCTATGTGATGTGTTCTTGGTTCTGTCTAGAGCTGTGACAAGACAGTCATTGTGTGGGACATGAGAACTGGTCAGTGCGTCCAGGTCTTTGAAGGACATGAGTCGGACATCAACAGTGTCCGGTTCTACCCAAGCGGCGATGCCATAGCAACTGGATCAGATGATGCTACTGTGAGCATCCTGGCTCAGTATCTATCTTATCTATCTTATCTTATCAGTATCTATATTATGGTTTTGTAATGTAACATGAATAGAATTAATGTATATGGCAACTGTCTAAACCTCTGAAGCACATTTGTTGTTAAATGTCGCTGCAGCTTTGTGTTACCTTCTGTCACTTTCCCTTTCTCATATTTATGTATGTTTGTATATACATTCGTATGCATGTGTGCATCTAGACATTTAAGTATATCACAAAAAGTTCATTAACAACAAAAAAAGTAAAGTTTATCAGTAAGCAAAATGCTCAGATGAAATTTGAAATCACTTTTTTTGATCTTTGTTGTTGTCACGGACTGTGGGGTAATGTAACGTAATTTAAGAAAAAAGATATTAGATAATAATACTTCTGTCATTAAGTTATGGTGATAGCTGGTAATTTACTGTGGTCTGACATTGTGTCCAGTGTTCTGCAGTTCAGTATTTGTTAGCTCAAGGCACTGGACAGCAGTGACTGCCTCTTTCTATCCTATTCACAAATGTACTATTACCACAAACTTTTATGTTAGCACTTGAATTATGATGTCCTGTCTCATTCCACGTAGTACCGCATGGTATGCCGTACCATGTCATACCATATCTTTTGGGGCACAATAGCCAATTGGATTCGAGTGCTTGGCTTGTAACACAGAGTACGGGTTTGAGCTGCCTTTGAGATGGCTACTGTGTAGGGACCTTGAGCAAGTCCTTCACTCACAATTGCTTGGCACCATCAGCTGATGCCAAGTCATTAGATAGTGACACTTAATAAATGCAGAAATAATGATGATATTCCCTAGATCGAACACTGTATAATATTTATCAGGAACAAACCATGAGTGTTCAACTAATTAAAGCTGAATCATCCCACTAACCGTTTTATCTATAATTGAAAGTTCTGTGCGTAAAAAGACATTTTGTAGCGCGTTTTTGTTTTGCATGAGAAACTTGTTTACATTAGTCATGAGAGGCCATAAACGGGAGCTATATAAAATACCTGGCTACATTACTGTTGTTGGTGTTGTTACTCTGGACATTTGACTTGACAGTGTCGTCTTTTTGATCTTCGGGCCGATCGTGAAGTCTGTTGCTACAAGAAGGACAGCATCATCTTCGGCTGCAATGCAGTTGACTTCTCACTCAGTGGTCAGTCAACCTACAATATATTTACGATTACAGTTACTATTTTTATTAGTAGTGTACTGTTAAATAAGTAAGTAAGTGAACAAATGAAGTGACCACAGTCAACCTACAATAAATTTACGATTACAGTTACTATTTTTATTAGTAGTGTTACTGTTATTAATGATGTGAATACAGCATATACAGTGCAGTTATATTTTTGTTAAACACAGACGATCATGTCCCAAAGGCTGTTAGCAAATGAAGTGACCACTGCTCGATTGCCTGCTGCTCATGATTATTTGTTATCCTTATTTTGAAAATTTAGGACACATATATGGTCACATTTTGATGTCCAAATCAGAATGTTGTATTTGCCCAACCAGGTGCTTATCATCATCAGTTTAAGGGTTTTGTCCATTTAGGAGAAAATTACTAAACGTGCTTGAGGCTGTTCGTTATCAGCGAAAAAGGTTTGATAATTGTAGAGAAACTTTCTCAAAACACTGGATTTCAAATCCCAGATGCATCAGTGAAAACACAAACATATTGATACACTGTCACTGCATTTGTCATAGGTCGGCTGTTGTTTGGTGGTTACAACGATTATGTTGTCAACGTCTGGGATGTTCTGAAGGGCAACCGTGTCACGATGTTGTATGGGCACGAAAATCGGGTCAGCTGTCTCAACGTGTCTCCAGACGGAACAGCACTTGGTACTGGTAGCTGGGATTTTACCTTAAAAGTAAGTCGTTCTGTGTCTGTCTGTATTTCGTTATTGTAGTGAGATTTGTAGAGAACCTATGCTGAAAAACTACCCAGAAATGTTTGCGGCCAAAGAGCTGCATGAATTAATGGTAATTTGTTTTAAGAAGATGAAGAAAAAGAGCAGTTCTTTAAGCTAGCCCAGAGAGCCAGCCACGGTTATGAAGCGTTAGCGACTTCTGTTTTCTTAACCTTGGCATATGATGTTGGGTGGCCTGATCTTCCCACTGACAGTTAAGGGGGATACAAGTGGTGCTGAAATCTTGAAACTAATTTGTGCTCTGGTTTTAAATCGTTTTAAATGCCGCTACACTAAATAACCACTTGATAGTGAGCAGCAACCACTTATTTGAATAAAGTTGTTGAGTATTTAAAAGCAATAACAGAACAATTCTCAATGCACTCAGAATATAGGTCTTCACGATGCATTGTTATATAATGGTTTACAATATATTAGAGTACCATCCACGATGTAAAAGAGTGGCCTAGAAAGTAAATTTTTGACAGTACTGGTGGAGATTAATACAGAATTTCTTTTAAAAAATTATGTAATTCAAGCCTGCTCCTCAGACTGAAGAAAGAAAGAAGATACTGAAGATAGAAACAAATAGAAAAAAGGATCCATGTGGCTGACCCCTCCCCTAGGAGGGATTAATTCCAGCCAGAAGGAGAGAAGGAGAGAGAATTCATGCCTGTGGAATTTGCAGGCTGCTTTACTGTAAAACAAGTTTTAGGACATTTTGTTGTTTGCTTGTTCACTCAGGTCTGGGCATAGCGTATGACGCCATCTCGTTGATTCATGCTGCAGTCGGTTGCAACTCATCCGAGAAGCAAGTCTAGTCACCATAGTCAGCAGTCAGGCTGTGTTAGCCACCTACCTGAACTCGCAACTACCCTTCCTTTAGTGCACGAAGCCTCCCCAGTTCACAGTGGCAGCTCCAAGGGGATGGGGTTCATTTGAGGGAAGATGTCTGGAAATCCTGAATTTAGATGCTACTGATGCGTCTTGACGATTAGAGAATTGTCTAGATGACAAGTGCTCAACTCCAGATGTTGCATATCTCGTACAGCCACCAAAATCATCTATCGAGTGTATCTAGTGAAAATTTGGTGTGGTAAACTTGTTTTTCCCTTTGAAAATTTTATTGTAGTGAGAAGTTGGATCATCCAGATATGTCTTCATTTAGACTAACTAAATCTTTTATCCCTGAAAACTGTACACTTGACTCAGTTTTAAAATGCAAAAAAAGAAAAATCCTGGCCTGGATCGAATTGAGATGCCAAGGATCCAGGTGGAAAATTCTGGTTTGGACATTCAGGTATGAAAACTACCTGTAGGCGAAAATTGCAGTTAAAAAATCTGTAAATGTGAAATATCAGGTTTAAAGCCTAGAGGAAACCATTGGAAACCCAGGAGAAATTCCAGGTGCTGGAAAACACTGGAAAAGGTGGACAGTCTGGAAGGAAATTGCAGGTCAAAATCCAAATGGATAATCCAGGTTTAAGCCCTAGATGAAAAGTCCATGAAAAATCAAGGTGGTAAAACCAGAGCTGCCACTGTCCGAGTGTTCCTGTTTTTACAGAATCCAGCAATGGAAAAATTTGTCCTTTGAGAGGAAAGGCAGACGTAACATTCTGGGAGTGAAGATAGGAACACGGCCTGTAGTAGCAGATGGAATCTTGGAGAGGCTGGCTGCATTCGGACACCAGTATCCCTCTCGATGTTGCTGGGGAACTAGGTTGTGGTTTTTTGTATTTGGAAAACAGTTTTTCTATACTTAGATTTGCCGCTTGCTACGTTGACAGAGAGTGGCAAGTTTGAAGCACGTTTGTGTGCAGAACTTGTTTCTGGCTGTTTTGGAATGGGGAGCCAGTGTGTGGTCTGTTTTGTTTTAAAATGCGTAATTGCAGTTTGTTTTTGTTAGGGAACTGGTCATAGCAAAATATTAG
This sequence comes from Norana najaformis, assembly GCA_964023275.1. Lineage (NCBI taxonomy): Eukaryota > Metazoa > Annelida > Clitellata > Crassiclitellata > Hormogastridae > Norana > Norana najaformis. The sequence continues at coordinate 34,834,662 of OZ029917.1, forward strand.
CAGTTAAAGGGAACCAGTCTTGCAGTCCTTATCTTATTTAGAATGATATTGGTGGCTTTTCTGTGTTAGAGAACCAGTTAAAATTGTCTTGCATAGGAAACCTGTTATGTATATCTTTCTGTTAGAGATTTGGTTGAAGCTTTTTTACTAGCAGTGAGTTTTAAATAGCCTGATTGAATGTTAAGTTTATGTTTTCAGGAGACCAGTGTATAATTTCTGTCCAGAGAGATGTCTAACATGTCTCTTTATTATCAGGGGACCAGCTGATATCATACGAAGCAGCCATTTTAATCTTCTCTGTACAAAGGAACCAATAGTTAGATTGTTTATTCTAGGGATCCTGCTGTCTTAGACCTTGTGAGCTTTAGTCAAACTTTAACAGTTGTCCTGTGTTTTTTGCTCTTGGGAAAGTCAGTTAAAATTTCAGATCAGATGCCAGATTCTGGTTACAAAATCAGTAAGTCTTTGTCTCTGTGCTTCAGTTGAAAGATTTGAGGACTGTGCTTCGGGTGAGTGATATAGATAGAGACGTGTAACAAATGAATGTTACTTTACCGCTAAAACTTAATTTGCTGGGTAAACTAAACTGATAGTGTTGACCTTTAATTTGCAATAAGACAGACTGAGTGTGTGCATGTGTGTGGTAATCACGGTCGTGTTTCTGTCATCATGATCATCATCGCTGTTGAGTGATGTGAATTCATTCCATACATTGGGAAGAATCGCACGTCTGTAGAAAGTTTTATTAATGACAGGATTGGATGACAACTGTATCAACTGTGTTTGGTTGTCTATGTTGTGTCATTAAATGTTTTTTAATTTTCTAAATGACAGTCTGTCATTCGTAATGATGGCTTCTATTCAGGATTTTTTTACTTTTGGTCTTAGACATGTTGTCAATACTTTTGTCGTCATCTCCTCCAAATCTACGCCCGCCAGTGTTGCTGTTTTTTCTTCAGCAGCACAACTAGCATGTAAGAAATTGTTTTGAACATGACCATGGGTGTCTGAATCCTGAATATTGGGAAGAGGCACCACAGGACTCAAAACCAGTGTTACTGTCCATGGACTGTAAGCTTCTAGGTTTCCAGTGCACACTTAATTATTTCCTGCCACTATTCTACGTCTTGCACTGGCAGACTCAAGTTTGACCTGTTGTCAAACTTTTGTTTGGCAATAGGTTTCTCTCTCATCAAGGCATTTCTGCAAGGTTTAGCTGTCTAACATGATTCAACAGTTTATGTAGCGAACATCTTTTGAAATACATTTCACCAGTTTTCTCTTTAAGCTGCGTTGCCATGTAGCTGTTTTGTGGTCATACGGTATGAAGTTATACCTAAAATATCTTTCCATGCAGAAAGTTTAGAAACCTGTGAGCTGAATTTTCTGCTTAGACGAAACGTCGCATTTCAATCTTCAGTTGTAAAATGACCTAACAGGTCAAAGGTTGGCTTGTGCCTGCAGGGTCTCAGTGGCTGTAGTGTGTCAATACTTCTTAAAATGACTTGGATCATCGTGAAATGTGTGGTTATCTTTGTGTGTTTTAAAGAAACGCTGGCGTAGATGTCATTTTTTGGTTGAACCTGTGTTGATACTTTAAAAAACTTTTGGAAAGGTTTTCGATTTTCAAGCAGAAGGCCTAGTTTTGCCTTTTGGGTCATAGAGCATACTGCAATTTTACTGGTTTTTGATGTGAATTCATAAAGTGCAGTGTACGTAAAATATGGCTGACTGGTGTTTTAAAATATCTATAAATACTGTGTTTCTTGATACCATTTTATACGCTGATTTGGTTAATATTTTGATGTTTGTACCATTAGGAGCTGATGTCTGAAACTGTTCGGACTAAATGAAGTTTGGGTTATTGAACGTAGTTCAGGTTATGGGCTCGACTTTTGAACTAGGTTGATTGTGAGTGAAGCTGTAGTAGCAAGTTTATCTGCATTTATTGCAAACTTGTTTTTCTGCAAAGTTTTTACCGGTAGATTTTTTCTTTTTTGTTTTGCACAGCATTTATTGTTGGCAGACCTGGTCTTTGTGTTAAGTTGTTGTTTCTAGTCAGATTTTAAAGTTTAATTTAAATGCTTAATTTAACGATTATTAAACACACAGGTGTGTTCAAGCGTGCAATGTCTAGGGCTAAACAGTTAATGTGAGTTGTTTAACAGATTTTTGAAACATTTCATGTACAAACGATAGTTCAAATAAGAGGCTGTTAAAGCTAGTATGTCTTTGTTAATGGATTCGTCTCATTTTTCTTACTGAGATGCCATCCTCAATGACACAAGTCTGCTGTAACAAAGAAGGCAATCTGTCATTGTATGTATGTGTATATCAAAACATTTCTAAGGACTTTTCAAAAGCTGTGCACACTCGGCTGTCTAAATTATCTCACCAGGTGCGACTTAGTCTTATTAGGGCAGTGTTAAGCTTGATGTCGGGGCAGTGTTAGGCATGGAACCAGAGCAGTGTTAAGGGGTCGTCCATAAAGGACTTCCGCAAAGAAGGATGGAGGGGTCACTGAAATGCAGACAAGGGGAGGGAGTTATGCCCAATGCAGACTTTCACATAAAAATTTGGTGCATAAAGTTATTTCTGTTCTGCCTAAAAAACAACTTCTGTCAGACAGGCAGTCCGTACTGCGTTGGATCTAATTAGTGTCCCTTTGCTTGGATTCTCTGAAGGTCTCGATGGTTGGTTCAAAGCTTTGGAATTCATTGCCCAGTTTCACTGTGAATTCTGTTAGTTCGTTAATGTCATTCAGATCTAAGCTTAAGATTCAGCTGTTTCATTTTGCTTACCCACCAAACCCTGACTTGTTTTCCATGACTTATTGGATTTTGACTGAGCTTTAACAGATTATGATTTTTTGACTGTGGTTTCACTTGAAGAGACCGTCAATTATTCCCTTGTTTATTATGATAACGGCGCTATAGAAGTCATTAAGTTAGATTAAAGTAGATGAAAATTTATTACACTTCTCTTTCTAAAGCAGTGAATGGGTCCTACTCAGTGGTGTAATGCAGGGTAGTAGCCTCAGCTGGCAGAAGCATAAGCTTGAAAAACAGCAATCTAGCAAGTAGTTCTGTTTAAGAACGCTGTGTTTTAACGAAGATGATTAGCATCACCCTTCTTGATCCAGGTTTTGGGCTCATCACCCAACTAGCAGAGTTGCTATATAACAGCTGGTCGACTAGTCCCTTTTTGTATGGTTCCATGGCTGGACTAATCTAAACAATTAACTCAGGTTTCACATGAAGAGCCTAGATTTGGACCCCAGATGCAGAGGGGAACATGCCGCTGTGCCAACCACTGCAATAAATTGTGATCCACTGTGTGTTTACTGAATGCGTATATCGGCCTTTACAGTTCTTACGCATCTGTCTGAATAACTGCAAATATTGGGCGCTTCCAAAACAGCTACGCCATCTCGCGATTGTTGGCGTTAAAATTGACTATCAACTTTCGTAAACATTGAATCGGAAATAACACGTTTCTTCATCACAAAAAGTTGAAAATAAAAGAAGTATTATAGGCGCAAAGCTATGTACTAACTTTCATTTTAATGATTAATTAAACGCTGTTGAATATAATTTTTGAAATTGAGACAGTTTGGGGCTTGAAAACTGCACAGAATTTTCGAATTTACGAGCAGAACTATAGCTAGTATCACACGTTAAAGTGCCAGATTCGCTATGCTGGCATAGGGCCGACTGAATGTCGGGAGGAAAACATGCAGGATTAATAGACAAATTACTTACCATACACGATGATAAATTGAAACTTACGATGAACGTAGGAGTTATTTCCCTGGGGTCTGATCGAATTATTGTTTGGACAATTTTAACTGAAAGAAGGACTGCAAATAAGGTGGTTAAATGTATCAGGCTTTTCCAAACGCTCCAGGCTAACAAAGTAGCAAACTCTTTTGTGTAGTTGAATAATTGATGCGCTATAAAATATTCTGGCGATGGTTGCCGTATCGGCAACTTCCGTTTGTTTGTTTAACTAAAATTTTATCATTAGGATGCGTGTTGCGGCTGCTGGTTTAGTGCTTGGTAAGTAAAGCAGACTTTTAAAATACAGTGTTGTTTGTATTTTTAAAAATTAACTATATTATTCAGTCGTAATCATATTCAGTCTTTTAAAAATTGTTTTCAAGTGGTCGGCAGATGGCAACTAAGGCCATGCCGGTTGGCCAGTGCCGTAGTTATCAACACCTCTGTTGTTGCAAGAGCTGCTACTAACTGTGTTTAATCTGCTGTTTTTCCAGTACTGTTCTTATTGCTGGTTTCTTCTGAGAGATTAGTGGAAATTTTGGTCTTTTCAGCGGGCGCACGATTCTGCTAAACTGAATTCTGAAAGCCTCTAAATTGAAGTGTGTTATAGCGTATCTGGATCATTTATTGCCTTCTAAAAGCATGTCAAAAGTGTTGCATACACATGTGTTCAACAGGTTTGGGATAGCAGCTTAGTTGCTAATGTATTTGGGCCCAGCTGAATTTTGTATTTTTCTTTGATGTTAGATACTTTGTGAGGAGCAGCAAAATCACATATTCATTCAGTATGGATGCCTGTCTGGAAGATGAAGGTTTTGACAATAATTCGTTTTTCCCTAAGAGCGATGCAGCCGATTTATCAGCCGCTTCATTTCACGGTGAATCACGGCCCTATGATGAAGTTGCTTACAAGTGGAAGGACATAACAGCAGAGTTTGTTGAAGCCTGCTCGCAGCTTAAACTCGGAGAGCTGTTTCATGACGTCAAGTATGCTATTGATGCCTATCTGCCTTTAAAATAAAATGCAATCTATAATTATCTGAGTATTTATCTATTGCCCTTCAAGAGCACAGGAGTGAAGGTGATGATGTCATTCTAGGCTGAAATCAATCCACATCTTTCCATCTCATTCCAACAGTGCTTTTTTGAAGTTCTTCAAAGGCATTACAATGCTTTTCATATTTAAACATGTTTTAAATTGTGAACAGTTTGAAGTATTTGTACAGACCGTGCAAGTAACTTGCTACCTACAATGATCCTCAGATTACTGTCATTTTTTATATTGCATTACACTGTAGAAATGCACACCTAATAGTGTGTCTTGTGGTCTGTCTCCCAACAGGTCTAGCCATCATTTATTATATGCCTCTATGGACTGCTGTGATCAGGGACATACTCCCTTATGTGTGATGTGTGTGTGGTATCACCTTGAAGTGATAATCTGTTTGTGTCTCATATTATGATAAAGGCTTTATAGATGTCTATAGATTAGATGGATTAAATTAAGCGAATGCCCTCAGCCGACTGATCCTTAGCCATTGGGATAATCATCTGACTAGCTTCAGACGAGTTTCTCTTAACATTTGCATTTATTTATCCATCCAAAAAAATAGACAGTGCAAAGGAGCTACTCCTGCCTTTAGTTCTTTTACTGAACTAAACTTGCTTCTGTTATATGTTCTTAGTAAGGCAAGTGGATGTAAGCAGGCCATCATGGTTTGAGTTTTATGTGTTGATGTTTACAATTGTGAATGCGCTTGAACAATCTAAAAATACTTTGTTCTGTAGTTGAGCTGTCTTTCTGTTAATCTTAGTTTTGGTCTACTGGAAGGAATGTCGGCTATTGAGATGATGGATCCAAAGATGGATGCTGGAATGATCTGCAATCAAACAAAACGTAAAGTCCTCAATCTTCAGGATGCGATCAAGGTAAGCATTTGACAAGTCTGTGTTTTAAATTGTCTTTTTTTGCAAAACAGAAAATTTTGAAATGACTTCTCCCTATTTTACCTTCTCTTGGTGCAAGTTATGGAGTTAACTGGATTTTATCATCAAGCCATTTAATATCTTACATATATGATTTGTCTTACATATAAGATTTGTCTTACGTATAAGGTTTGTCTTACATATACCATTTCTGCATGCAAAAGATTTTTGTTAAATGAATTTGTGAATGGGTTGTGGCTTCAAAGTTGTCTTCAGTGAGGTCTTTAACAATCGTTATGGTATGTAAATGGCAATTATATAAGCTGAAGCATGCATATACATAAATTTGTGAATTTGTCACGTAAAGATGTGATTGCAAAATTTCTTTATGAGCTAAGACACAATGGAATGATGCAAAGCCTCGACTTTGTATTGTAGTTTTAACTGTGCAAATTCTGTTGGATTTCATCTGGGATTCTGCAACGGATTATGATTTGACTTTGATTTCATTTGAAGTGACCATCACTTGATGTCTTTTGCATTATGATAACGGCACTGCAGAAGTCATTAGATTAGATTATTTGTATTTGTATGCAGACATTGTGTCACGACATTAGTTGTAGTGCAAGTCTTCAGATTACTTTGAAGTTCTTTGCTGTAGGAGGTTTCGACGTAACTTGGCATCTTGGAAACATTAAAAGGCATAGGCACAGGACTATCACGTTACATTATGTTACAGCATCGCACTGCATCATTTGGTTGCATGATTGCTATGTATCGTAATTGCAGGCAAACACGATCAAACTTGATGGGTTGACACCTCAGGAGATGATTGGTATTATTGACGATACTCTTGCTTGCGTGGTATGACTTTACACTCTAATTATTTTCAAAACTAAGAAAATCTAAACAGTGTCGCTGCTTCCAACGTATCATTTCTTATATTATAATTTGCTACTGCTACAGTGTGTGGCACGGTTGTGTATCGGTATCACGTTTGGTCCGTGATCATGCAGTTACGGGTTCGACTTCGTATAATAACCCTGGGCAAGTTGTTTGCGCACACCATGCCTCTGTCACCAGGCAGTAGAATTTGGTACCTGTGTAAGTTGGGAGCTAAATGGGAAGTCCTGTGATGTGCTGGCTCCATGTCTGGGACCTTGGGTTTTGTCCATTGCTGGCTCAGAGGCCTAAGAAAAGGAAATGAGCGCCTCCCTTCGTCTCACTTGTGGAATTTGGGATATTTTACTTACTTTACTGCCCTGTGTTGTCAAGACCTGAATAGCTTGTGCTAAGCACGCTGTCACTTTACGGCACCTTATGCCTGCTTTTTCTAATATTTGAGTTTTTAAAAATTATTTTTAATATTCTATACATGTTCTGTAATGTAATTCATTTTGGCTTGTGTTCACCCAGGTATACAGGTGCATTGTGTTGGGCTCTAAGATCTTCTTGATGGCCTGGGATTCAGTATCCAGTTCTGTTGGTTCTCCAAGGTCATTCAGAGTTAAACTTAAGACTCATCTGTTTCAACTTGCATACCCACCATGGCTGCTCTTCTGGTATCACTGACGTATCAGGTTTCAACTGGGCTTCTCCAACTTGGATAACATTGATTTTGACTACCATTTCACTTGTTGCAACCATCAATTGATGCTTGTGAATTATGGCAACAATACTGTAGTTAAATCACGTTATTAGTTTTTGATGTACAGTGGCTTCTGAAAATACTTTGAGGATTCCCTGGATTCAAATCCCTGTATCAAGGATGGAATTTACAATTTGTAAAAGGCTTGTCATACTAGAACAGTGCTTTGTCTTCTGGATTTTAAGAGCAGCAATTCTAGAACAGTGCTATCCCTCATTTTTTAAAATTGCATCAGAAATTTATTCCTTGAGAAAAAATACTGCTATTACTTTATTTATTATTAACAATAACAAGTACTGGGAATGATGGATTTATTTGTGAAGACTGACTGATGAAAAGGAAAATGTTATTAGTAATAATGATTGTAATAATAAGAATAAAATATAGTAATAATATGATTTGAATTAATTTATCTGTGTATTTTTAGGTGACCTGGCTTGAAGGTCACTCTATGGTCCAGACTGTTTTTATAAACCTTTATCTGCATGATCCTCAAGTGATCATTGATCGCACATTGAAAGCGTTCTGTATCTGTGTTCTGCGGATGGTTGATCTGATTCGAGACAGGATCAATCGTGCTGGTGTATTTGAAGAGGTTGGTTTCCTCTCCGGTAGAGTTTGACTTACTTATTGACTTCCATTTTGGTTTTCGACTGGATTTCTGCAAGCATATTGATATATTTACTTAAATGATGATGGTAATGATTTATAACTTTTACATTATTACAGACTGTCATGATCCTTGCTGCACCCTTTTTTCGGCCTCGGCCATACTATGGCACTCTGCCAATCATCTTATTATTATTATTATTATTAGGATTAGGATTATTAGGATCATCGTCATCATCATGTAGTGCATAACTGATGGTGAACCTCAATACACGAGAGACTCATTATGACATGCTTCATTCTGACATAACATGGTTAGGAATGTGTATCTCAATATTAGTTCAGCTATAGAAAATAAACCCACCATAACATAGCCTCATTAAGAGGCAGTTATTTACACGGCTTCTGAGGACAGCATTATATTGAGTTTCTGGTGTATCTACTCCCAAGCAAACCTCAAGCGGTGAAGCAGAATAGTCTTTAATTTAACATTGCAGAAGGCACCACTCTAGTATCTGCTTGAGTTATAAGGTGCTTTCCTCAGAGATGCATTCCAGACAGTGAATTAGATGAGATAGCTTGACATTCATTTGTGCTCTGGGATAAAACCTGCATGCAGTTTATGTAATGTAAGGTTAGGTAACTGAATATTTCCATAGCACTTTCTAAGTACTTTTGAAGGCCTCCTTGCAAACCTAATGGAATTTAAAGGTTGTTAAGGATAATGAATTCATTTGTATGTAATAGCAACATGTAAGCAGATTAGGGGAGATAGCTTGACATTTACCGGTAGTTGGCAGTTTTGCTCTGGGAATAAAACACTGAATGCAGTGTTGATGTGTTTACAAACATTAGAATAAAGGAGACTGATTGTACACACGGGATATCTGTTGTAGGAGGACTTCCAGTCCTTGGCCTACAGCTTTCGGATGGCAGTTGATGTTTCAGACAGTCAGGCGTCTGCAGGACTCAAAGAAGTTGAAGACGAACTTATGAAAGTTATCAAAGTAAAAAACGTTGCATCAAAATTCAAGAGATTCTAGTTTGAGCAACAGAAATGTTACATTTACTGTAGGAAGGGTCTTGCATTTATAATGCTTTGTTTTTTGTTTGTCTTTTACAAATTTGATTGCATACAGTTACATTACTTTTAATACAGCTCTTCTCTGGTTTTCTTGAAGTGGTGCTATATAAATATCAGAATATTTTTAGTGCGGCGTGTGGTGACAGAGTGGCTGATTGCTTTGTGACCACACAGAGTCTGGGATCAGCTGCCTAGTTGGCTGGTCTTTAGACAGTGGCTGGTTACAGAAAGTAGAGGAATCTATAGATGTAAAAGTTTAAGACATGCACTTAGCTGTGATACCTTAATCTCCTTAGACTGTCGGTTGGTCAGTGGTCCATTTGAGTTAAATATGCACTTTCTGGCCTAGTTAGCTACATGCATACGTCAAGGCGCCTCTGAGCGTGAGGTTGCTGGCTCACGTCCTAGTCATTTCTTATTTCAAAGATTTGCATGGTCCATACATGGGGACCTTAAAATGGCATGGTTCCCTTTCAAACAGGCAGTGGTAGTGAAGAATCTCTCCCGATAAAATCGTGAAAAATGAGCAGGGTCAAGGCCATTTGGTCACTATAGAAAATCATGTACACATAGCGTAACACAACACCATCGTGTGAATAAAAACAGTGTGAATAAAAACAGTAATTTCCTGTTGCCCCCCAAACGTAATGTTATCATGACAATAGTTGAGCATAATGATTTATTAAAATAATCAAATATGTAGTGTTTTTGTTTGCTTATGTTATCTGCTGTAGAATACAAGAGCTCGAGCTGGTGTGGACAGAAACTCGACTACAGAGTTCGAGGTTTTAATTTTATTATTACTTTGGAAAATAAGCATATGATCTATTAACTGATTTATTATTTTAAATTTTTAAAAATTTCTTTGTTTTTCTGTATATCTGGATGTTATTTTGTCATTTTGGTCTTCCTTTGTCATTTCAGTCTCACCCAAGACTTGAACTTACTCAGCAGGCTTATCCAGCATACAGTCTCTCTGTCTCAGTGTACTGGCCTGCTGGATATTGACCTGATCATGGTTTGATTTTGGTGTGGCATTTGTTAATGTCTGGTGCATTAGACACTGGCACTATAGAAGTTGCTAATTATTAATAATGTTTGTCCTTGTCTGTTTCATTCTTGTGAATGTGATATTCTTGTTTCAGCATGAAAATGCAGTTGCCCTTCATGCACGACTGAAATTCACGCGCCTGTTCTTCATCACAGTTCTTGCATTTGGACGAGAAAAGGTCAGATGTGGTCATCTGAATGAAATGCTTACTTGCTGTGCCTTGCTGCCTGCTCTTGTTGATCCATTCACTGAGAAAGTCCAAGGGACATTTGTCCCAGACCTCAACCTCAATCAAAATATGACTTAAAGTGTTTTAACTCTTCTTCTTAGTCCTTATATATTTAAATTAGATGTTCTGTTCTTACTGCTGACAAATTTTCATCTGTAACAGATATGTTGGCATTCGATTTGTTTCCAAAAGTCAGTGTAAGCTGAGCCCAGTGGTCTCAAAATCTGGTCTTGGCTCTGGTAGCCTCCTGAGACCTTAGTATTGCAAAGAGACTCTGATTGCTTGAGTGTTTGGTCCACCTACTGCTCAGATGGACCTGGCTGTTTCTGTTTGATGTTACCACACTGATGATTCGAACCTCGGATTCAGGCTTACTGGCCTTGCATGTCCAATTAGTGCAAGAAATACAGGTGGCACCACTTAAAGAAAATTCCAGTTCTGAATATAGTAACAGTAGCTACAAAATATAATGGTCTGTAACTTCTTGACTTCATGTGTACACTGGAGCCTCCTTATAATGAGAGCCCTATTAAGAACTGGATTATGATGAGGTTGTGTTATAACAAGGATCATTCAGTTTTGGATCACATTTCCAACCACACCATATTGGAAGACAAGTTTTAAAGAGGTTCTGGTTACCTTGCAGATCATTACTGTCGTATTCTGCTGTCTGTACATCAAGAAATTCATACTTAAAAATTTGTCTTAAAAAATTAGTTCGACACCTGAATGTGCCTTAAGAAATTTTAAGCCTGAGTTGGACCAATAGTCACTTTGATAAATTACATAAAGTATTTTACTCTGAAACTTTAAAGCTATAACTTTAAAGATATAACTTAATTTTGGAATGGAGTATTTCAAAATTTGAGTTTATATTAAGGCTTGAATATTTAATTTCAGGAGGCAAAGAATAAAACTGGTGAATTGTTGATGCCAGTGACATCAGTGATGCCACTGGCAATGTTTCCTGCAGTTCTGTGGTTATATTTTCTGCTGGCAGATTCTGTTGCATAAGTTTATACCCACCGGCATATTTTTGGCAGCCCCCTTTCAATTTTTAAACCTCGACTTATCTACAAGCAGGAAGATTTTCAATTTTTTACCTCAAAAACAGCCATCAACTTCTTCTTTGTATCAGTTTATAGACGGTATGTACAGCATACCTAACTGTGTGATGCAGTGTGTAACATCGAAGCTTTTCTTGATAAGATTCTGCTCTGTTTTGTAGTCCAGTAGTTAAATGTTATGTTGTCTGTGCTTGCTCTGCTGTTGTAGGGCTGTATTTTGTAGCCTTTGCACTGTTTCTGTCTTTCCGTAGTGCCAGGGACTGGAAGATGCAGAGAAGTTTCTGAAGCAGATGAAGGAACTGGTCAGCATTATGAAGACTTCAATACATCTAGGAATACAGCCGTCTCAAGAAGATGAAGGTTAATGGCAGTTGAAAGTAACAGCTTAACTTCACCAGTGACGACTTTTCTACTTCTCTGAGCGATGTTTGCTTAACAATGAACTTTGTGTTCTTAGTGACTTTAACATCATTTAGACGAGAATAGGCAGCACTTTTGTGAGATTCTTTAAAGGTGCTATATTGTCAAATCTCATGATTTCTATAGTGTCAAAATTGCAATCCCAAATTATAATCCTTTGGAGAAGCTGGGTCGAATACCGATAGGTCAGAGAAATCAGAAGCTAGGCTATGGTGGGTAAGCAAGTTGAAACAGATGAGTTTTAAGTTTAGGCCTGAATGAATCATTATTATATTAAATGTCCAGGTACATGTAGACATTCATACTTGCAGTTATTAATTTTTCTAGGCTTAGACAACAGACTTGCACTTGTTGCTGTTTGTTTCGTATTGTAAATAGTAAATAGTGCTGTTTGATGAATGTGTGGTTTCATTTGTATTGCTCAGACTGCACGTGCATTATGGGCTTTGAGCCTCTTGTCAACCAGCGTCTGTTGCCACCGACGTTTCCAAGGTACACAAAGATCCGAAGCAGAGTTGATACGATGGAGTACATGGATGGAATGATGACTCGATTGCTTCAGATCTGCTCAATCACGCAGCTCACGAGTCTTCATGAGATCTTGGTGAGCTCTTCTGTGTTTGATTTTTACTAAAATTACTTACTGGGAACTTCATTGGCTGCTAGGAAAGCCAAATTTTATCTTTTGTGGGATATGGAAGCCACTTGGTAAAAGCGCCTGGCTTGTAACACAGAGAGTACAGGTTCAAGTCTCTCCTGAGATGCATGCTGTGTAGGAACCTTGAGCAAGTCCTTCACTCACAACTGCTTCATTCCTCAGATACTGACCTACAACAGTACCAGCGTCTGTTGCCTTACATGCATAATAAATGCAATATGATAATAATTATATGTAATAATAATTGTGTCATTAGCTCATAGCACACGAAAACCAGGCCACTGGCAGAGTGATACTCTGAAAGTCAATCCACTGTCATGATATGCAGTAGTCATATATAATAATGGTTGCTTAGCCTCAGTCTCTTTCAGACTGTTTTGGCAAGTCAGATTATGCTTTCTTCTTTTGTCTCGTTTATTTGTCTTACAAACATTTTCAGCTAATTTTAAGACACTTGTTTTAGATCTGTTAGATAGCCATGTTTCAACGCCTTTGTGAGGTTCTTAAAAGACGCTATATAATTGTTCAGCTACGCATATTCATACGTGCATCATTGTTTGGTGCCAGCTTATTCACACGTTAAATAGCATTTCACTAAAAGAACGAGGCATTCAGAGCCACAGATTGACTTTGTTTTTGTGAGGTTAAGTCATGGTTTCTTTTCTGTCTGTAGGATTTCTTTGTTGACTTCAGCCAACTTTCGCCATGCCTCTTGTCAAGGTCAATGCTTCAGGTAATTAGATTATCAGTCGATTTTTATTAACTGTTGAAACAGTCCTAATATCTAATAAGTGATACTGACATTTCAGTGAATACCGGTATCTGGAAAATATCATGAATATTTTTGTAATTAGTTAATTAGTTAAGTTATCTCAACATTTGATATGGTGCCTTTTAACTACCTGAAAAAAGTGTTGCCTCCACTAGCCTAAATGATGTAAGTATAGTAAGTAAGTATATTCTCTATGAACCAATAACTAATCGCACAGTGGTGTACAAGTATTTAAGAACACAAAAGATAACTTTTCAGGCATACAACATCGTAATAATAAAAGATTTACATGTTAAACTATCAGCGGGTGATATAGTTTTAGGGCGATATAATGGGACATTTGTCATGTGTTTTTGCCTTTGTATGGCTCGGTGTACAGTTGACCGCACTTCCTGTAAGCAGCAACCGGTTATTCGGCACGCAGCAAATGGTGGATGTTCTACGTGACACAATTCGTGGTTTCTGTGCACCTCCTGTATTGATGTCCAAGTCAGTATTTGAACTCTCTCTCTCATCTCAGTCTTTCTTTGCTCAGTTCTAGCACAGGCATTTCTTTGCTTAACTTTAGTTTTAAGTCTTCACTGAATTCTAGTTTCAGCATTCTTTGGTATGTTCTGTGTGCTACCCAGTTCTGTCCACTCTTTCAGTTCTGTCAGTTCTTGAATTTTGACTGGACATCTCTGTTACAACTGTGGTTTCACTGATGGTCACTTGATGTATTAGCGAACTTTACATTTACATGTTTATCATGACCTACATTCATAGGCCTTAAAAAACTTTCTCATTGGCCAATGTCTGGGAGAATAATTGTGTCAGTTAAATATTTCAAATGGGAAAACCTTTTAAGACAAGGTATACCATGTTCTTGTTATTCGTCAGAGGGCAATAAGATGTTTCTCCAAATTCGACAGAATGCAGGATTTTTAATCTCTGGTCATCACAATTAATGGATTAATTTGATTAAATTTAAGCACTTATGAGTGTAAAAAATGTTAGATTTAAATGAAGACATATAGATTAGGATCATTAGGATATGTGGCTGCATGAAAAGCTTACATAAAGTCTGAAAATTTCAAAAATGAGTTTAATATTGCTTTAGATTGGGCTAGAAGTCCTGAATATTTTGGTGGAAAACTGCATGTTTTTATCCAAAATGGTAAAAAAGTTACAACTATTTAACATGTACTTCTCTGCATGAAAAGTTTAGGAATGAAATCGTGAATTAAACCTTACCTACCTGGTGTAAATTAAATAGATTCATCAAATTCAAAATTAGTTATGTAGCCTGAAGTTTAACATGAGACATTTTGTGTGATATATTGCACATTTATGTGAAAATTATGCACAGAAATATTTATGACCTATTTTATGTGTACTGCCTTCAGAGTCAGTTTCTGCTTATTGATTTTCTGACTTTGTGAGGGTTTGACCAAAACATTGCTATAAATTCAAAACAACTGATTTCAACCTAAAACATATTTCTAACCTGTTTCTGAAAAATTGCGTGATGCAACTCAGTGCTTAGTAATATGTATCGCACTAATTTAAATGATTAGAGTTAAATGAAGATTTAAATGATTTAAATTTTATTGCCATAGCTGAACGCTGATCTGGGTTGACCTCATTTTAGGTGTCCCATTTACAATAACGCTCAGACGAAAGACTGTGTGGACAGCTTCCTGAGCCAGGCAATTCGGCCACTCGTGTCAGCAATGCAGATCAGCGGGCACAACCGAGCGCGGCAACGGGACAAGTGGGGCCATCTCCTGGAGGATCTTGGAACTCTTCAAGATGAGGTTCTTCACGGGTTGGATACTTCCTTCCATGTTGCCTTGAGATTATGGGGCACGATAGCCGATTAGAGTGCTCTGCTTTTAACACAGAGAATATGGGTTTGAGCCTCCTCCCTGAGGCAGTTATCGTGTAGGCACCGTGAGCAAGTCCTTCACTGACAATTGCTCAGCACTATTGAGTGATGCGTAGTCAGTAGTTAGTGATGCTTCATAAATGCAGAAATAATAATAATAATCAATTGACATTGTCACTGTTGCCACTGGAAATGATAAATGTTGCTAGTGTCCTTGAAAATAATCAAATGCCATGCATGTATTTTTATTTATAAGCCTGTTTCTGTCCGCTATGCTGGTTCTGTAGAGTCGTTTAGGTGAGCATCAAAATCTCCTTTTTTCAGATTGCTTTACCCCGTCTTTTGATCTCGGGGGCAGTTCTTGACTATACGATTTTCTCTTGTGGACTGTGATTTTGGTTAGAAATAACCATTGATTGATGTCTCATGCATTATTATAAAGGTGCTACATAAGTTTTCAGATTAGATTGGATTAGATTGGTCTATAGTAATTTGTACTTGAGCTGCTCTCCCTCCCCTCAGGGTTCCGCAAGCCCCTGAAGACTGTGCTGTTTAATAGTGATTCTATTTTTTTCGGGTCTTGAGCACCCCTGTTTAGTTTATCCCCTGAGAGGTGCTTTATAAATTTTTAATTACAATTACAAATGTAAACTAAAGCTCCCACGTCCCATGAGGAACGTAGAGGAGGCGCTTATTTCCTTTTCTTAGACACTAGAGCTGGCAATGGATGAATCCCAAGGTCCTGGATGTAGGGCCAATGCATCACAGACTTGCCATTTTCTTTCTAGCTTACACCAATATTGGAAAAAAATCATTGCAATCACTATTGACCATATAAGGCTCTACAGGCGCTATATAAATTTCAGTTTGCATTATCAGTGTGTGTTATGCCATTGTAAGCAAAAGTAGAAGACATTAACTGTTTAATTTGTAGGCAGAGAAATTGGACGCTTATCTGCACTCCTGCATGTTGAAAGTCGACTCCAACTGGCACTACCGTGTCTGCTATGGCACTTGGGTCCTTTACCACACCCTCAAGGTTATGATCCGTTACCTGTTGACAGGATTCGAGCTGGAACTGTATTCAGTTCACGGGTATCACTACGTATACTGGTGAGTCTCTTCAGCATTGTACACACCCACACACACACACACACCCACACACACACCAGAGCTGCCATTGTATTCAGAGAAACCACTGTTTTGTTGTTGCTTCTTTTTGTTGTTTGGGTCATCAGAGTAACTCATTATATTGTAAATTAAGCATACAGCATGTAAAATAATCGATGTTGTAGGGACAACTATGAATTTAGCTGGTCTAATGACCTTTAGGTTTGTCCGATTGACTTCTCAACAGTAACATGTGAGTTTTTTTGCTACTAACCACTGGATACTGTTGCTCCTGTATCATAAGGCTTTTCTGGGCTTCCATGACCTGTGCTGCTGTGGAATGCCTTGGAAAGCTATTTGTTACTCTCTCTAGTTAGCCTGATGACTATGCACTGCTTTCTATGTTGATGGTTCATTTCATTTTTCCCTGCCCTGTGGAGTAACAACTTCTCTGTTGGACCATATTTCTGGGACAGTTTTCTGACTAAAATTCTCTTGGTTCTCCATAACCTGAATTGCATTAAATTTTTTTTGAACAGACATATAGTCAACTCACATACAGAGTGCCTCGGAGATGTTTTTCTGAGTGATATACAAACATTCTTCTACATTCTCCATTAACTTTAAATTGCACCTGTTCTGATAAGGTTGTTTGCCAGCACTTTTGAAAGGTTCTGTAAAGGTGCTATATAAATGCCATGATGCATTCATACAATTACAATTTGTTAGACATGTAATGTAGTAGATTATTTTAAAAACCTACACGTGTGGAAACGTTAATGTGGGTAAAGGTGGGCACCTGTACTAGAACTAGCGCTGAGCCTTGCCTTACCTGACTGTCCGTTGTCTGGATGTGTAGGTATTTGTGTGAAGGTCTCTACAATTGGCTCGTATCAACGATAACAAGAGCTGAGAACTTTATCGTTGAACACGAATCTTTGGCCGCTGGTAAGCTTCTTGTAACATGTGGCACAATCTCGTGAAAACATACTTTGCCTTTCACCACTACATCTTGATAGTAGTACTACAATGCATACATATTGTGGGGAGAGATTTTAATACTATATATATTATATATATTCTATATATATTACTATATATGTGGGATGCAGTGGTATAGTGGTATGGTCGGTGCCTCGTAACCGTAGCTTGGAGCATAAAAATGTAAGCTGCTGCATCAGGCTGAACCGTTGGGAAATATGGATGTTGACGTGACTCTATTGGTCTTATTCTTCCAGATCCGCACAAAGGTCGAGGTGGAAAGAAGAACAAGAAGAAGAAGAAGCCACGTGCGGTGGGAACAGAGCTGATCATGACGCAGGCATTGCACAGTCTCTGTGGTGGATACTACAAGGTGATTCACTGGTTTTCTGCATACAGAAAGGCCCAATGCTTAGCACTGAACGTAAATTGTTTAATTTCATATGCAACATTGAGCTTACTGTATATATTTAAAGTTACTCTAGGCTGAAAATTGCATGTGTAAAGGAATCTCAGTCTACTATATTGTACGTAGTTTAAGCCTTTAAGGCTTCTTATCTGAATATTACTGTACATATTTAATGGCTTCTTAAACTGAAAATTATTGTGCATATTTAAGGAGTCCTTAGGTTGAAACTTGCTTATGTATAGCAGTATTTATTGTTAACTGGAACATTAGTATGGTGATGTATGAGCTAGAGTATGTTATTCTGTATCTTTAGGATGAGCAAAGTATTTCTTTGTTAGCTGGTAAAACGCGGGTATGTACTAGTAAAGGTGAAGGTAACGACTTGTGTATATGCCTATCAGAAGTCTGGTTCAAGGATCTTTCAGCTAGAAAGGCAAAAAGAGGACCCTGTGTTTTGTGGTGATTTTTTAGGCTGTTTGTTTTAGTCGCTGTTTGTTTTTGAGTTCTTTGTGTCTCTGTGGATATTATGGACAGTTTGCTGTGTTACAGGCTGCAATAGGTCTCAAGATGGACGGAAAGTTACCTCTGCCGAAGTTTGACTTTGACTGTGAGGAAGTTCGCTACAATCACCGCTTTGCACCTTTTGGCTCAGTCTCTACGCCTCCACCAATGCACTACTTACAGTTCAAGGTAACCACGGCCAGGAAGCAACGTGTAACAAAATGCCAAGATCCATTATTTGCTCATGTACATTTTAAATTCTTAACTGGAGCAACCTTATGATGCTCCCTTCAGGAGTCTTTTCTGGTAATACATTACGTTGATGTCACATTCGAAAGTTGAATTGAATTTAGGTCCATGTTTGTGGCTGCTTTATTTTAGAACTGTCTTATAATGATACATGTCAGGAGGAAGGTCTGGTTTTTCTAGTTTGCTTTCCCTTGTCTAACAAAGACTTTGATTAGCTTGGTAAACTGCCAGTGGGGTTCTTGTAGGTTGAATTGCCACCCAGACTGACAGGTAATTTTAAAAGTCAATGAGTCATTGACTCTTTTAGAGAGAGAGAGAGAGATTAAATGGTGTTTCTGTGTTAATTCATTTATTCTTAAACTGGTTGCGCTTTTTGCAGGAGATGACAGACGTAGGAAGGTACAGCCCTCCACTGGAGGCAAACGATCTTTACAATGGAGCGAGCAAGTGCTTCCAGCAGGCCAAGATGCATCTCGAAAGCATCCAAAATCCATCAAACGAGGTCCATCTCTAAGTTTCTGTCATGAGCTTGGACACAGTGGTGTAACTAGATATGTGTGTCTACAACCAGAACATTTGCCGGGAGACCCAGGCCCAGTTCTGCAAAAGAGAAGGCTTCCTGAGATCTTGATAAAGTTATAATGCCAATTTAATTGATCCTAAATAAGCACAAAATGGAGTTATTCATTTAGAAATCTCATTATTTAATTAATTATTGTACACAAGAAACATCTTAAGATGCACCTTTTTGGAACTGCTAGTTAGTCATGTTGCAGAGCCTTTGTGAGATCCTTAAAATGTGCTATATAAGCTTTTGGATACATACATACAACATTGTTGAATCTGAATCTGGCGTACAATACAGTTGTGCACAAACAACCTTGTCCAGGGTTGTAAATATGGAGTCTGCTCAGCAGGTATGATTACAATCATTGAATCACTACAGATTCCGGACACTACTGAAGAGACCGCCTTGTCTTATCCTCTCTTCTTAAATAGTGATGTACTGTTTCTTCTTTGTAGGCACAGACGTTACTAAAGATTGCCAAAACAAACTTTGTCGTAATGAGATTACTCATAGGAGGACATAAAAAAGACTGCAAGGTATTTAATCTCTTTGTTTGAGTCGGTCATCATGTCTCATTTTCAGTCACCTAAAATCACACGTTTCTAGCCACGTATCAATGCAGGTGCTTTTCACTGCGCCCTTACAGTGCAAAACACTGATAAGTCTAAGCGCTAAATTTCATATGTATTTATTTTAACTCTTGTTCATTGCCTGGTGTGGGTTTTGAGAAATATCATTAATAGTTAATCCCTCTAATTTGAATATAACTATAATCATCTCTTTTAAAAGACTAAGTCGGTGCTACACAGAGGTCCATTTATGCTACATGATGTTATTACTAATGTTAGTATTTGTATTATTAGTTTATTATGATGTTGTTTTTGTTCCAGGTGCCTCCAGAATTTGATTTCAGTCTTCACAATACATTTCCTGTAATAAAGTTACCCTAGCTGAGTGACTGTGAATCATTCAGTGATTGAGCTACATTATTGTGACTGTTTTGTTCGAAACGATGTTCTTCAGTAGTTAATAAATTTTCTCATTAGAGAGTTGGTACATAATTTTAAAGTAAAAATGAGCTATATAAATTCACAATCATCCAGTTTAGATTAAATTTGAGACACCAATGCTATATGTTTAAAAGGGTTTGATGTCTTTCTGAGGGGCTGTTGGGCCTTTTTTGGTTTAATCTGCCAATAATCTGCACTCTTACACAGAAATTATTAAAATCTTGATACAATTGGGTACCTGAATTATGTTCAGAGGCATCTTTCCAGATGAAATTATAAAAGTAATTCAAGAACAAATTTATCCTCATTTTTAAGTTTTCCATGTCATTTGCTTTTTATACTTTAGGTAACATGAAGAATAGACTTGTTATTTTTACAATTACTTTACTGCTGCCTTCTATAAATCAGTTAATAATATGTTTATCTATTGTGCCTTTTATTGCACAGTTAAATTGTATAAGAAAACCTGTGTCATTGTAGTTGTTTAAAAACTTTGCATTTGGAAGAAAATTAAATTTGTCATTAAACTAACAGCAATAAATCACTGCATCAATTTCAAAAGTGAGAAACATTGAACATATTAATTGTAATCGTAATCTCAAGATTTCTACAGCGCCCAACGAAAGCTAAGTCGCGGGAACCAGCTTATTCACAGGCGCTCAGTCAAAACAAAATCGATAGGCAAAAGGGTTCGGTTCCAGGTCAAGATCCAGGAGTCAGGCAGTCAGTTATTTGGCTGTTATGGTATTTTGTTAAGCTTGGCACCTTGCTGCCTCTAGTACTGTACTCTGATTGAGTGCAGAGGGAGAGGGATCGGGGTTACTCATATGTGGACAAGAGGGAGGGTGGGTGATGCCCAATGCAGACATTCGCTTCTAAGCTTTGTGCATATAGTTGTTTCACTAAAGCCTGGGTGTTGAACACCAACTTCAGTCAGACGGTAGACATCCAAGCTGTAGTACCTTGAGTGTGGCCATGGCAAAGGGGAAGGTAATGCCACATGTGGATAAAAGCGGACAAGAGGGAGGGAGGGGTCCATGGTAGCTATCCTGATTCCTCTTTTTCTTCTTAGCTATCTTGTCAGTCCAGTTCCGAACGCCATCCACCGTAACCGTGTGACTGATTGTGTGCCTGCTTGCCTTGTGGATCTTAACCTGGAACCATTTCTAACTCTCCTGCCTAACGATTTTGTTTTGCCTGAACGCCTTTGAATTGGCTGGTTCCCACAACTTAGCTTTCGTTGGGCGCTTTACAAATCTCGAGTTTACGATTACAATTAGGTCATTTCTACGGACGTCCTTTATGGGCGACCTCTGAACAGAGATGAGGATGACGATGGTGCTGTTGATGATGATCAGGTGCATATAGCGCTTGAACAGAAATTGTCAAATACCAGACAGTCGAGAAAATGCCATACTTTTTTAAGTTTACCGTGCTGTGGACCTTAGCCAACCCACACTTCTGCTCTCACTTGATCTTAGTGCCGTGTTTGATACCATAAGACACATTCTTACTGATGGTATGCCTGCTGCAATCGCTGTTGCTCTTGTCTAGTCTAGACTTGACTATGCCATTTTATCCTTTTCCATACCCTTTCTTATAGCATCAGAAAATTACAGCGAGTGCAGAACTTAGCAGCACACCTTGTCCATCCTAATTGGTAACATTCATCTGCTGGCATTCTCTCACAACTTCACTGGCTCCCGGTTTCAAAGAGCACTGATATTAAAATAACAACTATCACTTACCGACTTCTCCATACCCAACAACCTGCCTGTCTCCGATCATTAATTGTTTATCATGTTCCCGTTTGTAATACATGATCTTGTGACCCACTGAAGCTGCGACAACCTTCATGGGCAAAGTCATTGGGGAAGATGCTTTTAGTTCGGCCTCGCCCATGATTTGGAGCAACATTCCTTAATCAGGTCTGCTCCATCAGTCTCATCCTTCAAGCGAAAACTTAAAACTTTTTGTTTTGTTAACTCTCCTATCACCTAGTTTCCTTTCCTTTGCTACTGAATGTCTCCCCTGAGCGTCTGACAGTGCCTCTGATTCAAATTTTTTATTCCTGGCACGTTAATCTATTCATTCATTGGTTCAAGTTTGATTTAAACTAAGTTTCAGGTTAATGGTGCTAGAGTTTTCAGAGGCAACTCTGTGTGTTTACTGTGCCTAAATTAGACTGGTATCTAACACAGGGTCGAGGCCAGATGGTCGCTATGTAAAACCGCATACATGTGCGTGTAAGGCGTAGAGCCTGAGAATAAGCGGCTTAGCTTTCGTACCCTTTGGCGCTGAAGAAACCTACAGAATACGATTGCGAACAAGGTAATTTTTATGACCTCGCATATTAGTATCAAAAGCGCATTGCAGTGTGTTCTGCACCGATTTGCCTAATTTGACAGATTTAGCAACACTAGGCATTCCAACAAGTGGGATTAAACTTTGTCACTTGCTTACTTACTGATAACTTGATAAGGAACATAGCGTTTACACGAGAGTACAACGCACCTGGTTATCCGCATTAGTCTTCGCCAAAATTATGGATTACATATTGAAATATAGATTCCAGGCTATACGACGCATCTAAGCATTTAATACGTCTGTTACGTTATAGATGTGAATTTTCAGTTTTTAATCAGTGTTGTTACTAAAATTAAAACAGTACGGAAATAGAAATAACATAAATTTTTAGATACTTTGTGTGATAAAATATAAATCTTTGAAATATCGTTACTGTTACCCGGGATAGTTTATCTAAGAACGTCATTGAATAGTACATAGAACCTGTACTAGCGATGTGTGATCTATGCTGGCCATCATTGATTAAATGGCTGAGAGAAAATAATTCCTCGCTTCATTTAAACTATTAATTTATCGGAGTTTTCGTCTTTCGCAGAATTCCATTAGCCACAGTCATTTGAAACTCAGAAACACATGTATAAAGAGAAATTCCGGCGAAAAGCGGGTCTCTCGCTTCTCGATCCCAATCTTCAATTGCATACCGAGGATCCCGATGCTAGTCAACAGACGGACGGTGCCGGATCGAGGCGTCCTCGCAGCGGAGCTGACCACGAGGAAGACGGGCAAGAGTACGGCCTTGTTGAATTGCAGACCTTTGTATTTAGTTTATTTTGGGCTTTTCGGAAGATAGCTCTGCTAGGCACCGTATAGCAGACGGCGTTTCTGTAACCTGCCGGCCGGCGCGTATTGTGAATTGTGCCAGCGCTGCTATTAAAAATTCTTTTACCATTTTAAACCGTTATTTGTACGGCATTTTTAATTAATACTTCTCACTGGTGCAATTCTGATCGCCCACTTTTCAGTTTGTGTGCTATTATCTTGACCCAGAACCAAACATCACAAAATCTTGGCAGGAAAAACTTAGCCAGATAACTTTCGCAGGGATAAGCTGTTTACTTCAGACAGGATAAAGGCCAGGTGAAAATGCAGGAATTACCATTAATCTCGTCATTGGGTATCTGATTGCGCATTTATCCTATGTATTAAGTGTGGTTTTGTGTTGTCCAATGCACTTTTGTGTTGTTTAGAGCACTGTGCTTGTTAATAGCGCTTGGCTTGTAACGCTGAGAGTACAAGTTCGAGCCTCCCCTGAGACAGTTACTGTGTAAAGACCTTGAATAAGTTCTTCACTCACAATTGCTCAGCACCATCAGTTGATGCTTAGTCATTAGGTAGTGGCACTTCATAAATCCAGAAATAATAATAGTAACTGTCAGGTTGGAAACACTGCTGATGACTTTCTCTTCAGTGGCATTATATAAATTTGCGATTACAATTACCATTGGCATGGTAGTGCCCAGGTGTTGTAATTGTAATTTGAGATTTATAAAGCGCCTCTTAGAGGATAAACTCAACAGAGGTGCTTCCAACCCAAAAAAGTAAAATCACTGTTGAACTGTACAGTCTTCAGGCGCCTGCGGAACACTGAGAGGGGAAGAGAAAGGAGCTCAAGTCGCAATTCTCGAGGGAGATGATTCCAGCAAGTGGGACCAACGTAGGCAAAGTTGAGTGTGTCGATGGGTACCCAATCACACAGGTGTGATTTGATAGACTGTTAGGTGCTCAAGCTGTGACATTCCTTGCACCTAAAGTATTGGCTGTGTGCCATATAGAAGTCTATGCCTAATTTGCATAATTATGCATAATTTGCATAATGAGGCCTACTTGGCATAATGATGACAGATTCCTGCAGTCTGTATTAGTCATTAGTCAGAGCAGTGCTATCTGTCACCTGCAAAGAGGTGGGCAAGTGATGTGTGTATGTGTACATATTTTATAGATGACCACATGACCTCCACCCTGCTCATTTTAAAATGACTTTATCTAGTGAGGTCTTTCACCATTGCTGCCCAGTTGAACAGAAACCATGTCATTTTTAAATTCCCACATACCAACTGTGCTGGCCTGGGGTAGAAATCTCTGAGATTTGGTCACCATCAGTGTACATGTTGAAGTTGCAGGTAGGAAGCTGTGTAATGCTGTTGGTGCAACCCAACACTTTGATGGTACTTTAGGGCAAATTGGCAGCTACCATCCTTTCCGTATAGGTATAAAACAGAAATAACATTACATGGGGCTTGTTGATTTAGAGACCATAGTACATGGAGTTCATATATTTGCATAGGGTTTTTATAATTTGAATATATGAATTAATTTGAATATATTATTGACTGACGATACTCAAGTGTACATTCCAAAAAGGAGTCGGGTACCCATGTGATGTTTAACTTAAGTTTTGATGGCCTAAATACCTTTAGCTTATTCAGAATACAACTGGGTAACAGTGGTATGTGCATATATTCTGTTGAAATTAATTCAAATTGGCATTAATCTCATTAGTTACTCATGAAAAAACCTGACATTTACTGGTCCTTGTGATTGTAATATAGCCTCCTTCAAAAACTCACTTGCAGCACAAAAAATGTTCCAATGGCGTGGTTTTCAACTGTTAACGGAATAGAAGCAAAGAGTGTTGGTTACCTTGTATTATTGGTGACTAAAGCACCTACTCCTGAATGATGAGTTAAAATTTCTATAATGCATTGCACCACTGGAACTAAACATATACCGGTATACATATATGCGTGATACATGCATACATACCTACGCTCACATATGTTCATGAATACTCTGTATGCCTCTACCTTTGTGTTTATGTGCATTCTGTATGTCTGTCTTTGTGGATGAGTGTCATTCTATATGTCTGTCTTTGTGGCTGTGCACCTTCCTTTATTTGTTCCTGTGTTATTTTAATTGCTTGTGTTTATGTCCATACCTACTATTCCTCACTCGGCCGATGGACATATGGCACATCCACAAATGCATTACTTACTTACTTAAACAGTTTTTAATCATTACCAATCTGTTTTTGTGCTGTTACTGTGCTCATTTTTTTCCGCAGACAAACAATGACTGTATGCCGAAATCTTGAAGCGCTAGTCAAGAAACTGAATGAGCTTGATCTAGACACTGAGCAACGAAATCGACTTGAGCAATTTCTCTCACAGAAGCAGACAATTGGAGAGCTGAGCAACGATGATTTTGAAAAGCTCCAGGAACTTGGAGCTGGAAACGGAGGAGTTGTTTGGAGCGTACGCCACAGATCTTCCGGGCTGACGATGGCTCGTAAGGTAACACGAGTCATGATTCTCAGTTTTAATATGTAGTGTAATCATTGTGAGGGCTAAACTACATTAGACATCAGATGTGCAGGGAAGTAAGAAATTTGGGGGACTGACCTTGTCATATTTTATCAGAGCCAAAAATGTAGGCCATTTGAATCTGTTTTTGACTAATGATAATGATTTCATGTGTTGGCAGATGATACATTTAGAAATCAAGCCAGCCGTGCGAAATCAGATCATTCGTGAACTAATGGTGCTACATGAGTGTAATTCTCCATACATAGTCGGCTACTACGGTGCATTTTACAGTGATGGCGAGATCAGCATATGCATGGAGTACATGGTCAGTTGAGATATCTTTTGAGATTCCGTTGCTTGTTTTAAGTCTGCAGTATCTAGCTTCTTTGTACTGTTCTTACGTAGTTTATTTCAGCATTCCAGAAAGTGGCTGTTGCTTCGTGATTTAGTTCACTGTTCCACAGTATTAATTGAAAATCTAAATTTGATTAATTTAAGGGACATGGGTCTCTGAGCACAGCAACTGTTATCCCACAGTTCTTATTAATGTTCCTACATACATACGGTTCACCGTTAATTAATTTTTTGTTACAACATATATGCTGGAGCTTGCGCCGCATGTGGCTTAAGTCAACAAATAACTGTACATATACAGCATCCTTTTCCAGCCTTGACCGTACTATGGTGCTCTATAAATTTTATTATTATTATTATTATTATTATTATTATTTTATTATTATTATTAATGAGAACCTTAAGAGTAGGATCTTGAACTAAATGCACAACTTATCAGCCACATCATGTGTATGGATACTGGTGGTGCCATATCATTGTGCTGATATTGTAATAAAGAATGTTTTATTAGTGGGTCAGAAAGTCCACCTAATGATGGTGCACGTGTCATATTTTATGATCTAATTTACCTTTGTTTAGTTAAGTGTTAACATGACCCACTTTGTTGCTTGCTTCATAGGATGGTGGTTCACTTGACCTAATTTTGAGAAAAGTAGGTCGTATTCCGGAGCCAATCTTGGGAAAGATCAGTGATGCAGTAAGTCTGTCTTATGTACCCCAATGAGAATTATCTAGTGCCTTTTAGAGCACAACAAATTAGAGTTATTTGTGGGAATTACCTTGAGAAATCTACTCATGTCTATTGTTTGAGGGAAAAAACTTGTTTATATAGAAAAAGTATCTGATTTCTGTTGATTTGTATGGGTATTTTGAAGTTGGCTTCAGTTAAGGTAAGCTTTGCTTATGTGTATTAAAGAAAGGCATGGATTGTAGCTTGTCTAGATAAGCACAGAGGTATATATGATTGGTACTAGATAAATAGGTAAAAAAGTAATATGAGTTCAGGGTTATAGGTTTGGTAAAATTTGTACACACCTAATTAAGTAGGTGGATCTGTAGTTAAGGTTAGGTAAAGTTAGATAAGGCAAAATAAAATTAGGTAAGGCAGATAAGCAGTTTAAGGTTATTTCAAATTGCACAATTGTGTCAGATGAAGGTCAGATACATTAAGGTTAACACATTTTACGGAGTTTTAGTTTAGGAAAATGCCTATCTTGTTGGATTAAAGCAGTTTTCTTTGCAAACAGATCCTTCAGTGTTTGGTACCTAGTACTGAACAGTTTTTTGTACAGCTGTACAGAATGCACATTACTTTTAACATTTTACCTTTATGACAGTGGCAGATTTAGCTCTAGGGTTGGGGGGTGGTTCAGCCCTGCCCCTCATTGTTATTTGCCAGCGCCCCTCAGACCAGACCTGTGCCAGAATGTGGTGCTCCTCTGGAAATGCTCTTGCCCCCACGCAAGCACTCCTGGAGCTGCGACTACTTTATGAGTGCTGAGCTGATGCATATTTTGTGCTAAGAAATGACGGGTACTCTTCACGAGATAAGTCGTTGTAAGGTCTGTCCTTTCATGCAGGTCTTAAAAGGGTTGAGCTACCTTCGAGAGCAACATCGGATTATGCACAGAGGTAGGACCATGTCTTCTTCTGCACGTAGAATTGAGAATATGAAGAAGCATGCTTACAGTTTTAACAGCTTTGAAATTCACTTGGTCACCTTTGCAAAGTTTCCTTGTGGTTAAGTCAGGTAATTGCACAGTTATTGTCTTTTTGAGAGGCTACGTAAAAGTGCTATACTTTTTTTGCTATTGTTTTGTTAGTGGTTGAAACCATGCTATTTGACTGTGGACTTATATTGTCAGGTCAGGAGCATCTCTGAGGAGTTTCTTGAAGAGGTGCTGTATAAATGTGCAGTTTTGATTGCAATTACGATGAATTATGTTACACTCTGGTAGTTACATCTCTTACATCGTTCAACATCAATCCTCGGAGACATGAATGTTTATTAATATTTTTGCTGAAGAAGTAACAAACAAAAGAATTTACACAATTCAGCTTATTTTAATGAGTTGGTTTTCTTTTTTCTGCCAGATGTAAAACCCTCCAACATACTCGTTAACTCTAGTGGAGAGATAAAACTGTGTGACTTTGGTGTTAGCGGACAACTCATCGACTCGATGGCCAACTCTTTCGTTGGTACGAGGTCGTACATGTCAGTAAGTCACGGCAAAACTGCTACCTCCTTGTGAGATAAGTTATGTTTTCCTAATTAAAATGGATGCAACCTGTGGCCAGTCACTTATGAACTTGTCTTGTATGATTGTTACGTCGTGACTGTGCAGTGTGGACGTACGCATTTACACAAGACTCTGCCCGAAGCTTTGATAAAGTCGCGTCAGTTTGCGGTAGACAGTGACCTTTGTGCAACCTCGTCAAATGGGGTCAGGCTACTGACCTTTGAGCATCTGTGGAGCAATACAGAAAGTGGCACACATGGTTGATGTTTGTTCGCAAACACACTTCATTGGCTGACTA
Source organism: Norana najaformis (assembly GCA_964023275.1). Taxonomy (NCBI): domain Eukaryota; kingdom Metazoa; phylum Annelida; class Clitellata; order Crassiclitellata; family Hormogastridae; genus Norana; species Norana najaformis. Next base: position 34,863,161 of record OZ029917.1, read on the forward strand.
TCGATTCTTCATCTTCCTGGTGGTGATGCTTGCTACTGGCTGGGCACAAACCGCGTGCGCTAGAAGAAGAAGTGACCATTTGGATTCTTGGATGTGCATTCACATAAAAATGTTGGCCATGCATTACAAAATTTGTGCAGCAGTTACAGTGACTTGCGTATGTCCGAGGGTGAATTGCTTTTGAAGGTAGAATTGATTCATTTGTGTACGTGTCTCTGAAGAAACTCCTCATCAGTGACTGACCGAAGTTGAAGGGGTATCTTACGGCTGAGGTGCAGACATAATCATGGGTTTTTTAGGTGAAAAGTAAAGATACCCTTTAGCATGATGCTCCTTCAGCCTACATCCATGTGGGATTGGGAAATGAATACCAACACAAGGTGGGGAGATTTAAAAGGTGACCGATTGTTAGATTTCTGTTGTCATGTTTACTCTTCAACCTCACTAACCTCTGAAGACCAGTAAGCGATTACCTCACCATATCTCATGCTACCTTCACTTGTTCTGCTGTTATTTCCCTCTTTCAAATCTTACCCAGTCTTTCCTTACCCCACCATTCGTTAACCTCCTCCCCTTATCTTCCGATATGTAACTTCTCGTACCATTCTAACTGTCTCAACTTGCAACGGGTAATAGACATACTGGATGCAATATCAGGCAACCTGCAGGACTATAAGCCACTCTGTTTTAACTCACACCCGTCAGAGTTCATGTAAAAACTACTATCTGATGTCCAGAGGGTATGGAGGTATTGTAAAGGAGTGTGAACATTAAATGTATTATCTAATGTTAGTAATGGTTCTATTCCTTGCTTCACAGCCAGAGAGGTTGCAGGGCACACACTATTCGGTACAATCGGACATCTGGAGCATTGGTTTGTCGATGGTAGAAATGGCTATTGGCAAGTATCCCATTCCGCCTCCGAGCCCCAAAGACATGGCGCAGATATTTGGCACGAACGCCGTCCTCGAGCACCTGGAAGCTGCCAAGGCCGGCCTGCCACTTCCAGGTAGGAGCAGTCACTAGGTTTTCATGCCAACTGTTGTCATGGCGTTATTGAGATGGGTTTACGTAGAAACAGGGAAGGGGGCCTTAGATGAAGTGACAATGGCGATGAAAAAGTACGATAATGATTTATGTAAAGATCATGCTGTTATGATGGTAATGTTTAGGATTTTCACTGATGATAATGATTTTTTTGTTTACTGTTAAGCGTAATACTTTATGTCTTAATATTACTGTTGTTAGTAGTATTATTCCTCTTATTATTTTATTGTTGCTATTTTTTATTTCTTTTTTATTATGACTATTATAACTCTTTCTTTATGTTATTGTTGCTCCTATTATTATACATGTATAATGAAATTGTACAATGATTGTTAGCACTTGTGTGTGAAGAATTAGTCAAAGGTCCCTTTGGGGGGGGCTATGTGGTATGAAGTGAGCACTCATCCAGTAGCTGTTGTGCAGTCCTGTAGCTGTTACTTAGTTAATTATTAGTTAGTTACATGTTAGTTTGTTAATTATCCTGATACTTAATAAAACGCCTTCTGATTGCCCGATAAAGCACTGCAAGAATGTTACGGCACTACATGCTAGGATAGGAAAGTTTCAGGTAGAAATAACATTGAGACTACGGTATGTGTTGTTGGCTCATTGGTCATCAGGAAGGAACGACAACCGTGAGTGGCTCAGTGTCTGATAGTAAAGCACTCGAATTGCTGTGCACAGTTTGCAAAATCGATTCCTGCGTGTTATGTAAAATGGCACTCTGATGTAAAACAGTGTAAGCTGCAGAAGTGGTTGTCCAGTTTTTGGATAGCTACTGTTTAACTGAAGCACCCTTCCACCAATAAGCCATGCCTCCGAGGACTGTCGTTTAAAGAGGCATGTAATAAATGTGCATTTTTACCTCATCTTAAGAATTTCTGTTGAAACACGTCTGCAGCGTGGTCTGGAAATAGCGAGCTGATCACGGGTGATGGCCCGCTTCCAATGGCCGTCTTTGAGTTGCTGGATTATATTGTCAATGAGGCAAGTATGACACCAAGCAGTCGTTGGTCAGTCGGTATGGCCTGTGATTTAGTTTGCCTTTGCACTCGTAGATGGCGCTTTTTGATGTGGAATGGCTTTGATTTTTCATGGACGGCTGATTCTGTTTCTCTGGTATATGGCTGTGCTTTTGAAATGTGATTTAGTGTGAGCACAAGAATGGCGATGTTTCTTTTGTTTTTCTCTTCTGTTTTTACCTCTACTTGGTTAGAGTATTATTTATTGGGTGAAGAGAACTTGTTTTTTTGAGTTGAGCGATTTAAGTTGTTGAGCGAGTAGGCGCTTGGTGTAGTTTCTGTGGCTGGTTTTAAGTTTAATTTGCGTGACTTGTTTCTTTGTCGCCATTTTTGCACTGGGTAGTGTGTGGAATAAAGGTTTTTCATGTTAATCTGAAGCTTTCGGATTGGGTTGAGTTCCTGTTGGAGTGATGTTTACCTTGTTCTGATTGTGAGTGGATTTCTGTGTAGTTCGTTACCAAATTGTTGACCTTGTCGGATGCCTTATTCACTTCATTTCTCACCTATACCACAAGCCAGATCATTTGCTAGTATTCATGCGACTCTGAAAATCCTGTGACTGCTCTCAGCAGTGAACTGTATCCATTCCCACGGCATCTAGTAGTTCTGGAAAAACAATTTACCTATTTCAAGACAAATTTGTGACAGGTCATGCTCGTAGTTTTCTGTTTTCATAATTTTGTCTTATTCTTATGTACCCTGTTTTTGTCTGAGAATTCCAGGCACCTGTGCGGTTTGAGCAGCTTTTTGAATGGTAGTTTGTAATATGTCAATATGTGTGAATTTTGATTTTAAGATTGTTATGATTCCATCATCCAGGGTTGAATCTAACTGTTCACTGATTCCAGGATTTGCACTTACTTTGGTAGCTCTTTCTGCCAATGCAGTTGTGGATGAAGTATCCAAAGCATCCATCAGAGTTGCCGCTTGGTGATGTTGGCAGTATTTATTGTCCTTAACTCTCATTTGCATTCTTTCATTTCAGGACCTGGAAATTATATCCATGATCCCCGTTCATGATCTTTAGTTTTAAGTACCTTACAAAGGTATGTCGTCGATTCAATGATCCTTTGCCTACTAAAGATTACATAAATATCAAATCGGACTCTAAATGGCCGACTTACCGCAAGTTACCTGCTTCAGTCAAAAACTTCACCACTAACGGCTAATCATGGTCAGCTGAAATGCATGTACATATCCTGTGGCATGCATCAGTAAACCATCTTTGAAAATGAATGTATTTATCTGAATAGTGGCATGATTGCATGTAGTTATCACTTACTGCATGTGTATGTGTGTGTGTATATGTATGCACCAGAACCTGTGTTTAGCACACACTGTTGTAAGGGGAATTCTGACTTCATGTGTTTGAGGTCGTGGATGTCAGATTAATTCTTGTTTAGAACACTATTACATTACCATACAACTTCATTGGAACACAATACTTGATTGGTCCTCATTAAGTTAGTCTAGTATTACATAGTAATTTCTTTGGCACCAGTTTCTGTTGCACAATTGGTTTATCAATGTTGCACCAGGTGAAGCCGAAAATCAATTTCCAGATGGCAAGTCCACTGAGGTTGACCTTCCCAAAGGTATTGCTGTATGGAGGGTGCAGTGTATCTGGACATATCTGTGTGGTGTCAAACTACTTACCAACAGTGACGTATGCTGAACATTATGTATTTACATATGTAGCAGGATGTGTGCATATGCTTATTGACTTGGCTGCTTCTTTCCTTTCTAAAGCATCACCCTTCCAACCATCTGTCCAGAGTTCAGATCTGAGTGCATGATGTGAATATGATGCAGCTGACGTTTGTTAATTCCCATTACAATAGCTTAGAGATGTGCTTTGAAGCCCAACAAGAGAAACATTATGAACCACCAGCTGAGTGAAGTTTTCCTGTTTGTTTTGAAAAATAGGCTCAGTGAGAAATTGCTAACATAGGGAAATTGACGGTTCATGAGCCATGCACCCTGCTATCTTGGTAATACAGTGTCCTCCAAGAGTTTTTGCAACAACTGAACACCTAAACTGTTGTGCAGCTAAAAACTTGTTACCAGTGAAGAATTAAATTACATGACTTCTGTAATGATGGGCACTGATTTTGAAATACTGGTCTCCTTAACTGAACTAAGATACATCTAGATACATCTAGATACAATTGCATTTGAGTGTTTCTCAAATGCCACTCTGCAAATGTCCAGATACATGCCGGTATGTACATGCATGCATACACACACACATACATACACACACACACACACACACACACACACACATATATATATATATATACTTACATGCACAAATTCAAATGAATGAGTACATGCATCATACATGATACATGTTTATGTCCTTGGCCATCCTCAGTGCTGTGACTGTTCACATTATTATTCTGTATTTGATTCAAGTGTAACCAGCAGTCTTCTTCTTGGAGTCAGGAAGTATGTACTGATGCACGTAGCAACTTGCAGAAAATACTGTCATCATAGTTCATCATTTGTTGGATAATGATGATGAAGGCAGAAAGCAGGTCCATTGGCTTCATGCCACCCAGATGAGTGAGGTGGTTTCCCACTGCCTTCCTCACAGACAGTTGTGGGTGAGCAACTTGCCCAGGGTCGCTACACAGTGGCTTGAGGCAAATTTGAACCCACAAAGCACTGACCATACCACTACCCCACCACGTCCCACTATTGTGAGAATTGGGTTGTAAACCTGGATAAACTTCATTCCTCTCTCAACGTTCTCAGTGACAACGTTGAGCGCCATCACAATATACAGTGAAGCAAGACAGATATAACTTTTTTATTCCAGCTTTCTGGTGGGAACCTGAGGATTGATTCCTTCAGTTTCAGGATGTGTAAAATGTTCCTGTGTGAGTGGTAACAAACAACTCAGTGAGCTGTAAACATTATCAGATTGAATCTCTTCTTCTTTATGTTCTCTGCCTCTCGGCAGGTTCGTATGTCCAATGACGCCATCTTTCTCTGTTCTGTGCCTCTCTCTTCAGTCCACTGTATCCCTCCTCTTTCATCATCTAGTCCAGAAGCATTGCTCTTGGTCTTCCATGTGTTCTTTTTCCCTCCATTCTTCCTTCGATGATGTCTTTTAATAGGGTGTCCCCTCTCAGGATGTGGCCGATCCATTTTCTCTGTCATCCGCGTATAGTGCCTATCAAGGATCTTTTTTCCTCTACCAGCTGCAATATTTCTTCATTGGTTCTTCGCTCCCTCCAGATTGAATACTGTTAGTAGTAATGCAGTCAGCGTAAGGCATTTTAACGTACCTGATAGGAAATTTGATTTAGACACAGAAGGTGATTTTGTTTAAATGTTAAATTGTGTAGTAAATTAGTATGTGGTTTTCGTGGGATTTTTCTGTTGGAATTATAATTTTGCTACCATTATTGCTGCTTGTATAATTGTTATTGTAGGTGCTACTGTTATCATTAGCAAAGTTACTTCTGTTTCTATTGTTGTCTTTGTTTCTCTTGTTGTTGTTTGTTGTTTATTGTTATTGCTTTAGTTAGAATTGTTGCTGCTGCTGATTTTTGTGTTTCTTTTGTTACAGTAACTCGTGTTTTGTATTTTTATTGTAAATTTGCTGTTATTTGAGTTACTCTTATTGCTGTGTGGATTTTTACACTGTGGTAACTACGTATTTCACTTCAGTTGAAGAATAAAATAGCTGAGGAACATTGAGAGGTTTTTACTTACTTTCTTTTATTTTTTTACTTACTTATTATCAACAGTGAAGAAACAATTTGTGGAAGCTGTGAGTTAGGTGTTTGTTGTAATTAAAAATTAATTACTGTTGTGTTTGTGTTTGTGCTAGCCTCCACCAACCCTTCCAAGTGATTACTTCTCCAAAGAGTGCGTGGATTTCGTAAACAGCTGGTGAGTTCTGATAGATTGTGTGTGCGATATCCTCTGTGTCTCAAATCTTTTGAATATAATGCCCTTAATATATTTTTATAATCAAGACTTTACACATTTGATGTGCACTTCTGCAAGGCACTGCGACCTTGTAACACACCTCATTATAACACAAATTCTGATATAACAGTGATTTTGAATGGTGCAGGGACTACATACATACGCACGTACATACAGACACACATACATGCATACGTACACACAGACAGATACACATGCATACACACATACATACATACATGCTTATATAATGGGCCCAAGACATAGATTGCAAATAAGGTTCTGCTTGGAAAATGACCTCATCGTTGCACATAATTGTTATGAGGAATTTCTTGATGTGGCTTCCAAAGCATTTCCGTTGAAAATCTTACATGCTTTTGATTTGTTGAGTGTAGTCTGTGTTCAAATTAGTCACAGTGTCTGGCTATCAACAGCTAACTTGCTCACGTATCTTGGCTTCAAGTGTTTGACTTTCTGCAACTGAATCAGCACTTAAAGTAATTCTGATCCCAAACAAAATCTGTTGTAAGAGATTCAGTTGTATGTGATCAGTTTGATGCATGAATGAAAGACGTGCTTGAGCTGCAGCATTCATTTTAGCAATTCACTGATTATTATTTTTCAGTCTGAAGAAGAAGCCGTCGGAGAGAGCGGATCTGAAGTCTCTAATGGTAGGACTAATCGTGTTTAACCAACAACCGTCAGGGTTTTTATCTCTTGAAAATACGTGGTTATTTCATGTAAAGGTAGAGAACTGGCAAGTTGAGGATTATCAACATTATTGTTATTGTTCATCATCATATGTTGTATCATTACCATCATCACCCACTTTATTATCATCATCATGACATTGCTTGTGCTGGTTGATATGAATTTCATTATTGATTTTCTTACCATGACAGCATTTTATTTTGGGGCATAGAAATGCTACGTACATGCGTATACAGTGTTGATGTGTTTGCGTTACCAGTTAACCCATGTTCCGCGCATTGCAAAATGGTGTAACGTCTCCCAAAGCAATCAACTTAACACGCTGTGTTAGTTAACGTGCTGTGCGGAGAACTGCAGTATAGTGCTAAATATTTAATCAGGGGAAGTAGATTTATTTAAATCACATGAACATGCTCTGTAAAGCTTTTTCCTTTTCATCACCGTTCTGGTAAGACATATTGGTTAGATGATTTTAATATGCTTTATTTCATAATGGCAGACAAATGTCGGCATTCGGAGGAAAAATACTGCTGATAAAAAACTAGCTGCTATAGGTCGATTCGACAGTGCTGAAATGGAAGCAAAAATTTCTAGAGATCTTGGTATAGCATTTGACCTGGCTTCTTCAATGGATTATGATTTTGATTATGATTTCACATAAAGCGACCATCAATTGATGCTTTGGCTTTATGGTTACGGCACTATATAAGTTATTATTTCAGATTAGAATCTTATCTGGTTTAACTTTATCTAAGCTCATCTTAACTAACAACCTAACATAACCTTGCTAACCATGTCATTCCTAACCTTTGTTAACCAATGTGACATTTTTATTTTTTTCAAAAGAGCCACCCTTTCATCAAGAAAACGGAAATGGAGTTTGAACAGGAGGTCAGCTTCGGCAGCTGGGTCTGCAAGGTGATGAGCATCAACGTCTCTTTGTAGGAGAGCTACCAAGAGGTGCTGTGGGCTGAAGAGGAAGAGTGGAAGGAGGAGGCATTGGAGAAGGAGGAGGACGATGATTACCATGAGATGAGGAGGCATCAACTTTCAAAATTTCGCTAAACAACTCAGAACGTACAGATATTTCGGACCGACAGACAGAAGGACAGACAAAAGGACAGACAAGAAAGGGTACAGAGGAGTGGGTGGGGCGTGCAGGGCACGGTGGGTGGGGTGGTGGACGAGTAACTACTTGCCTGTTGTGTTATTGTCAGCCAGCCACTTGTGGCAATTCTCTGCCTGTTTCCTAAGACACGCTAATGTCAAATTGTTCAAACAATCACGTCTACGATAATCTCAACAGTGCATATATATTATATGTTTGTGTTTATATGTAAGCATATATTTATATGTGTGTATATATGTTATATGCATGCATATATGTAGAAGTATGTATTTATTTATGTGCATATATTTATGCACATACATAGGTATTTGTCTGTGTATGTTAGCCGATTGGTTAGGACGCTTGGCCCGTAATGTGAAGGGTACGGGTTTGAGATTCCTCCCGGAGGCGGTTACCATGCAGGGCCCTTGAGCAAGTCCTTCACTCACAATTGCTCAGCACCATCAACTGGTGCTTAATCATTAGACAGCGGTGCTTAATAAATACAGAAATAATAATAGGTATTTGTATATATTGTGTGTTGGTCTGTCTGTGTGGGTGAATGCATGCATACGAGTATACAAAATATACAAGTATATAATATATACAAGTATGCATACAAGTCGGTTGAGGGAATTGGAGCAATATGTCAGTTTATGTGGAGAGTGTGTTTGAAATTTGTGTAGAAACACGCATGCTTGGCAAATGTAATAACACACAATATATAAATGAATACATGCATGTATATATATATGTGTGTGTGTGCATATATATATATATGTGTGCATATATATGTGTTAATATTTTTAAACAGTGTATTTAATGTATTTAACTAAATTCAGATCAAAGTACATTTTGTAATTTAATTATTTTTCTGCCATTTTGTAAATTATTTTTTTCTGCAGTGTGACTGGTGTTACGTTTTATTTGCACACTGGAATACGTGAAATACTAAACATTCGGAAGAAGTCAGTGGTTGTAGATATATATTGTTTGCAAAGTCAACGAATGGTTAGATGTAGAGATGGGAAGAACTCTGTTCAAGTTATTCTTTTTGGGTTTATTTTGTACTTTAAAAAAGTGAAGTTTCATAGTGGAGCATTGGGAGGCGCTCTTTTTCCACTTTTCTGCCCTTGATGTGTCTATGGGTGAATAAATCCCAAGGTCCTGGACACAGGGCCAATGCATGGCAGAAGTTGCTGTTTACTTTGTAGCTGATTTCAGTACAAGATTATATTGCTTGGTGACAGAGACAACTTGTTCCAATTAGTTACATGTTTTCATATGCGTTTTGCACTTTTTAGGACAGTTTATTTCGGGTTTAGTTGAAGGTCTTCCCATCTTTAGCTAAACTGTGACAGATCATGATTCTTTGCTTTAAGTCATTGTTCGGTTTGTTTCGGTAGCGTAAATCTCGAGTTCGGTTTGTGCAAGAAAAAACCGGGTTAAGAAAGTTTGGTTTAGTTCAGTTCTACATCTCTAGCTGCATACGTAACGATTGCTGTGATTTTCTGGTTCTTTGTTTATTAGTGTTTATGTTTCTTTGAGAGCAGAGCGATGCGCTCCCTGTATAAATAGGGTTGCTGTAGGAGTTTTTGATTAGAATTCTGAAAAAGAGAGAGAAAAAACCACTGAAACCCACTTGCCTGGGACGCAGGTGGATGATTGTGATCGGAATTAGGACAAAATCGTCGTACTGTGCTTAACTATTATTGAGTCGCTGGTTTTTTATTTTACGTGGCTTCATTTCTCGTGTTCATTTTTAGTTATGTTTTGTTCTAAATGTGGCTTGAAAAACTAAACTGTTAAACTTCAGATGAAGTCAATTCTAAGTCTTACAGAATGCAATGGATTGAGTCCAATTTTGTCAAATGCCTTTGTGGGCTAGGTCATATTTTATCCATGCATTTCACTATCAATCTCTGAGTCACAGTTGTGCATGAGTTATCATATGCTGAACCCATTGAAATTGGTCTCTTAAGTTCTGCAGAGAACTGTCACTTGGGAAATTAACTTGGAGCCAAATGAGGAAGGCACTGCAGAAATCAAAAGGTGAGATGTTCTTGTGTCTTTCAACCACAAAAAACATGTGATTGATGTCACTTGAAACTAGAGATTTTAGCCGAATGAAACTGGAAAGACTGTTAGTCATGTGACAGTATTGTAATTTTGAGGAAGAATTTGAACCATGTAGCATGAAATCCTGAATAGCGTTTTGTGAAAGCCAGCAGTTGAACACAGCCACTTTGTGATGACCTTCTACATCCGACTGCACAAATCAACCCCCATCGAACAAAACATGGCAGGCTAAGGGTCACTAGTTTATGTCAAAGGGTCTCTAGGTCATGTCAGAGGGTCACTAGGTTCACATTCAAGACATACTAAAAGGTCTCTAGGTCATGAATTACTTGGCCACCCACTGTAAGGCTTTCAGAATTTGAAAGATGTTTTAAAAGGAAGATTAAATGAATTTTTTTGAAGAGCACACTTATGAAAGTGATGGCGGAACTAATATGGCCAGAATTCTCCTAAGAAGAAATTGTCTGGTGATACATTAGATCAGCCGCTGTGGCCTTCAGTGACAATATTCATATAGTAGTCTGTGGAAATCATGCAGAGGTCCTCAGCTGTGACCTAGCACTACTCTGAAACCATTGCCTACCTCTTGGCCGACTGCGAGTGGCGCAGTATAAATTTTTTTGGGCTGTGCACCAAGTTTTCCATTATTGGCTAATGGTGATATGTTGTTGGCTGATAACACTTGGTGTCTGGTGATCACTGATATGTTATCACATGTTAAAAGACTGTGTTATTCCCCATTAGTCATGGGAAATTGGGCCGGGAGCGCCTCTGATGAGTTTTATCTTGAAGTGGCGCTTTATAAGTTTTAGATTACGAATACGAATATGTTACCGCTTGGTCATGTGTGTTTACCACTAGGTACAGGAATGTGGGCAAGTGAGGCATAGCTAACCATTTACATTCTGATTTGTTGTCCCGCGATGATATGGTATCACTAGTGGTGCGTTCTTTTTTTCATTATCTGGTATCGTTTGATGTTATGCTATTGCAAACTTTGTCAGATTTTGGGTTGTAAATGTTGTTGATCACCGTCGAAATGCTTCTAATTTGTTTAAGTCAGATGGCAGTATATAATTAATTTGTTACAGTACACTCCAGGTATGGTTATTTAGACTGTAACCATTCTTCATACCTCTTCAGTATCGTATGGTTTGAAATTTTAAGTCTTTCTGTTTTGGCTGTGTGTTTGAAAGAATTTGTTGTGCAATTAAAATTAAAGGCTGGAATTCAGATGTTCTAAAATCTTGTCAGACCTGGATTTCTAGATAAACCTTTCTATTGCCTGATGTTTTAGAAATCTCTTTAACACAGTCAAATTTCTAGACACCGGAAGTTTGAAGTTGTCTTCAAGTTTTCAGAAATTCTTTTTAGTCTTGAAATCGAGTTGTTTTTAAGTATGTATCTTTCGTAAAGCTTGCCAATCCTTTATGATCTCAAGTGTTTATGAATGGCTTCTTCAGTGGGTACACAGAGGGAGAAAGATGGTGGGCAGTCTTAATTTGATCTAAAAATTTGTGGAATTTTTCCTTTATCTGAAGAACGAGTTGCTCTTAAGCATTGAAATTCAACAATAACAGAATTAATATTGTTGACTAAAATGATGCAGAGTTAGTGTGGCCACTACACTTGCAGACCCAGGTTGCCTGGTAATAGAGTGGCCAAAACAGTAGACACATGGGTCTGTTTGCCAGTACAGACTGATTTAACTCTGTTTCCATGTGTCTTAGTGACTATTGTGTGACTTGGTATTTTATGCATGTGAGCCACACTAGTCTTACTTAAGCAAACAACTTTTAACAGTGTATACAAGTTTAGTGTGATAGGCGATGGTTGAGCGGGTGCCTTGTGACAAGAGTTTACCTTTGACCCTACTCTTCAGGAGTCTCTGTTTCAGAACTATAGGCAAATCACCAGTGCACAATTACTTAGTGCCGTCAATTGATTCTTGTCATCAGATATTGGTGTAGTATAAATGGTAAAATTGCTGTGTCGGTAATAATGACAGACCTACTTGCGCCATCTGTGACTGAGAAGTCTTGGATTTGGTGATGGTGGGGTGGGAAGAGTCTTCGGAATGGCCTCAACCATTAAGAGCTATGCTCTGCAACCGGCATCGAATACCTGTCTTCCTCGGAAGATTTCGGGATGCTCTGTCTTATGCTACCTGTGAGGGATTGCTGGACAGTGGTGTTATATCGTGTTATCGGCACATTGTTCATCTCATCATGGAGTTTGCTCGATAATTCTTATATGTTTGGACAACTACTGTTGGGATTTATCTTCTTGCATACAACATTGTGTGTTTTCTGACGTTGTTGGTTGTGTGTCATTGAAACCTTAACGAAATTGGACCAGTTCACTTTTCAAGGGGTGAATGAGCACTCAAGTCTCATCCGCACCATTTATGACCGAGAAATCTTGGATTCGATGATGGTAGGACGGGAAAAGTCTTCGGAATGAAGATCAACCACCGAGAGGTATGATCTGCAACCAGCGGTGCCTGCCTGTCTTAGGGTTTACTGAATCTTCTAGCATCTACAAAGGACTGCTGGACAGTGGTGTTATTGTGTACCGCACACGTCATCATCTCCTGTCGTTGTTTGTTGTCTTTAACACTTCTTGGTCCAGCTCTTTGAACATCATGTCAACTGTTAATTCTGGGTGGGACTCCATTGGTTGGGCTCTTCGTGTGTGTGGGGTCTCACCAGCGGCGACTCTTGTTGTTATCTGAGCAATGTTTGGTTAACAAGAAACATTTTGTTCTTAGTGACTTTAACATCAGTTAGGCTAGCATTGGCAGCGCTTTTATAAAGTACTTAAAAGGTGCTGAATCTAATGTCTGAATCATTAACTAACTACAGGTAACAAGAAACTGTTTTATGCTGCTGTGTGCAGACTGCTACCACTACCAATGTCGCTGATAGTGGTGTTACCATGGATCATGGATGGTGATGGTGATAGTGAAACTAGTAGATGCAATTAATTTTTTGTCATACTGTGCTTTTATATTCATCTCTGTTTATTAGGTTTTGTTTTTAATGGCTTCAGATTTGTTGATTTGTGAGTCGGTGGTCAGAGGATTTCATCTGGAGGAAATACAACTGCTTTCATCTTCGTATACACACGTGTTTCACATGATTACGGCATTTTTCTTATGGCCTGTTGTTGTATTCGTCAGTGTTGCTAAGTTTTCACATAAATAATCAATCAAATTAATTTCTCAACATTAAGTGAGTCCATTTCCTGGTCAGTGCTTTGAGGCAAAGACAGCTTATATGAGCAAATAAGAATAGGCTAATCCTGAGACTTGGAAAGGGGTCGTCCACGAAGGACGTCCACAAAAAAGGGAGGAGGGATTACCCAAATGCAGAAGAAGCATTGTCACTGGCCAGCAAAATGTGGGCTGGCTCATTCCATTGTGTATCAAAGTCTTAAATTGCCATTTGATACTGTAGTCTTGCCTGTTTGTATTTACAGGGACATTTAAGAACCTGTCAAAGTCTTGCCTGTAATCAAAAGAAAATTACAAAGTCAAAAGATTTTCATCACAAATTGTTCCTTTGTATACTGTACCTACCTATTTTAGTAGTAAATGTACTTATATAAATAATGTGTAAATATCCCCCGTATACAGCATGCTAAATATAAAATCAATTCTGATATTTGTAATAAAAAGATTATCTATTATATTTATGCCAGTGTATGCCTGGGTGTTTAGTAGGTGAATATGATACCACCTGTATACTTACTCTTACTGACTAATGTACCAATAATCACGAATACTACATCTCTTATCTTTCCTGGTTTATGTACAAATATAAAAATTATGCTTTCCTTCATACTGGCTTGTTTATATGTATTTATACATGTATATATGTGTGTATATATATTATTATTTCTGCATTTATTAGGCGCCACTATCTAACGAATTAGCATCAGTCGATGGCACCGAGCAATTGTGAGTTAAGAAGGACTTGCTCAAGGTCTCTACACAGTAACCACCTTGGAGGAGGCTCGAACCCGTACTCTCCGCGTTACAAGCCGAGTGGTTATCCAATATGATAACGTGCCCAATATCTGTGCCCAATGTATATATATGTATATATACAGATGCACACAGGATCAAGTGTGCATATATATAACATCATGTGTTATATGTGTGTGTGTGTAGTGAAGACATCAACCAGCTGGCGGGCGCACGTAGAAATTCCTGACGAAGTACATGCACTGAGCAAATGTCACAGACAGGAGAGTGAGGTACAGAGACTGAGGAAACAAGATGGAATAATTTGAAAAGAACCTTTAGACAGGTAGGGAAGAGACAGACTGGTGGAAGTCTGGTTCGACTGACAAAGGGACTGAGGGGTGTACTTGACAATTTTATTTTGGCTTTACCTTGTAAAACCACCTCGTCCAGAATGTTATAAAAACCTTTTCTAAGTCCAGTTAGTTAATCAAGTTCTGCAGAAGATATACATCTGTCTCTCTTGTTGCTGTCTGTCTGTCTGCCTCTCTCTCTCTCTCTCTCTCTCTCTCTCTCTCTCTCTCTCTCTCTCTCTCTCTCTCTCTCTCTTTCTCTCTCTCTCTCCCCAATATAACGTTGTTTAAATGAAGAATATCAACTACGTTTCACCAATTTCAACAAGTATTTTAGGTCATCGGGCTGGTGGTAATCAGGTGGGTAGGTTGTAGTTTAAGTAGACCATGCAGCTAATTCTGGTGAGTTGCGAAGTCCACCTTAAGAAGCAACCAATATGTCTTGCATTCTCCTGCAGTATTTAAATCAAAACTGCACCATCCCATGATCACCATCACCAACGATTTGAACTTCACATACCGTTTTCCCTTTCAACATGTACCATGAATCTGAAGCACAAATTCGATTTTCGGATCCCCTTTGGAAAATTGACACTTGTAAGTTGTATTAACTTCAAGCTTAACATAATAGCTTAAATGGCGTGGCTCTCAGTCAAACGGGCGCTGGTGGTAAAGGATCTCAGCCATCAATTAATTGAAAAATGAGCAGGGCCGAGGCCATAGAAAAACGTGAACGTAAATGTAAATTTTACATTGCTCTCGAGTTATTCTTGGATTGCGCTATATTAAGCATTGTTATTAAGTAAGAAACAGATGTACAGCTTCGCTATACCAACGATCATTTTGAGGTAGATAACGTTAATGTTTTGCAAATTGTTACTAGTTTATGTTGTATTTACCCCAACATGCACACCATACAGGAACTGGTTTCTTGCGAAAAACAGCTGATAGAATTGCATCTTATCTTTAAAAGCTGAATGCTACGTGTTGCAGTGTAAGAAGAGACCGGCTAGCTTGTGCTGCTCTTAAACCCAGAGGCCAGTTTTTCCAGTCAGCCAGTCCTTGTTTTTTTACAACATTCGCGAACAATTTAAGTTTTAAATATTTAGGTTTTTAATGTAATAAAGAAACTCTTTGGTGCCCTCCTGTCCTCTTACTTGCTGTCGCTTTCGTACGTTCTGACGCTGCCACTGAAATTGGAGGGGTGTCGCGCTACAAAATCGGGATTATAACATCTGGCTTGGCTGCAAATAGTCGAACTGCCGCAAATATGTACAAAGTTTCAAGGCGTGAATGAAATGATTTATATTAGGTAGTGTAATAGGTCATGTAGTAATGCATGTCATTACCATTCATGCCATGTCATAGGCTTGTGTTGGAAGTAATAAATGTAGTGTGATTTTTGTGAAAATGGTGCTTTATTTGCAGGAAATACTCTTTGCAATAAAGTTGATTAAGTTAAACATAGGCAATGATTCTGTATAAAGAAATGTCATTCAACAACAGTTTGTTCAATTGTCAGGTTATTCAGAAACTATTTGCCACGTATAGAATATTACAGAGTTCATAAATAAAGTGCTTTTCCTGAATTGTTTTGTCGGATAAATTGAATACTCAGAGTTTTGTAAACCGTATTCTTTTTCAGTACTTTGTTCTTTGTGAGACAATGTCTGCAGATTCCGCCACTACAGCCACCTTTCCCATTGGTCCATCGACTGATGAAGGCAAGCTGGCAAAGCAGTCAAAAATGGTCTACTGTGAGACCTGTGGCTACAGCCTCAACTCTGACACTCAGGCCACTGCACATTATAGTGGGAAAAGCCATCTGAAGCGCTTAAAGCAGCTGAAACATGGCAACCAGGCTACACCAACTTTCCGACCGTATAAACCACGACCAAAAGCACCTAACTGCTGGTCTGCTCAAACACAAGCGATGACTCGTTGGGGAACTGAGTTGCAACAGCCAATCAAGACACGTTAGTAGTCTTGTGACTAATCAGAATTCAGTATGGTATTTACAGCACCATACTTCTAGTGTGCCACTTAACGCCTATAGTGACCAACAGCTCCGTATATAACAAGTCGGTAAGCCAGTCTGTGTCTTAAAGCATTTATGTCCCTCATTTGTTGCAGGGCTAAAGGTAGGGAGTTCCATGCGTCTGGGCACTGTACAAGAAGTCAAGAATAATGTTACTTATTGGCTTAGATGACAAGAGAAAGTGCTTAGGTCACTCATTCCTACTGATACCTGACACCAGTACTTGGGTAGATATTCATTTCAGGTAAGCTACCATTCCAGTTTCTGAAGTGTGTTGATATCTTGCTTGAGGTGGGATTGGCGTTGTACCTTTCGGTTGTTTGAAACTTGACTGGGAAGTGGAATTGGTTCTTTCTTGACTTCCTGAAGTGCAGTTGCCTGACGTTGTTAATCAAGATTGGTGGGCTGCTTGACTTTGGGTAATGGAACTAATGGTTTTCCTAATGCTAGTAAGTAGTGTTAGCAATTTCCATCTAAGCTGTGTGGCTGTGTGGGCACACCCCTTAAAAGGCACGATATAATATAAATTGCAACAGAAAATCTTTCATGCAGCAGCAGCTGATATTTACGTGCAGATATTTCAATTTAGAGGGAGCTTTGAGGTTTAGTGGCTTACCCAACTTCTCTTTGTTGTGATTAGTGTCTCATGTGGCTTTCCTATGTTGGAGTGGTGGCTTGAATGGCATTCTAAATTGGGAATAATGCCTTTCCATGGGACTTTCCAGTACTGGCATGATCTTCTTCCTATGTGTTGGTCTTGCACAACTGCTTTTCCATTTAGCTGTGTATTTGCTGATGATTCTGTTATGCGTAACAGGTTTTAGAGTTTTTAGGGCTTAATTGCTGACCTTGGTTTAATCTGTTGTTTATTTCCTTTTCACCTCCCAGGCTTCAATCCTTTGCAGACGACTTTTCGATTTGGGAGCCCAAACACGCTGTCATCCCCATCCTTCGAGCAGCAGTACCAGACTACTCCATTGTCAAGATATTCATTTAATTCTTTCCTGTCACTTTCCTCAAGTGGCAATTATCTGCAGTCAGCCAGGAATTTTGACCAGTCATCTGTAACGTTTGAACAAACTACAAACCCACCAGTGCAGACAAACCTGAATCCAGTCACAAAGGCTGTCATGGACAATTTCTTAGGGATTCTGCCGACAAAACGACGCAAAATAGTCAAATGTAGCATCTGTGAGCTCACCTTCAATTCAGACTCACAGGCCGAGGCGCATTTTCAAGGGGCGAAACACCAGCGGAAAGTCAAATTGGCCTCTGGAGGTTGGTTCGCTCTCAAGTGTAACATCTTGCTAAATAGTATGGCCTTAATGCTTTTAGATGTAAATGGTCTACAACCGGATGTGGCGTGTTGGTTGAGCACCGTCTCATGTTGCTACATCTCATTAGCAAGTGTGGCTTTGATGCTTATAGGCATAAATTGTCTGGTCACTGTGGTCTACAACCAGAGTGCTTAGGCAGCATGGTCCTAATGCCCATAGGAATAATCATTCTGTAACAATCAGATGTGACATGGTGGCAAATTAGTTGAGAACTTTATTAATTACATATAGTGAGTAAATATAATGAGCCTTTGTTGAGATGATTGCTGGGTAGGGAGGGACCTTGGGTTAAGTCCTTCTCACACATTAGTTCAGCACCATAACTCGCATTGTATGTATGTAGACAATAGCGATAAATTTTTTCTTGAAGTGGAGGCATATAATGGCCCAGCTACATTGCATGTATTACAATACAGTGTATATAAAATATGGAAAATCCAAGGCGTGTAAACTGAGTAAGAAACTGGTTTGTTTCTTGTGAAGGGATGACGCCAGTCCAGGACGAACCAAAAGGAAAGAAATCAGCTGGAGAGACACAGCCGTCTACGTCACTGCTCTGGTGCGACATATGTCGCATTTCAGTCAACTCACAGAAACAGCTGGATGCCCATAATCAAGGTTAGTTGTGACTTCGTTTTGGCCCATTGGTCTTGGGTTAAAGTCCACAAGGCCTCTGGGTGAATAGCCTCATGACTGAGTTTAGTCTCTGGGACAGTCCTATGGTGGATTGTGTGTGTGTAAATCCATACCATGTTGAATTTTAAAAAGTTTTGTACATTTTGACCCTAAATGTAATGGTTTGTAAATTTTTTTCAAATTTTTTATACTAATACTTATTTCTGGAGGCAGTGTGCGTGCTTTAGCTATTAAAACGTAAATTTCTTAAAATAAATTTTTGAGATGTACAGTTTTAGGTCAAATCTGTATGCAGTTTTGGTTCTAATATAGAGCTTTTTCTAAATATTTCCATTTTCTGGTTGAACATTTGATTTTACTTTGTGTAATTCAAATCATTTTACAGCAGGTAAGAATATTTGACAGGAGCTCTACTTATGATATTTTTTTACTCTTTTGCCCATAAGAGTAACTTTTACCTTCTCGAAAACTTTAAGGTAGAAAAGGCTATTTGGGTGAACTGTATGCCAGCTCAAGATTGTAAAAACCCTGAAAATTTTTAAAAGTATGTGTATGTTTTGTGTCACTTGAGTTGCCACCAGTAACTTGACTTCCAGACTTTTGAAGGGTGAACATCTTATTGATATATTCTCTGCAATCAAACTTCTAGTCAATCGTCAATCCTTATTTTGAATTTTTTTTTGAATTTATAAGGGGATCAAAATAACCATTTCCTATACTGGCTGCTAACATTAGGCTGATCTGCCATGCAGACTATGGCTTAGACTATTCCTGCCTTTTCTATTTATGGCTTTACTTAACTGCTGTTACAAACTGGCTTTCTGTCAATTTTGATGGTACAACATCTAATTTTTGGGCAGCATCCAGTGTTGGGATAGTAAATAAAATACTGATAAAACTGATGGGATGCATTTTATTTTATACTGTATTTTTTGTTGGATTTTTAGGACTGAATCACAAGAACAAATTGGGTCTGACTGAAAGCGGAAGGACAGAAGAACGGCCATGGACTGAAATCCCAGGACAAAAAGCAGGCTGGTTTTTCTGCAGTACCTGCAACATCAGTGTTACATCATCAGCTGCTCTTGGCCAGGTTTTGATAATTTTCCTAATTTCTGCAACTGTTCTTAAATTTAATTGCTGCCAGGAGTGTTCACGGTAGTCAAGTGGTTAGCATGTTGGACTACCAGTTTAGAGGTTAGGGTTTTATTTCTCCATCAGAAATCAGAAACTGCTTCAAAATTTTTGTCCTTGTAGCTCCTGCTTAGGAAGCTGTCCAATAAAGCAGCATAATATGCTTGTAAACTGTCCTGTGTAATATGTATTTGGGATAATGTTTATGTGTTGGTGAGTCTTTTCTGAATTATATTTGTGTATTACTGACCTGTGTATCTGATTGTCGATATCCTTCCTTCTGGCTGGAATTAATCCCTCCTAGGGGAGGGGTAGGCCACATGAATCCTTCTTTTCCATTTGTTTCTATATCCAGTATCTTCTTTCTTCAGTCTGATTGTCGATATGTGGCTTTTCTTCAGTCTTTCTTCTTTCTTTCTTTCTTTCTTTCTTTCTTCAGTCTGTCGATATGTGGCTTTTTATATTTATGCATAACTGACGTACATAGTGTATATCTTTTTATGTGAATTTCTAAATTATATGTAAAGTATATGTATATGTTTGTCGATTTATTTGGCTTTTCTGAATTGCTTTTATGTGTGACTGAAGTGTATATCTGTTTTTGTGGCTCTTAGTAAATTATGTTGTATAATACTGATATGTGTTTGTTTGATTTGTTTGACAGCATGTTCTATCGGCAGAGCACATAGGCAAGAAGAAAGCTGAGGGATTGTAGGAAAATTACGTACAGCTGGGTAAATGCATTGTCTGGGCTCTTGACTGATTCCCCTGAATCAACAGCAAACTGCCATGCGGTCTTGTATGAAGCATGGTTTTAAAGTGTCTTGCAGCATTTTGTTTCCATGGAGATTAGTGTCATTGACAGCAAGCAGCTACAAACTGTGGCAGTTTGAGATAGCAAAGAGTATTTCTGAGGACTGAGACGTCTTGCAGAATTTGTGACCAAAGAAGAGCTGAAGAAGAGACTCGTGGAACCTGTTTCAAAGAGGTGAACATTTGGAGAGCAGACTGAGTTAGCGCTCTGAAAGGCTTGTTTTATTTTGACCAAGAAGAAGAATTAGTGATATTGCAGAAGTTTTCAAGATTCTGTAGATTTCATGAAAGAAGAATCGTTGAGAAGAAGGAAGATTGCAGGTATTTAGGTTTCATGAAAGGAGAAGACTTCAAGAAGAATTTGCAGAAGTTTTTAAAAGATTCTGAAGGTTTCAAGCAGAAAGAGGCCTTCATTGAAGACAGTCATGACTTTGGATCTCTGATGTGCTCTGAATGATATAATTAGTGTTGTCATTTTCAACATGAATCAATCTGTGTTTTGTATCGGTTTTTCCGCATGGAGATGACCTTGTAGATGTGAATCTACCCTGGAGCATTATGCTTTGAATTCGCATCCAGATCATCACTTGAAACTGGCTATTAATCATTAAGTTCATTAAGTCCGTTACTTAATTATTAAGTCCATCAGGGAAATGTTTCTTCATTTTGAAATTGCTGTTACTGTATTAAGAGCCCTGTAATAGAGAACCTGTTTAAGTTACTTCACTGCTGTGCCTTCTTGGTACACTACTACATGCACTAATGTAAGCTTTATGCCAAGGAATAAATGAAAATACATGCGTGTAAATGTACTATCATTATTTAATTAGAAATTTCAGGAGCGCCGGTGTCTAATGCACGAGGCATCAACCGATGGCACATCAAATTTAAGCTGCATTCAGGTCAATATCCATAAGATCAGTCCACTAAGACAGACAGGCAGTACAATGTATCTGGTCAATGTACAATGTATCTGATCAGTGTATCCATCAAGGACGCTTGCAACAATGACCCACTTTGGACCCCTACCCCTCGCGTCCACGGTTGGCATTATCTTCTCCCTTTGTGGATGTCCGCACCCCCAACGACTACTGAATATCGGTAACCAGTGACACATACAAGGCGTGGCACAGCTTAGGCTGGTGCTTGCAAAGTCCACTAAGGCAGCGCTTCCCAAAGTGATGGTCCGCGGACTGGTGCCGGTCCGCCAGCCCTCAGTTGCCGGTCCGCAACCATCTTCAAAAAACAGAATAATGAAGAAATGGTTCCGCCGTTTTTCTCAAATAAATTAGAAAGATTTCTTATACTTATTAGGCAAGCATTTTAAAGGCAATAGAGTCATAGAATTGGAAAAGTGCACTTAACACGATTTTAAAACATATCTTAGACTTAGGAATTTAGGAAATTTTAAGTTCTCGAAAAAGCGTAATAATTAAATTGTGGACCGGTCCTGCTGCAGCGGGAAAATTCCTGCCTGTCCGTGACACTGAGAAGCTTGGGAAGCGCTGCACTGAGGTACCAACGCAGTACAGATTGCTGCTGTCTGACTGAAGTTGGTGTTAAAGGACGTACTGAATTAACTGTTACGTATCCAGCATCCACCGTAGCCGTCCGACTGTCTGAGTGCCTGAGTCCTGGATCTTGACCCTTTTGCCTATCGATTTTGTTTTGACTGAGCGCCTGTGAATAAGCTGGTTCCCGCGACTTAGCTTTCGTTGAGCGCTGTAGAAATCTCGAGATTACGATTACGTACCAAATTTGGATGCAGGTGTCCGCACTGAGCATGAACCTCTTCCTCTGTCGGCAGCTGGATGGCCACTCCCTTCCCTCGGTCGGCAGACGTCATAATTGTACTTGGGGTTCATTTGCTGACTGTAAGACTGCTGGGGTTTTCCATAAAGGACGTGAGCAAAAAGGGAAGGGAGGGATAACCCCAAATGCAGACATGGGGAGGGGGTTGTGCCCAGTATCCGCATCTGAGTCAATACAGTTATTTCTGCACAGCCTGTGCCTAAAACACCATTGTCAGTCAGACAGCAAACTGTACTGCTTTGGATCTTATTAGAGTCCTTGTATTGGACACGTAGGTGCCGACGTCAACACCCCGCGCCACATTTACCCCTGCGGAATCAAGAGGTGCCCTCACATAGGCCCATGTACCCCGCAGGAGTGCCGACGTCCACATAGAGGGGAGGGTCATGCCAAATGCGTAAAATGCGAAGGGAAGTCCAAAGCAGGTCTATTGTTGCGAACGTCCGTCGTGGATGATCTCCCTTTTGTCCATTTTTCTATTGCACAGTGCATTTACCGGCATGTCGGCTTCAGTTTATATTGCAGAAATATTTGGGCCTAGTAACCGTCTCCTGCTGCAGTAGGCACTACGTCTGCCTAATTCGCTGTTGCCTAACTACCTCAGCCTAAGTGCTGTTGCAAAGTAGATTGCAGTCCAGATCAGCGGTAACTTAGTGGATCACTGTCCCAGTATTAAGAAACTCGACTTAGACAAAACGCATTGAATCAGCTTTATGTTTTATTGTTACGTCCGGTTTACTCATGCACAGAACAATGACATGTTTTATAATAGCACAACAACAAATACTTTAAAATAACGTAATTCGTTTACGACACGTCTCAGATCGCAAATTGATAAAAACCGAAATTTTCAAGTTAAAATTGTAACAGGTCTTCGCTGATTTCAGTAGGAGCTTCATCGATAGGTCCCTGTGCAGACTCCGTTCATGCTGTGGAAGTGGACTAGACACTGTTTGGCAGCAAGATCATTTGACGGTCTGTTTTTGAAAATGATAGGCCCTACATTAATTAGCATGGTGCACTGGAGGTCGTAAATAAGGAATTCTTTTAAGGGAGCTGTATAGGCGTATACTTACGTTACTGAGGGTGGGTAACTGTAAAATAATTCAGATTTTTCTGTAAGCAAGTTGGGCATGTGTGCTTTGCCGACATGACATGCTGTCAGTCATATCAAAACACCTGTCAGATTTCTCTGTTCTGAGCGCAGGATGAGCATCGCAGAACTCAGCTGAATGGGTTCCGAAATGCGAACATTGTTGTGTTACGTTGTCATTTTACAATTGCTGTAGTTAGCTTCAGTCCAAGAGAGCCAGGTTCACTGTGCCTAAAGCTGGTCTGCATCATTCCATTGGTGGCATGTAGGCTTATGTCTGCGGGGAAATTAATTAAATACCGGCAGCCCTAAGCGACAGCTAGGTACTCAGTGTTTCAATACAGATGCGCTAGCAATGCGTGAAGGCGATTGCGTCACAGAACACACTGCAGACTGTTACGAATGTCGGCTTAGATGGGAATGCCTAAATCTAACGACGCACTTAACTGGTCCATGTGCTGGAATTTTCCGATTTCTTAATTGTTGGTCTAGTAGTGTAACACAAGAAAATACCGGAAAAATACCCGATTTCTCTGTGGTCCTGTAAAGGTTTCACCTGCTAAGGTGCGATTTGTATGGAAATAGGGTAAATCCGAACACTTGCTTAGATTGTCTCCCACGGAAGATGCAGTTTCCCCGCGCATCTTGCCCTAATCGTCTGTCTACCCTCTACTGCTGCCCACCATATATCGCACCCTGTGCCCCCACAACACTGACTGCAGGATAGGATAGTTTTGACTGACACTTCCGATACGCATCCGTCTCGATATTCTTGATATTCCAACCAGAAGCAAGGCCAAGGGTCCTCTTTGAAAGATGAATAACCTTAATTAGCCCTAATTACCAGGGTTCTTTCGCGTATGTATAGGCCTAACTGCATGGGTTGCAAAGAGCGTCGACCAAAAGGTAGGCCTACGCATCCATACAATTAATTATTCCATTTCAGTCAGTTGGAACTTCATGGGTCACCCAAGAGAATGCAGTATGCTTCAGCTCCCCAACACCCTCCAGTTGCCACCCCAGCCTCCATGGCCTTGCAGCTGATTTCTGTCTCGAAATATAGTGTGGTAGAACGATAAAGACACGGCAAACATTGTAAAATGGTGAAGACAGTAACAGTCAGCGGTGGCACGAAGACAAAAAGTGTCGAAAAGTTGAGGGAAATTTCGATCGGAGCGGCAGATAGTCGGATTAGTGTGGCGACCGTCTTGGGGTTTGTCCTGGATACTGAGACTACCTGTTTGGCCAGCTGTTTGGTCACCTGTTAAGCGACCTGTTCGTACTTGGATTTGTTGATGTTCTTCGCTAGACAGCAGGACAAGAAAGCTCCGAATAGCTGCAATCAAACGACAAGCAGGACATACAAACATTGAGCTGCACATGTTCAAGGGCATTGTAGGCCAAAATCTCAACGCAAATTATTTGCACTATTCCACCACATCAACATCTACAGCGTACAGGTTAATCCGTACACTCTGACAGACACTTAGCTTTCGACTTAGCTTTCGTTGGGCGCTGTAGAAATCTCGAGATTACGATTACGATACACGGGCACCATCTAGGTCTATATACGAGCCTTGAGGGCGAACATTGTGATTACTGTCATCGGTTGATGCCTTGTGCAATAGACAACGGCGCAACAGAAGTTATTAATTAACAATTAACGTCTTCTTCGTCAGCTGTAAAACTCTAACTGTAATAGGCAGTTATGGGTAAGATACTTTTGAAAGATAATAAGAGCACAAATATAAATAATTGATCAAAAAGGTATATAAAGTACAAGTATAAATACTTTTATGCAAGCGTGTAAAATATAAGTCTAAAATACTTGGTTTAAATACAAGAACAAAATAATTTTAACGCAAACAGTATAAAATATGAGGAGCGTGTATCAAACTATGAAAACGGGAAAATACACAATAGGTTCGGTTCCAAAGATTACAGCTACAGGCTATACAGAGACGTACCTGGAGGAAAGCAAATCCAACGGCCACTCCTCCGATCATCGAGAAGTTGGTCTGCGTAAAAGACGACAGTTTCGCAAAACAGCCCTACAGAAGCAAAGTAAGACAATCTTATGAGAGGTAATGTAAAGCAAGTTATCGTAAAGTAAATTTACGGTAGCTCTACTAAGACTGGGTTATGTTAGTAATAGTAGCCCCTAAGCAGTGAATAATTTTGTAGGCGAAGAACTTCTGGGTTCTGAACTTCTGCGCTGAAGCACAGGCCTCCATGTTGCGATCTCTGAGTCACAGCACATACATACCGTACTAATCAAATCAAGGCTAATGCTTATAGCGCCGTTATGATAACGCACAAGGCATCAATCAGTGGCCTCTTCAAATGAAACAGTAGTAAAAATCATAATCCGTCGCAGAAACCAAGTCAAACTCCGATAGGTCAGATAAACCAGACGTAGGGTCTACGGATAAGGTGGGTAGGCAAGTTGAAGCAGATAATGACGTCAAAGAATTGACAGAACGAATTGAACTGGGCAGTGAATTCTAAAGCTTGGGACCAGCTACGGGAAGCGTCCGGGGGTCCAACACTGTCCTGATTCGAGCCACATAGCAAGAGTCAAAGTATCCGCTGATCGAGTGCGATTTGGTGGGGAATGAGCCAGGAGCAGAGAGGGTCGACCTGATAAAGTACAATAGGTACAATACAGATGTTAAACCGAAGCCTCTGTTCAATGGGCAACACGTGTATTGAATGCAAACCCTCACAACTGCGCTATATGAACAGTCGATTACATTTCATTACGATGTCATATGAAGCATTCGTAAACAACCTCGGTATAGATGTCGTCGTCCCTAGTTCCGGAACAGTCCTTGACCATGCAGCAGCTGCTTGGAACTTGTGGAACAAGTGCAGGTCCGGTCCAGTTCACCTTGTACCAGTCCTCGTAGCTGTCCTTGCCGCAACACTTGAGCTGAATAAAGCAATCACCAAACACTCTTCCTGTGTATCTTGTCAGAATGGAAACGCAGTAGATTATGGAGGACCTCCATGGACCCGGTATAATTTTCCTCTGTACACTATGGCACATAGATATAACATTAAACATAACATAAAATCCAGCTCTTGGCGTGAAAAATGCCCCCTATGTACACCATTTCCGCGCCTCAGATTCAGTTGTTCTGACATTGCACGCGTTACAAGTGCTTTAAATAAATAAATAAAATTAAAGTATCACATAACTATTACATATAACATAATATAACATTAAATCCAGTTCTTAGCGTGAAACGTACCCCTATCAAAGGTCGATGAAAAGTTCAAAGTTAGGGGCGAGGTAACAGTCTAGGGTCCTGGGGATAACATAAAAAGAATTATGAAAAATGACAGTCCGCCAAGTTTTTGAAGCTTATGGCCGCTAGCCCCTTCTAAATCCGCCGCTGTGTTCACAACACAAGAGCAGGTGTAGCGTAGAACAGACACCTCCATTATGCGCTGTTGATTGGACGTGACAGTACTGTTGACAGCATAATTAGGGCTACAGAAATGGTTTTCAACAGATATAGACAATGTTCATGAGGAAATGATTGAGCGCCGACTGTTTTTCCCTCGAAAGTGCAATATAAATCTTCGTGTCTGTTGCATGATTACGAGGCGGGGCTTACTCCGGTCTGAATGCCATCGATGGCTCTTCTCTTGTCTTCGCTGACTCCGTATCTTTCCATCGCCTCCGTCAGTCCAACACTAAAGCCTCCCTCCACCTACACCAGCATCACATCAACAGTCTCAGAAAAAGCACGTACAATGTAGCGTGAGGCCAGGTAGCGTAACGTAAAGTAATGTACGGTAAGGTAAAGTTAGGTAAAGTAAGGCAGAAATACAAGTAAGGTAACATAAAGTAAAGTAAGGTAGTGAAAGGTAAAGCAAAGTTAGGTAAAGTAAGGCAGAAATACAAGTAAGGTGACGTAAAGTAAGGTAAGGTAAGGTAAAGTTAGGTAAAAGTAAGGTAAGGTAAGGTTAACAGATATGGTACCGTAAGGTAAGGTATGGACTAGGCAAAATAAGGTTAGGTAAAGTAAGCCAGGGTAAGGTAGCATAAGGCAATTTTCTGTTATATTCGTGTTTTCAGTTATAGCAAAGAGAACGACAACAGACAGACAGATTGACTGACAGAAATATAAACCGACACACAGACACATAATTAGCCAATGACGCTAGCAATAACAGTTGTGATTTTCATCAGCCGTCCAAGATGAGGAGGAGACGAGGAGGAGGAGGAGGAGGTTATTAGGGCTAATAATTGAAAAGAAAACGACAATCTGATAACCTTCTCCCGGAAGACGAAGATGGAAACAGCGGTCGCCATCTCAACAACGAAGATCAGGATAAGAAAAACGGAAAACTAAACAAGAAAACAACGTCTTCGGTTAATTGCGTTACACAAACACCTACCTATTATTTACTACCCTATGAGCCCCATGTAAGGGTAAAGTAATTAAAGCCTAATGTTGAAACATTAGACAATATGCCTCAAGTAGGCCTAATATTTGAACGGCTTGGTATTGGAGGTAAGTTGAACAATGCAACAGCTATAGTATGTAATACGATGTTTTAATGCATCACTTACACCTAAAGTAACCAACAGCGCAGGATACGTCGCCAGTTAAGCAAACCCAGTGCAAACAGATACCATGCCAGAAGTGAAAGTAGACTCGATCGTAAGAGGTCATCGTTACCACGTAGGCCTAGAAAATGGGTAACACAGCGTAAGAGACAGCTTGGCATACAGTTGTTTCCAGTGTTTAACGACATCTTATAGCATTAAAGGCCGTTGACGTCGCCCTCCTCCTTTATCCAGGCTTGGGACTGGCACTACCCGTCTAAAAACAGTGGCGGAGTTAGTTTGGCATCTCCCGTCGAACGATCATGATCTTTCTAAACGAGGAGCTGCCCCACTGTTAAAGGATCTTCCCGCTGAAGCACAAACTTAACAACAACTAAGCAACTGGACAAGACTTTCCTCACTGATTAGACATATAGAATGACTGGACAACGAAATTACAGATTATTCGCCGGATTCGGCGCAGAACTCAGCTGGCCTGGGTAACTACATTGATTGAAGTGTACGTCTAGGCGCCTTATGCGTGAGGATGCCCAGTTCGCATACCGATTATGGCTAATTTCATAGATTTTAATTTCAGGCTAGCACGGTCCGTACACGTGGCTCTAAAATGGCGTGGTACCCATTCAAATGGGCAGCGGTGGTGAAGGATCTCACCCGATAAGTTCGATGGAAAATTAACACGGTCGTGGCCATACGGTCGCTTTAGAAAAGCGTGTAGATTTACATTTAACTGAAAGGCCAACGTTTCTACACGCAGCTGTGGACCTTGAAGAGGGCTATGACCTCTGACCTAAAAGGCCATAGCCTAAGTCTTACCATGTAAAGAAGAGAGCCATGACCTCTGACCTAAAGGGCCATAGCCTAAGCCTTACCATGTAAAGAAGAGAGCCATGACCTCTAACCTAAAGGGCCACAGCCTAAGCCTTACCATGTAAAGAAGAGGGCTATGACCTCTGACCTAAAGGGCCATAGCCTAAGCCTTACCATGTAGAGAAGAGGGCTGTGACCTTTCACCGTGCAGAGGCATCCGAACGACCCAATGACGACGATCGCTGCCCCGACCCCCATCAGAACATAGGGCGCTGCGTCGTAGTAGACGGTCGTCAGCTCCATGTACATGAACAGCTCGAACTTCATCCATATTCCAAGTCCAAGGATCGCCACTCCGGACACCTACAACACCAGCATACACACTTACTGGTTGACTGACTCATTGACTGACTGAATGAATGACTTACTGACTGACTGCCTGACTGACTGACTGACTGACTGACGTAATAAATTACACTGGCTGACTGACGGAGTGATTGAATGAATGACTTACTGGCTGACTGATTGATTGAATGACTTACTGGCTGATTGACTCATTGACTGACTGAATGATTGACTGACTTACTGACTGACTGAATGACTGAATGAATGATTTACGACTGACTGACTGCCGTGTGAATGATTAACTGGCTGACTGACTCATTGACTGACTGAGTGAATGACTTACTGGCTGATTGACTCATTGAATGAATAACTTACTTGCTGACTGACTCATTGACTGAATGAATAAATGATTTACTGGCTGACTGACTGAATAAATGACTTGATGGCTGACTGACTGACTCATTGACTGAATGAATGAATGACTTACTGGCTGAT
This sequence comes from Norana najaformis, assembly GCA_964023275.1. Classification (NCBI taxonomy): domain Eukaryota; kingdom Metazoa; phylum Annelida; class Clitellata; order Crassiclitellata; family Hormogastridae; genus Norana; species Norana najaformis. Next base: position 34,892,488 of record OZ029917.1, read on the forward strand.
TGACTGAATGAATGACTTACTGGCTGACTGACTCATTGAATGAATGAATGACTTACTGGCTGACTGACAGACTGACGAATGACTTACTGGCTGACTGGCCTCCTGACAGACTCACTGACTGGCTGCTGACTCTACTGACTGACTGGCTTGTTGAATGACTTAGATGGCTGGTTGAATGACTACTGACTGACTGACTGACTGGCTCGGTCACTCGTATGATGCGATTTGTGAGTAGAAGAAGCAGCATAAATAGGGAAATGTCATCCCACTGGGGACAGTCTGAACTAATAAGGGGGAGTTTACCACAACCCTGGCTATAAACCATACTCTGCTTATGTGCATCTATGGTTGTTTGTTGGCCATGCGTGACTATATATGTAGGCGCATGTGTGACTGCATGCTCCAGTTCCAAACACCATCCACCGTAGCCGTCTGCCTGCCTGCTGGATCTTGACATCGAACCGTTTCTGATCCTCATGCCCAACGATTTTGCTTTGACTGAGCGCCTTAAATAACCTGGTTCCCGCAACTTAGTTTTCTTTGGGCGCTGCAGAAATCCCAAGTTTACGATTACGATTACATGTAAGCCTATGCATGACTATATGTAAGCCCTATAGGTTTAACTATATGTAGCCTATTTATGACTAAATATAGGCCTATTCTATAGGCCTGTGTATGCATTTTATGTGAAAAAAGGGAGGAATATGGAGGTCGCTATTTGTTTATAAATTCAGAGTACGAATATCTTTGAATAACTCCCATTCTCTATAATATTTCCTCCCTATCTCCCTCCTTGACTTCCTTTCCCTCTCCCTTCCTCCCTGTTTTTTCTCTTTCTTTCTCTCTCTCTCTCTCTCTCGCTCTCTCTCACTCTCTCTCTCTCTCTCTTTCTCTCTCTCTCTCTATCTTTCTCTCTCTGTCTCTGTCTCTCTCTCACTCTCTATCTTCCTCTCTCTTTCTCTTTCTCTCTCACTCTCTATCTTTCTCTCTCTTTCTCTGTCTCTCTGTCTCTCCTGCCCGTCTGCATTGAGTTCCTTCTTTCATTTGCCTTCAGCCAGCGATCAATAGCAGTCCTCCGGGCCCTCAGTGAAGTCCGCGCTCCATCGTTTCCATGACAACAGCGTCCAATCGATAGCCGAATGCTTCCGTCGCAGATAGCGATGCCACGCAGACTCAGTAGCAGCAGCAGCAGCAGCCTCAGGGACCAGATTGTTTACTTGGTCACCAGAAGGCCAGACAGACATACGCAGACATGTGCAGACAACCAACCAAGCAAACAAAAACGATACATGCATACACCCATACGTATGTATACATCACATATGTATTTACACACATTTGTACATAAGTACATGCAAACATACATACATGCATGTATACATACATACATATTGTACATGCATACATTCATGCATATACGTCTATGGATGGTCACCCCCCAAAGTGCTAACTGGGCTAAATTTGGAGCATAAGTGTGCTTGCCAGTGTCGTATGCACAGCACTTAACCTCCACGCAGAATTTACACAGGCCTATCAGTAGTGCATTAAGAGGGTTCCGGGTAAGACGTAAGCTGACCGAGTGACGAGTAGGCTAACATTATGTCAACCCCAGCCTTTTTATCCTCAGCTCTTGCATCCATAAACAAACGAGCGCAGAGAGAAAATATCCCGAGATAATGACTGACAAGGAGCTTCATTGTGCTTTTTTGCTGTAAAGAGTAATTTATAATTTTTATAATTATAACTTCGCAAATATAGGCCTATTGTTAGTGATTAAATAATACTCAATAATTAATAAATTCGAAAATAGGCCTTCAAATGAGCAAAATAGAAGTTAGCTAAACATTTCAATAGTTTTGCTGAATAAGCGATAACAACAAAGGCCTGGGATTTACTTCAGGAAATTTCTCTCCCTCAGCCTCGTTCCCTCTTTTCCCGGAAGAGGCAAGTACTCCCAACAGGCCCTGCGGCGTCATCTTTCCGAGTTCAATGGCAGATACATGTGGGGAACATAAAGGACGCACGCCCCTACAACACTAAGTTCCCCCAGGTCTCAGTAAGCTCAATACTTCGACCCTAACTTCATCATCACGCTGTCTCTCAGCCTACTTTTCCCCCGGATTCTGATCTGGCGCTGGAACTGACGAAACACACTTGCAGACTTGATTTGATATAGCGACGCTGAGAAATTTTGGGAGATTTGCATTACATTACATCTGCATGACTTCAAATCGTGGTTCTGCCTCTGGAGTCGTCCCCCGTTGCCCTAAAGGGTCGATGTGAGGACTCAATGGCCTCGTTAGGTTAAAGCTATTATCTATTTGCTCTCGATGGCGAAGCGATTGGCTCTCTCGTGTTGCTGACATTTGCGCACAGCTGCCACCGGTGGGTGTCATAACGCACTCAGCATACTGAATGGCTGATGGTACGGATTGGCTGGAGAACCCCCTCCACTTTTCACAAGCTGCTCTCGTTAGAGCTGGCTTCGCTCTGTCGAAGCCTTCTCTGGAATCGATGTCGTCGTCGTTATTATAATCGTCGTCGTCGTCATCATCATCATCATCATCATTATCATCATTATCATTATCATCATCATCGTCATCATTCATTTCATTTTATTGCTCCACAAAAAAACAACATGAAACATGTTATAATAGCATATTACATCAACATATTATGTAAACATATTACATCATCATCATCGTCGTCGTCATCATCATCATCAACGACAACATTATCACTGCTTTCTCCTCCCCCTACCACCACCACCACCTCGGCATCTAATCTTGAGGCTCCTATAGCGCCGGTGTTATAATACAAGACTTCAGTGACATCAGCGAAGCGAAAAGAAGATGACAACGAAATCCAGGAAATTCATACTAGAACAGGACTCCACCTGTCCACCTGTCCACCACCACCACCACCTAACCACCGCCGTACTCATTAATAATATGCCTAAAATTAATTAGTAACTTCTAATCCGCCGATGTCTAATGCCCAAGGCAACACCGATGGCGCACCAAAGCCAAGACACAACCAGATCAATATCCAGAAGTTCAGTCCACAAGACTGAGAGGCAGCCTACGGTGGATAATCAAATTGAAATTACCACGTTATACCACCATACCCCATCCTATACTATCACATTAGTCATGTCCGAGTTTATTGCCACTATCTTCCAAGCCAAATTCTGATGCTAACCATTGTTCAGGTTTCAAAGTTATGTCACAATGTCTTGAGCAATGTTAAGACCTAGAAAAATTCTGGCGCCACGGTTCATCGTCTAAAAGCTATACATCGACTGCGTATGAGCAGACATATGGCGAACAAATCTGCACTGCATAAATTAAGCTCTTCTTACCCAGAAGATGAAGTTGAATATGGTCAGCAGTAGTTTCATGCACGTAACAGCTGGACTGGACTGAAGCGCTGATCCGATTCTGCCTGCCATTTCTTCCTCAGAAGAGTCTTCTAGTCCTTCGAATGACGAACAACAAAACTACAGATCGTCTGCTTCTGCTGTCGGCGCCGCTGCTGCCAAACGAGAACTGCGGCAAGAACTCGACAGAATTCGGTCGATATGTATGTATAATATATCAGTGTATGAATGTGCTTGCCTCCGCTAGGAATATACGCACAGATCATCCAACGAATAGACAAACACAGGGCTTGGCGTCACCGGTCGCTTCATGTCGCGCCGTTACTTACCCATAATGAATTATTACAATGTATCCACCTCTCGCCAGCTCTATCGATTGAGTGTCTGTGGTTAGCGCTAGACGCTATTACGTCACTTCCGATGCGCTATAAATAAGTAATAGGCAGTAGCGCTCCTATTACCTCGTTGGTTGCACAGAACGCCTACGCAACTATGTATTGTACACAGAGTTCATGAACATTAATTAATATAAATTATTAATTAATATTCATATCAGTTGATGTCCGTCAACAAGATACTGCAGACCATAGTGTATGCCCAAGCAGTTGATGCATAGGCGTCGAACCTGTGGGAATTGCGAGGGCATGACCCCAATCTAGACTTCTATAGCGCCGTTATCATAATGCCTAAGGGATCACTCGATGGTCCCTTCAAGTCAAAATCACTGTCAAAAATCATAAACCATTGGCGAAGCCGGGTCGAATTACCGATAGGTCGGTGAAACCAGAAGCCAGGCTACGATGGGTAAAGAAGTTGGAAGAGATGTCTAGTTTAGACCTGACCTCTACAAAAATGTTTTGATCAGTGGCAGAATCAAAGGGGTGTAAAGGGCATTCGCCCCCTTAAACTTGGTGAAACAATGTTTTTCCTCAGTTTTTCTCATTATGCCTCAGATCTTTATATTACCTCGTTCATCATCATCATCATCATCAGCGAGTTGGAAGATAGACGAGTTTGCATACGATTCATGACAACCCACTCAAGGAGTTTGATACAAAATTCAATTTGAGATGGGTCTGTATATAAACAGGTCGCCAGGGTCAAGAGACAGTTTCTTCAGCAGAGAATGAACTGTGGCACTAGTAAAAGCATACTGAGATAGATCACCTCATGCAATGAGATGTTGATTATTGACATAATGGTTGGGCCCAGGACATCAAAGCAATCTTTCAGAAGATATAGTAATGGTGTCAAGGAGACAACTTTTGTTAGGAAAGATGAGTCTGCAAGCTGTTGGCTGAAAATAACAAATTTCAGCCCTAAACCAGAAATTTTAACTGCAAAGAAGGTCAGCAATTCACTGGCAAGCTCCTGGGTAGTCATCAGCACAGCAGAGACTAAATTTAGCCTAACATAGTTCAGCCAGCTGGGTTATTGTTCGACTTAAGGGCTTAGGAAAAACAATAACACAACAAAAGCAATAACATGTAAATTTTATCTTCTGAATAAGGTCCACAATCGTCAAACATATTTCACACAGATTCCTGAAAGTGGTTTAAAATTATGCAATCACATTTTCATAAAATTTCCATTCTGTTAGGGGACATTCATTAAGGACGTCTGCAGAGGGGAAGAAGGGAGTAGACAAGGGAAGGAGGTTATGCCAATGCAGACCACTGCATTTTATTTGGTACATTTCAGTTATTCAGTACAGCCCGTGTTTTAAACATCAACTGTGATCCGAAGTCAAATAGTCTGCACTGGTTGGTTGTAACTAGTCTCTTTGCTGGCTGCAGCAGTATCAAAATACTCCACGCCATAGCTAAAATTGTTCGTTGTTCATAGTTAGCCATGCAAGATCAAAAGGGTAGCCTAATCTGAAGTGCCGACATCTGCAAAGGGAATTGGCAGGGTCCTGCCAAATGTAGATAAATGCAGACAAGGTCTCACCAAGTTCAATCCATTTCACTCTAATTTTCATCTGGTGTAAAACTGCACAACTTTCACCTCAAAACAGAAGCCAAAAGTCATCCTACAGAACACTTCTCGGCTTTTTGTCACCATCCACAGCAGTTAATTGTCAAACCGTAAACTTGATAAACATCCAACAAGCAGTAATTTTGACACAACATTTACAGACAGTAATGATGGATTCCCATCTGGTAGATCTTCAATAATAACAAGCAGAATAAAGTCACCCAATATGTAAAACACAGATAATTCTCAACTGGTAGATCTACCATGATCACATGTGGTAAAGTCAAAGTCAGCATGAAGTGCATCATGTATCTCTCGAGTCAGAAGCTCGTGAAGAGATGTTCCTTCGTGTTTATATATCCACGTTCCATTTACGAAATCGTATCGCTTAGGACCACTGAAACACGAAAGAGAACACAACTAAACACCAACCGACTTTCAGATATAACTACTATCCTGTTATTTCTATAGAAATTTTAAAAATATATCCAGGTAAAGGAAATCCTCTTAAACACCAATATTCTGGGTAAACTATTACGATAACAGTTTCAAATGAAAGAAAATCATTTCATACACTAATTATCAGATTTAACTCTTTTTCAAAAAATTTAAACATAAAAATACTTCAAAATTTTCAGATTTAACTCTTTTTCAATAGAAATTTTAAATTTAAGGAAAATCACACTAAAAATGTTTGGGGATTAAATTCTCAATTTCTAGTCAACTAGCAATTCAAAAGTATAGCAATTTCTAACAAATGCACACTTTGTACATCACACTTCCTCCCATCTCTGCTGCCAAAGTACTGCAGAGAGAAGCTTTCTTCAATGTGGGGTTGTCTCTCCGGAACACTTACCCTAGACATCCTTTCTCTTGCCTGTTCAACAGTTCAGGAAACAGACCATCAAGTAGCTGTGTTGCTGCGCCTTTGTGGGTTACTTAGAAGATGCTATACAAGTTCAGAGATACATATAATGTCCAGTTTGTGGTCAGTGTTTGCTACAGAAATCATGCCTAAAATGTTGTAACGGCCAAGCAGATATTAATGTGCACAACTGCAGAATTCAACTCTAAACCATCACAAAATGCTCTAGAATTACTGACTGAAGGACACGAATTATATGAATATAGCAAGTAATAAATTAGGATGCGGTTTGGTTTAACGATTGAGTGGACGGTTAACCTGAGGGGGGAAGACAACCAGAGCTGTTTATTTGGAGACTGCTTGTTGATGACATAGGTTCCAAGCGATGAACCCAGCTTCAGTGTAATAACACCATTCTGTAATATGCCAAAACAAACTCAAAATCAAATGTAAAAATTAAGACCCTCATATGACTGGACTTATTCACGTAACTTAGAAACAAGCAACTGAAGAATGCAAGAACTGAACTGACTGAAGCTATTTATTGACGTCACCAAAAACAGGAAAATACAAGCATAATGCAACAATGATATAAGTTGCAAAAGTGTTCTGTTGCTGTTGTTGTCAAAAGCAACCCTCACAGGTCAGTAGACCAGCAAATGTGCATGGTTTCCCCTTACCAAAAGACGTTTTTCATGCAGTTTTACATTGTTCAATTCAATTTTCAAATGTTCAAATTGAACTGCATCAAATTTCAATTGTGCAAACAAAATTGTTCATTTAGTAAGTTCCTTGGTCAGCAGCGGTCAGATGTGAAATCAGACAAACACGGACGAGATAACAATGATCTTTTCTTACAGATAGCAAGATCTGACAATGGCTAAATGCCCAGTCGACAAGCCACCCTAAAAGAAGAACTCAAACACAATGGCACACTGCAGTGTACTATTGAAGCATTGCTAAAACATGCATCAGTATATGATGTTCCTTCTGAGTGTGCCTTTCGCATTCTGGTCAATTGTGTATGCTTGTAACATGTATCATTCTTGAATTGGGATCAATAAACTGGATGAATGAAAAATGAATGAATGGAACTTGAATTGGCTCTCAAAGGTAGCATTACAATGAGTCCAGTAGACTTGTGTATGTATGCATGCATGCATGCATACATATGTATAAATATATGTCTATATGTGTATATATTTGTATGTATGCATCAAAGCACTTAATACAGCATCTTTTCAGTTCCTTTCAACAGTGCTGTATATACGACTATGTAACTGATCTAAAAAATTTCAAAACTCACTGAGTATGAAACGTCAAATTCACTGCCAACTGCTGGCGAATCGGCCAACTCTTCTAAAAATTCAGCCAATGATTCAAGGGTTTCATCTGCAATCCTACTATATTCAACATCTGAGAGCCGCCTAAAACAGAATTTAAGAAATCGTAAAAACATCAACCAACCAGGCAGATAGTAAAGTCAGGTAGCCATAGATGAAGCCTCGTAAATTATACAATGGCCCCCAAGAAATTACTATTTTAACGTGATGCAATGAAATGTACCACGGCATTTATATAGCACCATTTTAAGTAGCCTTTGAAGGTGCCAGCCTAAATGATGTTAGAGTTCATTAAGAATGACAAGTTAATCTACAGGCAAATGATACTTGAAGAGTAGAAAAGTCGCCATTGGCAGTCTCTTGCACACACGTAGAGATACGCCGACAGAACCCAATATGATGTCTAAACACACAAACGTATGCACTTTGTTCGACAGCTTTCTCTATACATATCTTGGTTAGATATCAAGGCAATTCCTGTGAAGGCATAGCAACTGATTGCTGAGGTACTGGCCTACATAGTGCCTTTGTCTGAAAATTTTAAGATAGGAAGTAACAGTGCTCAGCAAACAGCTATGCATTATTATCCCAGGTAATAGCTGTGTAATATTCTACAGATATCCTGCTGTGGATCTGGCCATTAAGCCCTTTCTAAAGCGGCACTCGATGTACTAGTTAGACGCTAACATCACACATCACAAAAATTTCTTATTGTGACACTGATCTGGCATGCGTGAATGTACTTACGTCACAATATCATTTGCTGGTGGTGCTCCTCCATGAAGAGACCTTGTCATTTGCCCATAACTGGCTAGAAAATTCCCATTTCCAGGGGATATGTTACAGTCAAGCTGAGTTTTGTAGCCAAAGTTTATCTGGAAAATATTTAATATATACAGTCAGGGCATACAAATTCCCAATGGAAGTGTCATTCACTTGTTAAAATTTGTTAATGTTCAGTTTTATTTTAACACAATATTAAATACGAAAATTTATGTTTCACACTTCATGTATCTAATGTGCAGAGCATCAAAAGTCATCAAAACGATAAATTATTTTCCTAATATCAACAAGCAACCTTAGTTAACTGGTTCAAGCGCAAAAAACAAAAGCTCTTTAAAACTAGACTTTCACATAATCCTGTCTTTCCAGTGGTATCTAAGATCAAATCTGATCTAATCTTGTCTTTCCAATCGTCTCTAAAATCAAAGTACAAAGGCTCTCAATATACGCCATGTTGTCAATTGCATGAGCGATAATATACCTATTTCATAAAAATGTGTCAACTGGAGACAGATAAAATAAACAACACAAAAGTAGAGCACTTTTACCCGTGTTGCTAAATGTCTAGAACTTGGAAATAGCCCATTTCGCCAAGAAATTAATTGTTTATTTGAAAAGTTAAGAATTCGAAATACTTTGGTCGCCATGCTTTGTTGATTTAACTTTGTGAATATTTCAATCATATAGCGCATTACTTCTCTGCTGATGATAATAGCGTTTGATGCTGCAATCATCTTAAATAGACGTGCCTCTTCGAATTTAATAGCACCAGACGTGAGGATGTATAGATGTTAAAAACGAACCTCGCGATCATTAAATGTATTTTGATTGGGCATCTGTTGATAGGTTGGTTCTCCTGAATACTTTTTTGGCACTGAAGAAGCAGGCAGCTGTCGCGCCGAATGCACCAATGAAGCAAGTGTAAATGTATACGTTTTTCTATCTCGACCATGCTAATTTTTCAATAAATTAATCGGGCGAGATCCTTCACTTACTGCTGCCCGTTTGAATTGGTGTCATAAGTAGTCAGTCATCAATCCTCAAATTCATCAATATTCAACCAGGTCATCTGAATGCCTTTTTCTTGTTGTGCCAGAAACTAGAACTGTTCTTGGTAAGCGAGCTTTTTTGGGTGCTGGACCGAAATTTTGGAATTCTCTTCCTGCATCAGTGCGTTATGCCAGTCTCTTATGTCATTTCTTTCTCAACTAAAGACTTGCCTTTTTCAGTTGGCTTTTCTGCCGTAGGCTGCCTCTGTCTTAGTGGATTGATCTTCTGGATATTGACCTGAATGCGGCTTAAAGCTGATGTGCCATCAGTTGACGCCTTGTCCATTACACACCGGTGCTCTAGAAGTTTCTAATTAATAATAATAATAATAGAGTTACTATGAACCAATAAGTTCTTTTAGAAACGGTACGAACCATGTTTTCTCACAAACACCACAAAGTATACAACATGTATGCCCAAAACACTCGTCATTCAAACGAGCAGCAGTGGTGAAGAATCTCATCATTCTCATCATGATAAATTCACTGAAAACTAAGCATAGTGGAGAGGCCATACATTGTGACAGAAAACGTGAGCAATTATATTTTACAATTACAACAGAATATACCCCATTCTATTCTGGGCTCTTACGAGCCTATTCCAAAGCAATTTATAACTTCGGCTCGCAATTCATACAAAATAATTAAATATTTGCAAGTTGGCTAAGATGGCCATCACACGAAAAGATTTTTAAAACAAGAGAAGAATAAAAGACCAATTTAGAAATTAGTAGAGTGATCTATTATCTTCTAATCGAATGGCAGTTCAACATCTGTCAAAAGCAGATTTGGCCAAGCCTACTATGCAGAGCAGAAAGCCAGATTCTAGCAAACTAAAATGCTTTGTGCATTTTCTACCGGCAAAAAATCTGGTCATAATTCAGCAGGTTTCCTAAACTGAAATGATTCAGTCATGTACAATGCAATGGTTTCAACAATATTCATAAATTACCTATATTAGTTAAATAAATATTTTAACATGCCAAATCATCTTACCTGCATAATGTATGCATTAAAAGCTCTAACAGTATCTATGTTAAGAAAATTAAATCACAAAGTTTTTAGAATTTTAGACTTTAAAATATGCATGTACAATACCAAATCAGATCTTAACAATATTCACTTTTTCACAGTATTGACTTTCACAACAGGCTTAAATTTTAATTATTTGCAATGAAATTAATATGCACTAATTAAGTGCTGTTTATGTTCAAAGGCGATGGCATCATCTGGCCGCTCAGACCAGCCATGATGTTCCTAGCGGTAAGCTCGGCCATTGAGGACCTTGTTTCAGTTGTAGCACTCCCAATATGGGGCAGGATAATGCAGTTCTTAAGCTTCAAAAGCGGATGATCGGTTGGAAGCGGTTCAGGGGTCGTAACATCAAGCCCAGCAGCTGCAATCTGTTTGGTTGTAAGAGCCTCGTAGAGGTCATTCTGGTTGACAATTCCACCGCGACTGATGTTGACAAACATGGCGGTTTTCTTCATCTTAGCAAACACCGCTTTGTTGAAGAGCTCGTGTGTTCCAGAGGCGAGTGGCAATGAAGCAATAACAAAGTCAGATAGTTTCAGCAGTTCTTCAAATGTCACGTAGGTGGCACTGACTTCCATGTCATAAGGCTTTTTGCTTCGTCCACAATAGAGAATCTTCTCAATACCGAATGGGAGTATCCGCCGCGCAACGGCCATTCCAATGCGACCCAGACCGACAATTCCAACTGTGCTGTTGGTCAAGCCTTTGCCACACATCCACAGTGGACTCCACGAACTCCACTCGCCTGATTTCACGGCTTCTGTGGCTGCAACAAGAATTCAAGTTCTTATCAATGTAGATTTACCATGGTAGATGATGAGCTTTGCAGCACAGGTGTGGAGTTTAGGAAAGCAGATAAGGAGTTTAGAGTTTAGGTACCATGACCATGTTACAATGATGCATATTATAAGGAGGTTCTAGCGCAAGCAGCTTAAAGATTGGATGTTGGGGAAGTGAGTCAGTGTGATCTCACACATGTCAATAAATGTAAATGTACAGGGGTTTCTGTAGTGATGATATGGCCTCAACCCTGCCTATTTTCAATGAATTTATCAAGAATTTTTGCTGCTCATTCAAACTGGTCACCTAAGGTGCATGGACCGTGCAAGCGTGAGATTCAAACAAATCTCCAAAATACGTTGTGTGGGGCCACAGGTCTGTTATGCCTTACCCTAAAATGCATTTCACTCACCCTGAAACCATCACTGCATCACTGGTATATAGAGTTCCAATTCAAGGATTCTTCCCCAGATTTGATGGATGAAAATCACAGGACTATTTGGCATTGCTTACAGAACTCTGTAAAATGTATTCATTTATTGCAAACATTAAAAATTCTATCATGACTGCAATTCATTTATACCTTCTGGTATTCTCCGGGATGTTGCAAGCAGGAGTGCCATGCCTAATTCTGCAACAGCTTCCGTTAAAACGTCTGGTGTATATCCTATTTTGATTCCGAGCTTGGCACTCTCAGATAGAGCGATATGTTCATATCCTACAGACATTGTGCCAATGACCTTCATGTTTGGACCTGCAATAAAGATGTAAGCCTTTAAAGCCCATAATAACTTTGTTAGGCGATTTTTCCCTGATCATCGATGTCTATAAAATCAAAAATCTTGGGAAAATATATAGTAACTAATCATGCCAGGATACATGCAGTACTACACTATCTACAGTTTGGTATACTTCTAATTTGCAGCCTTTCTGTGACTTCTGTGCAAGCAGTAGACATGCATGCATAATGGAAACTTACTTTGGAAGTAAAGTTGCACTGTGGCACAAATTACAGAAGTCACGATAAGGCATTCAAGAAGTGGAAGACAGAAATTCCTTTGTTAGTTTACACCTAAAAGCGATGTAATTATGCTCACCTGCAGCGTTGATAACATCTTTGTCGATTTTGTCCGACAGCAGACAGAACAAAGCGTCAGCCGTTTTGATATTCTTGATGAGTTCCTGCTTCGAAACGGGCTGATCGCTATCCCACTGGGTAACGACGCATCCAGCCTCTTTGAGCAGCTCCACTCCTGGGTAGGGAACCCGACGAGTGACGTACACCCGCTTTCCAGCGATCCCACTCATCCTTCTCAACCTAACTAATCGAGTCACGTGATTATCTAGGGTAGAACATTCCCATAGTTTTAAATTTAAAATGGGGCTACGGGTAACACCCTGCAACAGTTTACGCATGACATTCGTTTCAACCAGCCTCCACGGACTTTAAACCTATAAATTTCAAAACTATTTTACCTGTGGTACTGTTATGCATGACATCGTAAAGTTAATTGTATAGCGCAATTGTTAACGCTAATTATTTTATATTATACGTTTATTCACCATAACTGTAGGAAATACGGAGGCATAAAATTAAGTACACGCAAAATGGGCAAACATAACATGACTGTATCATCGTACAAACGTAATCTCAAGATTCCTAAAGCACTCAAAGAAAGACAAGTCGGGGAAACCATATTATTCACATGTGTTCAGTCAATACAAAATCGATAGCCAAGCAAGGCCATCTTCGGTTCCAGGTCAAGATCCAAGGGACAAGCAGACAGAAAGTCAAACAGTTATGGTGGATAGTGCTTGACGTTGGGGCGACAAGATAGATGAGGGAAGGGAAGAATCAGGATAAGATTTTGTGGAAGAGGAGTGTCTTCAGTTTTGAGTGAAAGATTGCAAGGGGTGAAGTGTTGGTGAGTTTGTAGGATGGGTCAGATATAATTGCCGTGATTCTGGTGGGAGTTTATTTCAGAGGGACGGAGTAGCTATGGCTATGGAGCGATTTCCAAATTTTAAGAATGAGACGAAATAAGGGCGGTGTTATGGTGGAAGAGGGACGGATTAAAAGAGAACGGAGTGGTTGGATTGTAATATTAATTAACTGACGAACAGGAATGTGGGAGGACTGAGGTGTGTTGTAGGTAAATGATAGCACTTTGTGCTCTCTTCGTTCAGTTATTTTAAGCCAATGAAGAGATTTGAGAACCGGAGTGATATGATAGAGTTTGAAGGTTTTGGTGACAGCACGAGCGAAAGCATTCTGGATTGCTTGAAGGCGATTTATCTGGGTGGTGTCTGAATTGCAGCAGTCTCGTTTAGCATGGACTATGGAAGTGACGACGCTAGATGCGGTTTTGAAGTCAAACACAGGGCGGATTCTGCGAAGGTCACGGATAGGGTCTGTGCATGAAGCAAGAGCGCGTTCAGATGGGTGCTGTAATCAGAAAAGCTAAGGTTTGGGCAGGGCTTAACGACGTCATATGGAATAAAACATGTTCAATCCTAAAAATATTCGTGTACAAAACGTCACCTTTTAAGTGTGTGTTAACTACAATACAACATTACCCCATGAAAATTATGTATCTGCATTTTTGTGATACTACGTCCGTTTGTTGAAATAGGCTTAAAGACTACCTAAATGATTGCCGCTGAGGAACCGTTATTGTAGCAATAGCATTCGCCAGATGGCAAAACTGTTATGGACACGAAAAATCGTGACTGAGTACCGTGGGGCGACTGTAGACTGCTCTCAGTCGTTCCTTTAACGGAGTTGATTTAGGGCATGGGTAAGTTATGTACAAGAACCATACAAATTATATCATTACGTTACATCGTGAAATCAAATTAATACAAATCGTTTCAAGTATTACTCTGTTGGGTTTGTGTGAAGTCTGTTGTGTCACTTGGTAGGCCTACTTCAAAATAGGCAATTCCAACCGAATTGTAATTGAAAGCGCTTAACCCAAAAACGTTTAACACGAAATATTGGTTAAGAAAAAAGGACGCTTAGCCAGTCCAAGCATCAATGGTTCTAAATGTAAATTAGTTCCTTTATCACGACACTAATAATAGGCAGATATCGCCGAACACGAAATAACATTGTCGGACCCGCGGAAGAAAATGCTATACAAAACGTTGAATAACATGAAGTATGGATGTATTTTCAACTCTGATACAACACTCGGCTCATGTATCGCGAACTGTCGTATTTTGTTCACTTTCGGACCTATGCATGATGTGCGCTGTTGGCGATTGAGACATCATTTAAGCTATAGATCCGGTCGCTCTCAGCTTCAATGATTACATAAATTCCCCCCAAAACTGCGACAGTTTTCGGACCCATCATACAAACTCACCAATGCTCCACCGCTTGCAATTTCTGCTTCGGCCTTTCGCTCAAAACTGAAAACATTCCTCTTCCACAGATCCTATCCTGACACCCCTTCTTCCTCTTATCTGCCTCTGCTCTCCAGCCCCAAACATCACCCACCGTAGCTGCCACTCTGTCTCTCTCTGCCTGACTCTTGGATCTTGACCCGGAACCGAACCCTTTTGCCTATCGATTTTTTTTTGACTGAGCGCCTGTGAATAAGCTGGTCCCCGCGGCGCGGCTTTCGTTGGGCGCTGTAGAAATCTTGAGATTACGATTACGATTACCTTCGCATTCACAGGAAAATACTTTTAATATACAGTACAGTTTGTATCTTTCGCAGTTTCGCATGCGCCTGAAGTCTATATTTATTTGACAGTGGTCTCGCTGGTTCAGGTCGGGAGCGCCTCTTGTAGTGGCGCTTTATAAGTGTGAGAATAAATATAATGTAAGTAACAATTACAATAATATGTAGCATTATGCGTAACCCTACTAGCGCGCTAGATCGCGGTATATGTTTGCCACCTGCTGTGGAGATGTCAACAAAATCCGGGACTAATGTGGCGGCAGAGTGACACACGTTAGTAATGAAGGCTTAAGAAGTCATTAGGTAGGTGAAACATTACCAAGCAACTAACGCCTTGGTTTCCACTTCTGCCACTTGGGTTTGACATAGATCATATTGCCAAAATTTGTGAAATCACCATGTCCATCACCATAATGAATGCACGTGTGCCTTCTAAAATCCAGTACAGCCTATAGGCCTATCACTTCTAATAGGTTTTCCTCGGTTTAAACTGTAAAAAAGTGTATACAGCGACCGTATGACATCGACTCTGTTCATCATGTGCGGACCGTGCTAGCCCGAGACTCAGTTTCTGAGTAAGCCACGATCTACATATCAAGCGGCATTATACCGGACAGATGCTCCTTGACCTATGCCATTGAACAGCCGTTTAACGCCAAATTCGGTGAACACGAATTATTCACACTGTATACATGTAGTCTCTGCATTTAGTGTTAGCCAAATTGCACTGTAATTAAGTAAAGCGACTGACTTACAATCATAAGTCGAACCGAAGCGCACAATGACTAGCGATCCACCATACGAACTCACCAGCACTTCACCTTTGCAATTTCTGCACTGGTCTTTCACTCACAACTGTAAACATTACTTTTCCAAAAGTCTTAGCCAAATTCTTCCTCTTCCATTTACCTCTCTTCAATTTCAAACACCATCCACCATAGCCATCCGAATGTCTGCCTGTCTGACTCCTGGATCTTGGCCTGGAACCGAACTCCTTTGCCTATCGATTTTGTTTTGACTGAGGGCCTGTAAATAGCTGGTTCCCGCGACTTAGCTTTCGTTGGGCGCTGTAGAAATCTGGAGGTTACGATTAGGCAGACGACACTGCAATTTGGGCAGACGACACTGCAACTAATTTGTATTCATAAGGTCATGCGCACTTGCTGGCAGCCGACCGAAGTGTAATGACCTCATTATAAATTAAAACCCTTCGAGGTTCTTTAAGGGTCGCGTCAATCAAAACTTTCGATGGACTGCTATAACTATTTTTGAGCATGAATCTGGTGCTTAAGTTATCGATGGTGGGCATTTAATGAAGCGGGGTGAAAAATATCTTCCATCGAATTTATGAAATTAAAGCCGTTTGTTAGCCTTACGTTAAAATTCAATGAGCATAAACTAAAGGCCGGTACTTACGAGTGGTAGTCTAATAGGCCTACATTTTCCCAAATAGGCCTACAATATGCCATTTTGGTTCGAGGCACTGCGGACACCTATGAGTAGGAACAAAATGAATTGGGGGGAATGCACCCCCAAAGAGCTATAACTTGAACCAGTTAGAGGAAGTTTCCCCACCCCACCCCACTTACTATTGCTTTCGCTATACCAGCCAGCCACATTTAGAAGTTTTGACCAGCTGTGGACCCACTGTTGCCTAGTGGTTCAGTTTAACCGACACCGAACTGATACTGGCCTGGATAGCTACATTGGTTAAAGCGTACGTCAAGGCGCCTGTGTGCGTGAGGAAGCCGGTTCGCATACCGATCGTGGCTTATTTCAGAGATTTGAATCTCGGGCTAGCACGGTCCGTGCACGGGGATCTTAAATGGCGTGGTGCCCATTTAAACGGAGAGGGGTGGTGAAGGATCCCACCCAATTCTGTCACAGTAACCAGCACTGTACGCTTGCAAAGTGTACTCTTCACAACGTTGTACAACGACGGACTCAATGCATAAAGAACACGGAATTTCCGTAAAACGAGATCGCCAAGCCAACTTTGAAAAAATACCGAGAAAAACCGAAAACTGACCCAACTCTGCTGCAAGTCCGACAAACGTGACCACTATCAAGGACCTTCATCTCTCAACTTCCCATTCAACGAACTACTGTTAAACATTTCTCACGAGCCCCTCTTCCTCAGAAATCCTCCGAAGTGACTGCGCCTGCGCGTGACTCCACAACAGCTAGCTTACAGGAAGTGACAGTGCTCAAATACGTATCAAGTCGCGCGTTCACCAATTCACGTCCACTGCTCATTGAAAGAAGTCCATGACACGTGACTAGAGAGAGATGCGATAAAAATACTGCGTGGGGGTTAGACAGCGATATGTCGTTGTCGGCGTTTGACCCCGTTACCAGATAGGGTTACAACAACTGGTGTGCATCGTTGATGGGAAGACAAAGGAACACGCTTCCACCCCTCAAACAGTCTGCTTGCCAAGGCACAGACAGACAGCCAGACAGACAGACAGACAGACAGACAGACAGGAAGGAGCCCTGTATTACGCGAAACGATAACAACGGGATGTGAAACAAAATCTCTAGGGCGACAACTAGTCTGTTAGCTGAAATTAAACCAAATCCTGCAATACCGCAGGGGTCTTTCAAATTCATGGTCACGATTTTACTCATCATAATCGTCGTCGTCATCGTAAACATCAGAAGCGCTATCAATAGTACCTCTGATGAGTTTATCTTGAAGAGGTGCTATACAAATTTCAAATTACATTACAATCACCACGATCCCTAAATCAATCACGTCATCAATCACTTCACCCTCACAATCAATTCAATTATTACCAACTCATCTTTGCCATCATCGTCAACATAATCTTCATCATCATCATCAACCTCCTCTTCACCCTCATCATTTCATCAAGTTTACTGCCATCTCCATCATCCTCAACACCCATCAACCCAACCAGCTGATCAGTGTCCTCATCAAGCATCAACAATTGGCTCTAATTAGTCCTTTCTCACAAAAACAGGCTTACGATTGTGATTACATTGAAACACATCATGACAAAAATACGTGTTATTAAACCTCTTTAGCATTGTTAGTCATCATATTGTCATTTACAATGAACAAAACAACTACAATGCATTAAGAAATTCTCAGTTACAGATATGATAAAAAACCTAAGCACGTTTTAGAGATGCTCTGGAAGAAAAAGCTTAAGACTGAGAATGATGTTGTTGAGTTTGAGAAGAGGCAAGATTAGTGTTTGAACAACGTCTACATATTTACATAAACACTCAAACATAGATACATAATACAATGCAAAATGCTGGAGTCCAATACTGAATAGGTTGCAAAAAAGAAGCAAGTTTTTTTACCGACCAGCTCTCGCAAATCGCAGTTTATTCCTTCATAACGTTTGCAACATACGACTCATTTTGGACGTATATAAAAATTACATAAAGCGCAAGAAATAAAAAGCTGCTAAAAGTATTCTGACCAAATCTGCACACAGGTCAAAAGCAATTCGTACGCTACAACATATTTATTTAATTATCACTGATTAGTAACCAAACAATTGATATATTAAGTACTCTATTTACAGACATAAACAGCTATTCATATAAATGTTCAATTTATTTATTTAATGTACAAATTTATTATTTACCACATTTCAGATTTTTAAAAAGTTATCTAAAGCTGAGCAACTGTCGTTTTTCAAAAAGCAGACTTTTTTAAAACAACGGATAACAGGAAAACCAGGTATGGTATGGTAAGTGCAAACATACAGAGCGAGTTTATTAACAGTCTTCAAAGATACAACTGCCTAATTTAAGCTCGGTACCTGATCTAGAAACTCCTGCTGCACTACCGTAAAACAAGATATTAAAATGTTGGGTTACGTGACTTCACATAAATGACAACAGCCATCAATTTTGTTCAAACGCAAAATGGTTTCAGCTCCCAAATTAAAAAAACACATCCAGACATTTGCAAAGCCATGTTAAATATGCTGAGGGCTTTGCAATAACCATGTCTTTTGACCATTTCCAAAGCTCCAGGTTATAATGAAGTTTCCCTGTACAACAGCTGAGCAGCAGCGATCTAACCAACCACACAAGCGCCATGAACAGTAAGTACACTACAAAGACTAACCAAGATGATGATCGCTTTTCATTGTGTTTTAATCACCTCACCAGATTTTGACATCTGTTTGAGACCAGATAATGGAGTAGACTATCTCTCCTGTGATGTGCCTATTAAGATAACAAGGTCTTCCAAGTGGAGATTAAAAGCTTCTGCTTAGCTGGCCGTGCAACTAAAAGTGGATGCTTCCAAACTCTTGCACCCATGTTTAGCCACCTGTGAAATTAAAATACAACTCTTCCAAGTTGTTTCTTAAGCTTTTGTTAGAATAATAATAATAATGATAAAAATAATAGTTATGTTACTACGTAAAACATGGCTTATGTTACCACTTCCTAGCTGCGTACTTCAACGTTTTGCTTTCTCTGCCCTGTACAACCATTGCAGAAATCATTAGCACAGAGTACTGAATGCCAGGGTTCATGGCTCTCACTCAACGTTCTAACCTTGCAACTGTAAACATGATATTTCATAATAATATTGTTCACCAACGCAAATGGTTCAAAATCAAAACAAACAAACATGATTGTTTTTGTTCAGTTCCACTGATTTAAAACGAAAAACTGAGAACATACAGAATTTACTGCACAGCTTCAGAAAGTAATATACATGTTCAAAATCTTACTAGCTCTGAATCTAATGAACGTAGCCATAGCAAAATACGTTATTACTTGTGCCTAGCAAAATTCAAACAGTACGAGAACAAAGCAGCCTAAAATATTTTCAAAAAGACAGCAGTGTTTCATCAAAAACAAAACAATATTCTAATAACAATTCATTAAAATAATAGTAATGTCTTTTTCATAATATCAAAATAATAAAACTTGCCACTTTAATATTCTGCTACCTGGGATGATAGAGCAAGTTTAACCAAAATTATTATTATTAACATGACCATTAAAAAGTACAGCTGCAAAACAATGTACTCGGATTAAGGAAGGAGATCACAGGTCAAAATAAGTAAGGTAGTTTACAAGTCTAGACTACTGGACAGGTAGATGTGTGCTCTCCAGCCAACCACCACAGATCACATAACTAACGCTGTATGTATTCTCTTATGTGGAATACAACTTATGTGACAGAGAATCTGTGTGACATAAAACATGTGACAACACAAGACTAAACGTGGACTTCACTTCACTTCAGTCAAATATGCAAAAGCTGCAGCAACACTTCCCAAACACTACAAAGCAATGTAATCAAGAATTTATATAGCACCAGTTCCGGTTTCACTCTCAAAAGTAACGTCTGATGGCAGCAGACATTAATGTAGCTAAAAGGTTCATGGACCAACTCTCATGGACAGTCATTTTGGCATAAAGCCCACTGCTTAATGTATAAATTATCTCATGGTAGGAAGCGAAAACTCTGCTCGGTTACAATTTATGACTGCTGGAAATGTAGCCACAATAGTGCCTGCTGTAGCCAGACAACCTTAACAGAGTGCAGACCCATGGCACCCTTGCCACTCAGCAAAAAGTTTTACCCTGAGGCAAAGTGACATTTCGTAAAGTACCGACGTTTAACGGGGCTTAAGTGGGATAAAAAACAAGCACGTACATGCAATAAGAAGCATCTAAATATTCATCTCTCATAACATATAAATCTTTATCTACTCAGAGTTTTAAGGAGATGTCTTTTTGAGGAGATGCCTTATGGAGGAGAAGTAAACATCATGGGTCATATCACATCAACTATCAAGGAAGATGTAGTTACTCTTCCTTTTTTAGAATATCAACAAAACCTGCACCTTTGGGACGTTCTTAAAAGGTGCCGTATTCATAGTCAGATAATTACATATATAGACATCTGTGTGCAAAATGCCAGACAATTATGACAGTAAAAAAACATGGTTTATTTCTACATTTCCAACCCATACACTGTTTCCTTTCTACAAAAAAGATGCAAATGCCTGGCTACATTAGACTACTTTACCAAACATCAGCTAAACAATGAATTAACATATGAATCCATACTTAGCTAAAGTACTACGATATATCTAAAAGCTAAATGTAACACAGCCAGATTTTTCATTAACATTTATCGTTGCAGCAGAAGCACATACAGAAAGATATTTACTTAACTATTGCAGCCTCTGTCAACAACAGTCCTCAAAGACATGGCCCTCTGTTGAAGGAGGTTGTCTCTGAAGCACAAACATTACACCAGCAATCCAATGCATGGATTCGAACCCAACACTGATAGGAAAAAGCAAAATACAGTAACAGCTGCCATCATACCATTCACTGTAGCCTTCAGCCAGACCTTTCCATTGTTTTTATTACCAGACACTGTTATCTATGTTCCAGTTTAAACTTTTTCTACTAAAGGTCCAGTATAGAGACACAGCGCTCATTGTCTGGTATCAATAAGATACTAACTGAAACCTAACAGAAGACATAAGGTCTGCTAGCAATTAACTCTCAAACTATTCATGGTGATTTGGTCAAAAGATAGTGGTGCTATATAAATACATAATAATAATAATAATAATAATAATAATAACAGTCTGAACAATTTGTGTTCTGGCAAAAACTATTTCTTGGCAGCACAAAGACTGAGTTAAAATGGTTTCGGCAGCATTCTTGAAATCAGAACACACCAAAGCAACATAAATGTAGAGGCACTACACAAATTTACGTTTACAAACAAAATGTCACATGACACACATTTACAGAGTGCCAGTTCAAGAAAAAAAGCAAAAACGACACACTGAACCATCTGCAGCTTAGACACCAGTCATTGAAAAAATAGAAAAATTAAGGCATAAAAATGACACAGTACAGTGACATCCTCAGCACCTGAATATGATCAAATAGTTATGACTTGGGAAATATCTTTAAAAAAAATAAATAGCTGAACATGTACACAGATGGGCATTCGGAGCTGTCTTGTTCCTTCGGCATCTGTTCAAGTCTTCTTTGCAAATTTTTCGAAAAAAGTGAGAGATGGCAGAGGAGGAGAAGGAAGAGACTGTGCACTGAAGCTCACCCAGGCCTGCCAGAAACGACGATGAAATGTAGGCTAATGATTCCTGCAAAAGCATATGAAAGATCATTAGAAGACATCCGTATTCTGATGACTCAGGGAAATATTGTAATCAAGGGCTAGTTATGGAGAAATCAAAAGGGGATGGCCCCACTCATAAACACGGAACCAGACGTGCTTTTTTCCACTTTGGAATCTGAAGGTACAAAATTTTTGGTACCTAATTTTGGGTTTGGCTAAAAACATGGAATAAGCATAATAAAGGCCATCAAAACTTTTGGTGACACAGCCCAATCTCCCTTACTTGGTTTCCCTTTCAAAACTTTTGGATCTACTAAACATTAATTACCGGTACTATCAAACAATACCGACAAAGCAATTTCCTAACCTTGAAACAATAATGATGCACAATGTATCAGTCAATGGTCGCTTCTTTTATGTATAAATGTTTTACTATATTATGTCTGAAGTTGGAAAAAGTTCATTGAAAGAATGCTAGCCATGTTACATGTGCAGTTTACGTTCCACTTAGTTTCCTAGTGGCCTAAACAGTCAAGGGACTGAGCACATCTCTGGGGTAACCATTATGATAATGGCGATACAGAAGTCATTAGATTAGATTAAGGTCTCAGGTCAAAGTTTTGTCTTCCTGCTGCTAGCATCACACTCGCCCAACACTCAATTTCTCCCACGGCTGGTGCCAAAAGCCACAAGGAAGATGGCCATTATAAAACTGAATTTATCTAGAACCATAGTCTGAACCTAGAAATTGATTGCTTTGGTTAACAGCTATTTGATATCTTCCAGCCACATGACCAAATTGTTTATTTCAAAACAAGCAAAAATAGTGATCAATTCTGCTAATAACTTATAATGATTATATATCAGCAAGCAATTATTACATTTATTATTACAGATTAGGTGCAAAGGACAATACTTAATTACCCCATGCCAGCTCTTACTTGGACAATTTTGTCAGAGTAACAATTAACAACTCTCAAAATAGCCCATTAACCTCTTGATATTCATTTTGGGCCAATTGATGCACAATGTAACTAATGATCATTTTGTGTTATTAAATCCAGACAATAGCCAATGCTGAATGTTCACCGCTATTAAGAAGCTCGGTGTTAACTTATACTTTTGGCAGAAACTGCTTTAATTTTGTGTCCAACTACTTACTAGAACATCAGTCATGGCTGAAGTTTCAGCTACAGCTGATACTATAGCCGCAGTTTTGGTGGAGTCTCTAATTACATTAATAATGGCCACCTGTTCTGAAGAGCCAAATAGTTGGTCAATCACGTAACAGAACAGGCTTCAGATAAAGGTCTCCAATGTTCAAAAGTTGATGGTGGCCACTTAACATGTACTTGTGCCCTAATTAAGTAAGCTCCAACTTTTATTCTATTCTACATTTGTTTACTGTCGGCTAATACAATTCCAGTGGTAGATATTGTGGTACATATCAGGAAGTTGAACTGTGCCCTACGCCAACACAGATAATAAGTAATGACAGAAATTGGTTTCTAATCTGTCTGGCCTGGATATCTTAGTAAAGACTGACAGAGAACTGACCGTGCAAACCGTCTTCATATTGCACGTCTTAATAGGACATTTCAGTAACCAACTTACTGATAATGCAAGATGTCTGCTTGGGAAATTTCAGTGATGACTGAATGACATACCCATGTAAAACCATGTCACCTAGATAAACTCAGCCCTGCCAGCCTTTCAAGGTTGGTAGGGATTCTTTCAACTTTTCAACACTTTCGTTGTCATGTCTGTTCCTTAACGAAAAAAGCTGACTGTGCTTCTGACGACTTTCTATGGGGCAGCGAGCTGCCGCACGTAAATGCGTAGATGACTTGCCCCATGTAAATGAGCGTTACGCTCATTTACATGAGTGTTACACTCATTTACATGGGGTAAATGAGGGTCACACTGCCTTAACCTTTACCCTTTGTACAAGCTAACCTGCCGGTAATGGCCAGACTTTTTGACTGACTGTAGGAATGAAAACAACTGGAATTTTGCTACAGAACACTACGCTATAATTTATTTTTCCACATTTATTGCCACTAATATGCATTCGAGGTCAGAAAATTTGAAGTTCGAGACAAGTGGGTGCAAACAACTTGTAGTTGCACTGAGTCAACTCAGCACGCTTAAACCTGCAAGCATTTGATTACAAACCCACCACCGAACCACATATACATGTTTTGAGATATCTGTCACAACACTCGTGACATAACAAACACTATGGTAAGAAGTACTCTGACGCTAAAACGTACTCTAAAATACAGGCAGAGCATTAGATGTAAAACGGGAGTCAATGATTCACGTCTGATTTGCATATAACAGTACAATACCGTTTAATTTACTTAACTCCTTAGCTGGGCAGAAATATGTTTCAAGATTTCAGCTCCATCTTTGCTCCCTAGTAAACTCCGCTATAATGAGTACACTGTCAGTGAGAAGATTAGGCAGCAAGGGAGAGGACTGGTCATCCACCCCCATAAGCCAAGAATGTGAAAAAGAAATCGCTAACACTTCTCACCCATGGCTGCCTGTTAGGGCTAGCTTAATGAACTGCTCGCATTCTTCTTCATGTAGCATCACCTTTAGCACATCCTTAAAGGTGCTATATAAAGATCCAACTACACATGTACATACATCCATACATTTAACAGTATTTCTTTTTTACTTATACATCACCTTTCTTTTGAGTAAAAATAATAGTATGGAAATCAGGAACCGGAACAATAATGCTTACATTTTTTCAGGATAGCACACAGCATCTACTGTCTCGAGGCGCTGGGCTCGTCATCTGTCGCACAATTTCAATGAAAACTTCGTTGACATTTTGAGCATTGCGGGCAGATGCTTCAATCAGCGAGCAGCCCCATGTCTGAGCGAGCGCTTCTGCCTCTTGTGTGCTCACTTCTCGCTGGTTCTCAAGGTCAGCCTTGTTTCCAACTAGCAGAATCGGAATTTCTGGACGGCCCTTGAGCCGCTGAATGTGCTCCCTCATACTCCGAATATCATAAAATGTCTGCAGGCTTGTTATACTGTATACAATTACAAAGCCCTGACCATTTTTTATGTAAAGATCACGCATTGACGCAAACTGTTCAGTTCCGGCTGTGTCAAGGATTTCAAGCACCGATGGACTTCCATCAACCTCAATCTCCTTCCGATAGAAGTCCTCAATCGTTGGATCATAGCGTTCGATGAATTTACCCGACACAAACTTTACTGTAAGAGCACTTTTACCGACACCACCACTACCCAGCACCACAACCTTTAATTCACGCATGACTCTTTCTGTAATCGTTATCTAAAGATTTCTACAGTGCCCAAAGAAAGCTAAAGTCATGAGAACCAACTTATTCACAGGTGCATGTCTTCCCTATGTTTGCTCAAACTCGTGACTGGTGTAGAGTCATTTGACCTAACTTGAAATCCGGGTGAGACGCGGTAGCATACACCCCTGAATTCTTACTTTTAGCGTACGAGTTTTCGAAAAGTTCTTTATGTGCGTATACACAACAGCAGACCAGCCGCAAACTGTAAAATTAGTCCAGTATTGCAACCAAACGCCTCAGATCGAGGGTACAATTATGACATATTTCTGTAGCTCGGTTCTCCAACACATCACGTGACCAATTTAGTAGCCGACAAGGACACCAATGCTTCCTGCCTCATAGGCCACGATTCTATCCTACTCTTGGTACGAAACAGTCAAACTTGCAAAGTGACACAGCGAAGTCTCCCAGAGGCCACTGACTTTTCTAGCTCATCGTATAATTACTGACAAGCAATTACGGACGCAACGCTATCACAAATGCACATTGTCATCAGAATTTTTGCAAATGATTAATCTGTGATCGACATTAGTAAGCCAACTCCATCACTGCGCCATCTACATCCGGATAGTTGACCTCTATTGACCCTGGCTCGCGTTAAAAATAGAACACAAATTACATATCCCCGATGACACGCTCTAGAGCCCCGATGTTATCAGAGGGAAATTAGCTGTTTGCATCAATTTAACTTACACTTATAGGACGTTCACTGCTACGTGTAAATACGACATTTAGAAATCTTAGTCCAGAAAATCAGCATAATCACAGTGCGCTTCATAGCTCACACCCAAATGTATAATGCTAAACTGCATAATAACGACTTGATCTATTTTAGCAAAGTTAAATATTTAAAAATTTTCAACATCCTCATTGTACCTTTTTCCAAAAAGCACCCGTTCACCGCTGAACTTTGTAGATGAGAAAGTTCTGATTGCCTACGTCGTGGTAAATTATAAGTGGGCAAATAAACAATTTTTCAAAATTTTGAACATTTTATCTGTAACAGCAGCATTTCGTCTAGCACTTGTGTAAGCAGGCCAAAGCTAGATGACGCTAAAGCTAACGTATGGGTTTAAAAACTTCATTAAGTTTGTGCTGAACTGCGAAGAATGCGTCCTGAGAACTAGGTATGACGATGTGGGTGATGTCAGCATTTAAAAAACCAGCAGGTGATTTATAAAACCATGCTGTGCGAGAATTAAATAACCAGAGATCTGAATAATGTCTATGTCTGAGCTTCTAATTACGCGTAATGGTCACAAACCATCGTATTCGTAATTCCGAGATTTCTACAGCGCCCAACGAAAGCCACGTCAGGGGACCAGCTTATTCACAGACGCTCAGCCAAAACAAAATTGATAGGCAGAGGCTTCGGTTCCAAGCAGAGAGACGGTGTGGCAGTTACGATGGGTGGTGTTTGGGATTTGAGCGGAAAGAGAGACAAGAGGAAGAAGGGGAGTCAGGATAGGATCTGTGAAAGAGTTTTCAGTTTTGAGTGAAAGGCCAATGAAGGAATTGCAAGCAGTGGAGCATAGACGAGTTTGTATGATGGGTCAGATAACTGTCTCAATTCTGGAGGGGGGAGTTTATTCCAGAGTGGTGGGGCAGAACTCATAAATGCAACGCCTGTGAAGCAGCTGGAATTGAGCTTACAGTAAAATAGCTGTTATAGGCTTTGCAGTAGTTTTAACCATCATTAGGCCTGCCGCCTAATAGATCCCAAACGAAGTTGGTTGATTGACTGAAAACTTTCAAGCTTTAAACCTTTTGACCGAACATTACGCGTGGGAGTTGTAAGGATTATGGCCACTTCCCACTAACTCCCTTAGAGATTCATTCTCCCTGAAAATTTTGCTACTGCCCATAGCCTTTTCCCCACCCTACTAGACTTTATACAGCGCCAGAGCCCAAAAAAGGCGACCGAGGGCAAAGATAACGATACCACACATGAATAAAACACATTCACAGATGTTTAACCATCAAATGAGTGTTTTTAGCCACAATTTTCAAAATTGTTTATTCTCAAACTAGGACAGATTATTCCACACTGCAGGTGAAAACCTACAAGAACCTTTGACAAGTGTTGCAGCTCCAGAGACGCAGTCCTCTTTCTGATGCTCGAGCACAACAATCTATAGTAAATCAGTGATTATATGTATCACTTATGTCCTGGTGTACCATAAGACTCCCAGGTTCCTTCAACATACAGGTGTATACTAGACTTGGCTTTCTGAGCACCAAAGAGATAACAGACTATTTTGCTTACATTTCTGTTAGTTTCAGGTTTTTATTCCAACTATTTTACAAGCAAAATAGTTGGAATACTTATTTGGAACTTACTAGTTTACTTGTAGTAACACTTGCTTGCAATAAGCGTCTTAGTTAAACTGATATCGGGTGGAAAGTTATTTGCAGTTTTTGATCTATGCAGTACACAGAACCGTTGGTATATTGGTGTTTAGACGTTGAAATAGTTTCGTTTGACCTCGTTTGCAATGTCAGCTGTAGCTCAGACTCCTAGGTAGTTTTTATAAGATGAACTATGCAAAAATTATGAAAATATTAAGAACAAGGTTCATAAGTCACAGCCTAAGACAGCTCAACAAGGTTTAGATTTTAATGATGCTCAACAAGGCACTGCATTACAGTAGTCAAGGATCGTTTTGACTATGGTAACGTTCTTTATTTACTGGTAGTGTAAGTCAGTGCCACAACCAAGTGGATGCACCGAGATCTTTGCGTTCAGACTAAATGCTAGAAACCAGTTTCTGATTTCTCAAAGGAATACCATCCCAAGGAAGGATGGTCTGGGTTAAACTATAAATTCACCCCTCCAGCTAAACTTGCAAAGTTGTTGAAGTAAAGATTAATTAATTAGACTCAAAATAACAATCACAGTTAAGTGTTTGATTCACATTTAGCCCATGTTATAATTTTCATAATAATAATAATAATAGTTTCTTCCCTGTTGAATACAAATTTTACAAACATCACTCATTATGTCTTCTGGTTGCCTCAAAGCAATGCTTTACAGAAGGGACAGTTAAAAGTTTAACTAAAAATGACAAAAAAGTCATTCAGTTAATCCATCAAGGTCATTCTAAGAGTCCTGGACGGTATGAAGACTTTCCTGACATTCGTTTAAAACCCCCAACTGGTGCCCTTTCCCTCTGCTTAAACCCATCCTGAAGTTTTCGCTGGCGAATAATTGGCCTCTGTAGGTAGTCTGTGAATGTCAGTCCGGTTGCAATGTGATTTCCACCTTGAAGTGCCTTCTCAGTAATTTCTAGCTGATGTGTCAGCTCTTTGCTATTGTTCTTTGCAACTATTGAACGAACCTGTTCAAGCTGAAAGAGACAAAAGAAGCGAACAAATTCTCAAGCAACTTCTGCAAACAACCGGCTCTATGCTAGCTTAAATGGTGTTAAAGTTCATTAGGAAAAAAGTTCATCAGTAAGCAGATAGTGCTCAGATAACAAGAAAAGCCACCCAAATCTGGATTAATAGACAATCAGAGAAGAACACCGCCAGACAACGTAATGTGGCCTTCAGTGGGTGCTATATGAATTTCCAAATTAAGAGCCATCTCTTTAAGGCAACCCCAAGCATTGGCCACAAGTGTGAAATGCTGCTGACTTCGTTTTTTAGTCATGTTGCAGAGACACGAGGCTGTGACATGAGACATGTGGCTGGTCAGTCCTCTCCCTCGCTGGCTGAGCTTCCTGCAGTCTGTGTACTCATTTTATAGCTGAGCTTGCTACACAGTCCTTGGGGAAGAGAAATCGTAACAGCTTTCTGTCCTGGCAAGGATTTGAACCTTCAACCTTTGGTTAGACAGTATAGCATTGTTGATAACCACTAGTCCTTTCTACACGCCTTACTTTTACTCTTTAAAAGAGGAGGAACTGATCACTCAGGATTAGGGTAGAAGCACAGTATTGTCTTGTCGTGAAAATCATGTCTGATTCTTGCTGCTGTCCAAGAAAGTCACTGAATTATTTTTTACTGTTGTTATTGTCATTACTTCAGTAAATTCCACAGGAGAGACAAAACTGTCTGGAACAGGTGTGTTGCACCTGGTTATTATTATAATTGTTATTCAGTATTTTAATGCTTACCACTTCCTGAAACACTTCACCATTTCGTGCGATGTGATCTGGTGTATCCTGTTGGACGATCGCTTTCAGCTTGTCCACTGCCTCCTCAGCCCGACCCAAACCACAAAGGATGAGCAGCTACAAATGAAAAGAAACAGTCATACAATCATTTCCCTGAAATGTAACAGGTAAAACAAATCACAAATACACCAGAGACCTGATATAATCCACTTCATATAAAACAAATTCTGATAAATAATTGAGAAGATGGAGCACAAAATTATTGCAGCTATACAAGTAATCTCATAACATGATGGTGTAATTGTAATCTAGAATTTATATAGAGCCACTTCAAGATAGACTCATCAGAGGCACTCCCAGCCCGATGTCTCAGAGCTAGAATGGAATAATGCAGTCTTCAGGAGCTTGGGAAAACAGAGGGAGATGTTGTTCCATGGGGCAGGACCAATGACAGCAAAACTATGATGCTGTGCAGTAGCAGTTCAAGATTAGAATGAGAAGTTAGTAGACCAAAAAATGGTAAACTTCCAGGCAAATCCAGATAATAATAAACGGCCGGCAATCACACGCCTAAGCGCATAAATACTTCCAAATTAAAATGATGGTTCACAATACAGCTCCCAAATTCAGCATTATATGCTCTTCTCATTCTGCCTTCCTGTTCTGGGAAACAGTGACAATCCCATTCTGTCTGCATCAAAATGCTAGCTAAGTGAGTTCAGAGCTATCCAGTTAAATTTCTCCACCAACATCAGATCCGAGAGGCGTAGCTGTGGGACTGAAACAAGTTTTGGCTGAAGCACAAACACTACAGCAATCAACTCAAAAGGCAACAGCTCCTCATTGGGTGCATAGCTATTGTGGTCTATTTGGGTCTGTAATCCAACGATTGTGGGTTTTAGCCTGCTGAGTGGACTCCACAGATAAACTGTTTAAGCACAGTTGCCTAGCACCTCAGATTCACATTTACATTAATTGCAATGAATAAATAAATGAAAACAGCTTGACATCAACTTTAGATTTCATTACCCACCAAGATTTAAACTCGAGCATCAATGGTGAAAGCCAACACCGCACCACATGCATTGGATACCTAAGCTCTCTGCCACCCAGGAATCCCATACAATGATGTGAAACACTTCAAAACAGATCTTAGCTATAGACATCCCAAAGGGGGGCTCCACACTGACCTTTGCATTGATGTAAGCAACTGGTAAATTCCGACCAGGGTTTACAGAAACAGTTGAAAGCATTTCGTTCGCAACGTCAGCCTTACCCTAGAAATGAATAAAATGCACAAAAGATTTATGTTACAAACAAATTATTCTAACATATTTTGGTTTACTTTAGCAAATAGGATGAGTTCAAACAGGAAGAGTTCTTTTGTTAGCCTGTCTCGAAATGGTAGTTTTGCAGTGTTCAGCTGAAAAGCTGGTCCAGCAATCCAATAAAGCCATTTTTCTTTGTTCTGTGCCCTGTCCTATTTTTCTTTGTTCTGTGCCCTGTCCTATTTTTCTTTGTTCTGTGCCCTGTCCTATTTTTCTTTGTTCTGTGCCATGTCCTATTTTTCTTTGTTCTGTGCCCTGTCCTATTTTTCTTTGTTCTGTGCCCTGTCCTATTTTTCTTTGTTCTGTGCCCTGTCCTATAGTACTATTTAAACCAGTTCAGCTCCTTTGTCCATCGTCCAGTGCAGTAGCACAGTTTTTGGTCTTCCAATCATCTGCCTAGTGTCTCAAACTTCATCCTACACCGTCCTCAGAAGTTAAGTTGCCAGAAACATTCATTAATTCCTCAAAATTCATTAACTGAAACTAACTAAATACAAGATGAGAAATGAATAAACATCACTTTTAGTACTTATTAGTAATAGCTATAATAATAATAATAATAATAAAAAAATAATGATAACTAACCAGTATAATGATACTGATAAGGATTAATCATAATTACATTGATAACAGCATTCAAGATTAGCCATTTCAGAAAATATTTCCCAAGCTGGACAGGCAACATGAAAGAAACTCATATCCTTCTTCTAATTTAAGTCCTAGTAACAGAAAGAGAGGAATCCCAGTCATGGACACCAGGCCAAAGCATCCCAGGACTTGTGGCTTACACAAGCCTAGTTATACAGCTCAGTCACAGAGACACAGTGCATTAACTTATCAATGGCTGTTACATAGCATCGGTTCACCAAGGCCCTTGGATCTTAGGAAAAGCATAAGTAGATTAGGCTACTGTGTTGTATCAATTCCGTAAAGTTGCACTATGTAAATGCTCATCACGTAAGGTAAACTGAGGTAAATGCTCATTTATTACACGTATGACTCTATCAAAAGATCAGGTAGCGAGGTAAAGGACTGGCTGTCACAATCCAAGACTAAGAAACCAAAGTTGTCAACACTCTGTACTCCAGGCGACTGTTTGGGATTAACACAGAGGACTGCTCCTTTTGTTCTTTCTCTATCAACAATTGTTGTCAGTGACTGTGGCCTGGATTGATGAGCTTTATCATAAGTACAAATACAAAAATCAAAATCAAAAAACTGGACACATTCAAATATCACGCTGCTTGTCAGTAAACTTCACGCATGCACTAGCCTGTGCTTCAGTGACCAACTACCCTGCCAACCCAGTTTTTGAAAAACCCAACGAACCTGCTTCAAGGCCAACATGGCCGCGTAAACTGCGGATCTCATTGAGATGCTGGATGTCACCCCCTTTGTCTCCTTCAGTAACATCACTGCCTTCTGTAAAGACTCCTTAGTATTCTAAGCAACACAGAAAACAATAAATTCAGTCATTCCTCACAATGTGCTCCCGAATAATGAAATTTATAAAACACAAACTTTATTCTGTGTCAATTTACCCCTCAAGCAAGCAGAAACTACATCTTGCCACGACATGGACCAGAAGCTCTGAACACGCTGTCAATTCTCAACCCTGGATGGGAGAACTTCAGCTGTTGAATTTTACATGTGTCAGAGACTTCCAGTGGTGACTTTTCCAGATACTTTAGCATAATTTGTTGTTCTTAATGAACTCAAGCATCATTTAGACCAGAAAAGAGAGGTGCTTAGTAGACACTCTAAAATGTTGTTATACATATACATACATATATGTAATGTAATGTAATATAATGAAAAATGTATAAAGCACCACTTCAGAGGTGCTCCCGGCCCAACAACCCAGAAGCACTGGGAAATAAGGTCTTCAAGCGCTTGCGGAAAAGAGGGGGAGAGAGACTAAGAAATTCCTAGCATATGTCATTAGGAAGCCCATTTCAAAAAGTGGGACCAACCACAGCAAAACTTCTGCGCAGGGCCGCAGCTGTTCGGACCAATGCGACAAGCAAGTCACCCCGTACCGCTGAACGAATGTGGCCCAGAATGGAGGAGGCCAAAACACAGAGCTCCCTAAGATGAAATGGGGTACAATCTGAGAGGCAATAATGTACAAGAGCCAGGATTTTCATATGCTTCCGAACAGGCAGCCAGTAGAGCTCCTCCACCATGAAAGCAGAGAGGTGGCCAAACTTATGCATTGGATCCTTGAAGCTAACTGCAAGACGCAACTGTGGTTAGTGATGTTAGCGATTTCATTAGTGCTTGAGAACAATTACCAGTTTTCTCACTCTCTGTCCAATCCTCAAACTCAGTGTATGGTCAGCATACTCATTTTATAGCTAAGATCACTAGAGGAGCAAGTGGAAAGAAATTTTGAGATATCATTCTGTCCTGACAAGATATGCACCCTGACATCCGACTCTACCATGAATCAATACATTATGAAAACAAATAATAACAGTAATCTGTAATCACTAGAAATAATAAGTTACTGGAAATAACATACTACTTCATAGCAGGCTGCCAGTGCAAGGGTGACACAATCCATTGGGTACTTGACGCCATTAAGCTGGCGATCTTTGACGACCTCCATCACCTCCAGGACTCGCTCAAACTGCTTGCTTTCATACAGAAGATCCATGACAACGACAAAGCTTGACATCTGGTCAAACATTCCTGTCAGATCCTGCACAAGCACACAAAGTCAATACTCACGTAAAGTAAAACACATGTAGGTGCCACGTTGTCATATAACATCATCATCATAAACCATGGGTACAACTCCCGTAGGTGTCCGATGCCATCTTCACTCTGTTCTTCCACTGTTGTCTTTCCAGTGTGGCATGGCTCAGCTCCTGGAGTGATGTTCCACACCATTCGACACATAACAGCTCAGGATCATTGTGCCGTCTCCTGTGTCGGACCTTCTTTTGGGACAGTCTTCCATTCTATACAACTGTTGTCACACACTTTACTATAACTTGTGCAGCGCTCTCTCAAACTGCCTTAAAATACGATTGTTTATACCAGTTAGAAAGTTGTGTGCAGCACTTTCAAGAGGTACTTTAAAGGCATTATTTAAGCGCCTTGACACACACACACATACAAGATAAGGCAACACAGTGGTTCAAAGACAAGTTCAAAGCAATTTTAAAAGGTAATATACAAATTTTCAGATACCTACAAACGTAAGTGCATCTTTGTCAACAATAATCACAAACACACACTTCATTTTTGAATATTCTAATTCTTCTGACTGATCCAACATGAACGCTGTTAGTTTTCTCTTGAACCACATATAAAGCCACATTTTTGTGTCATTCGCTCTCCCAATGAAACTGTACATGTAGTTAGATTTTCAAAGACCTTCCATTGTTGCATTACTTTTGCTCACGTTGTACTTGTTTTCTTACAGTTTTGTACACTGTTGTAGTAAAGTGTGGGCGTTTGTCTCACGTTAATAAAGATCACTTATTTACTTCCTTACTTATTTGAATGCAGGCACAGTCCTCAAACAGGAGACTCTTTTGGGCTGGAGCACAAAGATGATTACAGCAATCCAATGTTTGGAAAAAGATGTCTGAATTTGCTCTCAACCTCAGACAGAGCAGCAGAAGGTCAGTTTGTAACCTTTCATCCATGCATGTGACTGCGCAGCATGTCTTTGCGTGAATACTTTCGAAAAATCATGAATCAAATTTTAATAAAATTTACCTGTCTGGTGTAAATTAAATCAATAATTTACCTGCAAAATTAGCTACACAGCCTGAAGTTTAACATAAGCTCTTTTAAGTAATAAATTTGGCATCTTGTTGAAAATTATGAAATGAATTATTTCAGACCTATTTCACGCACAGTTGCTTTCAGAGTGCAAGTGTCATATATTGATTTCCAAATTCTGACTGGATTATGTCAGGCATGGTCACATATACTGTATTACTGTACTCTTCTTAAAACACTACCTACTGCATTTTAACAAGGTTACACTGTAGAGCAAACATGCAAATAATCTGTTCACCTACTGCATTATAATGATTTTATGTTGTACGGCAAAGATGCAAATTACTGCCTCACCTTATCCGTGAACAGTTCATATGCAATATCTGGCTTTTTCATAATGTGTAGAAGACGCATAATGAGCGGACCAAACACAAAATTGGAGAACCGCAAATCTTTGTTTTGCAGATGGAATCTGAAAAAACAGATTAGTTAGTTTACTTAGTTCTGCACTTAAGCATAAAGCACCAATCAGCAAATTTATACAGCATCCCCATGTGAAGTCAGCTATAAAATGAGTACATCGACATTACACTGTTTTGTGGGAAGATCCGGCAGGAAGGCAGAGGACTGGAAGCACATGAAGTTTAGTGCATCACATTAGTAAGCAGTTGCTTCAAAATAAAATTTATTAAGTGATAAACATGATTACCGTTTTAACATTTTAAGACCGGTCTCTAGCTCAGGTTCTGTTTCCGTGAAGTAAACCATCGTCTTAAGGTCATCAGTGAAGATGGTGTTGATGTCAGAAGCCTTCATGTAGTCCTCCATTCGTGTGAAAAACTTCTCTGCAAAATATCAGACAACTGTGTGAATGATGAATTTATTTACTCATTCATATTTTCCTTAACAGCCCATCCATTTTTTCTAATTTTATTTGAATGAATCTTACTCTGATGCTATAATTTTCTGGCTCGTAAGAGATCTTTTTCAAGAGTGGTGCAAACACGACACCTAACCTAATCTAATGACTTATATAGCACTACTATCATAATGCACAAGGGATCAATCAATGGTTTGTTTCATGTGAAACAGTAGCAAAAAGTCGTAATCTTTCACAGAAGTCCAGTTGAAATCCTATAGGTAGCGGAAACCAGAAGTCAGGCTATGGTGTAAGCAAGTTGAAGTAGACAAGTCTTAAGTTTAGACCTGATTAAGAGTTATGAGCAGCTTTTCTAAATTTGTGGGGAGAGCACAAACTGAACAACCAAATGTATGACAAATTTAAACCAAGCCCTCAAGATCCTAAAAATAATTTTCTCAGGTTTCTTCAGAGGGCCAAACTATTTAATCTTAATTTATTTAGAACTACAAACAGTAATTTGTATCCTAATTCATTCATTCTGACTGTAATTCAAAGATTTATTTTAAAATAACTTCCTTTATTTTGTAATGCATATTTCGGTCTTATAACGTGTTTTGTCACTCTGTAATTAAATCAATCATTTACTATTTCTTACTTCAAAATTATAAAAACTAATTTCAAGACGGCCACTAATTATTAGTAATTATAACTAATGCACTTCCAGA
This sequence comes from Norana najaformis, assembly GCA_964023275.1. Taxonomy (NCBI): domain Eukaryota; kingdom Metazoa; phylum Annelida; class Clitellata; order Crassiclitellata; family Hormogastridae; genus Norana; species Norana najaformis. The sequence continues at coordinate 34,928,620 of OZ029917.1, forward strand.
ATTATCAGCATTTTTCACACAGCTGTCACAGCTCTTTCGCAGTCTCTAAGTTCCTGAATCTCATTCTGGCTCTAAGAATTTCTCACCTCTCAGAAATCCAGCCTTTTCTGTCATGGAAGACTTCTGCCGAGCATAGTTCTCCAAGCCCAGAATCTCTGAGCTGAAAAGGTGACGTCTACCTAAATTGAACACCAGTCCTAGTTTAAATTTTGAGGTAAATTTAATTTTACGAGAAATGTAAGTTTTTAATCTTCAGATTTAAACAGAACCAACTCATGTGTCCTAAACTATGTGAATTCATCTGATCCAACCAGAACCACCAACGCATGCTAGCCTTCTAAAAGTTGAAAAATTGTTTCCATTGAGCATTGTTAGTAAAACTTTCAGGATAACACATCAAAACTGTTCCATAATGTAATCTAATGATCCCATTAGGTTTTTAAGCCCAGGTATAAGGTCAGTCTGTAGCAACAGTGTTGCATAAGCAACACGTTCACGTGTTGTATACATGGTCACGACGGTGACAGTGAGCCAACAAGATGATTGAATCATAATGTTCGCACAAAAATCAAACAATGCGCAACCTAAATCGATTACCTAACTTGCTCCGATCCAGGAATTACTGGGCATATTTAACATTTTCAGAAACACTAATTTCGATCATTGTACCGGAATGACATTGGCGATTTCAATTGCAACTTCCCATATTGTCGTCCACCGGCGTCAAAAAACATTCACCTACAGGTTACTTTTAGTAGAAACCCTTGCCACAAATCCTCCAAATCTTACCATCCTCGTGTTGTTTGGGAAAAGCCAAGATCTGAACCAAATTTTGGTTAACCTTTGGCGATTTTCTGGCTGAAATGAAGGACAGAACACTTCCAATGCTTCTCCTGCACAGCGCCATTTTACCAAAAGAGAAATACCACCAGAAGTCAGCAGCCAACCGTCAGCAAATCCCTTGCGTGATGATGCTGGCGCCACATCAAAGCGAAAACTTGCAAAACAGCGGCACGAAAAGTAAGTGCAGAATTCTTTATGTTCGCTGTCGTAACCAAGACGATGCGTGCAAGGTCGTCGAAGATTTGAAGCGGATTTACTATCCATCGTGAGGTTGACACCTCAACATTTTAAATGTCACTTTGAAATTGGATTTATACGTTATCGTAATAGTAATGTCGAGATTTCTACAGCGCCCAACAAAAGCTTAGTTACTTATAGATTAGGCTATGAATTACAGATGGCTGATGATAATTGGATCAGATAATCTAAATGCTATTCAATGAACCTCAAGACCTTTTGTTGACTTTTCGCTACAGTCTACTGAGTGTCCAGCGTATGTGTATGCTGGCTGGTGAGTTGGTTTATGCTTTTCAGAATAGTTAACCTGCAGTTAACCTACAAAGAATGTTTGAAGTAGCTGGTCCAGCTGAGTGGAACTCTTTACCTGAATCTATTCGAAGATGCTCTTCAATAGATACTTTTAAATTAAAACTTAAGACTCATTTATTCTCTCAGTACTATAACTAATTATTATGTTGTAACACGTCCTTTGAGTAAGACATTGTTTTATTAAGGCGCGTTATAAATATAAGTTGTATTGTATTGTATTAGAAGCTTCAATTGCCCTTAATCTGGGCCTGTATATTATTCAGTCTAGGGCCGCTAGATGACGAGAGTGTTTTTCTGTGGCAGCGTGGCTCAAATACGTTGTGTAGAACTCATTTGTGTGGGTTGGGCGCAGCGTTTGTGTTGTGGCGGAATCACTTTATAAAAGTTTATTGGTACAATGTCAGTTCCGCAAGATTCTGACGTTGTTGTGCTCGAAAAAGACAGCAAGACAAGCTGCAGAATTCATCTGTTTGGTACGGTTGATGCGTCAAGTTTTCAATACGTTTAAACGCGTCTCATTATTTCAGTGCCCTTGATGCCACCACAACATCTGCACCTTGTTACAATCTCGAATAGGCCCCATTCATCGTGTATCGGTGGCATCACCTTTTAATAAATCCTTGGCCTCTCTGTCGGATGCGTAAATCTCCAAATATGAAGATGTGTTTATGTCTGTGTGTGTCTGTGTGTGTGTCTGTCTGTCTGTCTGTCTGTTTGACTTGTCACTCGTCTGTGCAGCTGTTGTCTGATGCCTTTGAAGAGCTGCAGTCTTGGATGGCAGCAAATAAACTTCTCCTTAACCCCTCGAAGACTGAATTTCTACTGCTTGGCACTCCTCAGCAACTTAAGAAATTCGAATGGCTTAAATCTGTAAAACTGGGTGATTCACTGATTGAGATGACTGATACTGCTCGTGACTTGGGTGTTGTTTTTGATTCAACCATGTCCCTCACAAACTATGTAAATGGTATTTGTAAGTCATCATATATGTATATTCGAGACATACGCAGAATTAGGCATTATGTCCCCATGTCTTCCAGAATATCCTTAGCTAACGCATTGGTCTCCAGTCGTCTTGACTATTGTAACTCCATTCTTGTTGGTATCACTAAATCAAACATGCAGAAACTCCAAAGAGTTCAGAACTCCTTGGCTAGAGCCATAACAAATACTTCTAAATATGAGCATATAACGCCTGTGCTTAAATCTTTACATTGGCTTCCTGTTCAGCAAAGGATTTGTTTCAAATTAGGACTTACGGTTTATAAAACATTGAACTATGGCCAACCACAATACCTGAAATCAGTCCTTATTCCCCAGACTTACCATTATTCTGCAAGGTCATCTGATTGTCTTTCTCTTGTCATACCTTGGGCTAGAACTGTTCTTGGTAAACGAGCATTTTCGGTTGCTGGACCAAAATTTTGGAATTCCCTCCCTGTGTCTGTTCGTTCTGCTCAGTCGCTCCTGTCATTTCGTTCTCAACTTAAAACTTACCTGTTTCAAATTGCTTATCCACCATAGGCTGCCTCTCTGTCGTGCGGACTGACCTCCTGGATATCGACCTGATTGTGGCTTGGTTTTGGTGTGCCATCGGTTGATGCCTTGTGCATTAGACACTGGCGCATTAGAAGTTGCTAATTAATAATAATAATCTGTGTGTCTGTATATGCATGCATGTATGTGTTCATGCCTCCTTTAGCTTTCTGACTGCTTGAAAGATTATGCACAGCAGTAAATGACTATTGAAGGTGCTTGCAACAATTTCACTAGTCAAAAACTTTTTCTTTATTGAAGTATTTTAATACATAATTGAAATAGTCAATTGCACCTTTAACTTGGTTATTCGGCACTGTAGGGATAAAATCTAAATACATATACAAAGCTAGAATGGCAGTCTATCATTTCAACTTAAGACACTGATAGTGGAATTAATAATGTAACTGGTCACTATGGAAATTAATGATGCCACGTGAAATTAAAATCCTAGGGTGAGTTTAAAGACAAGGAACAGAATTAACGTCAAAGAGAGCTGAAAGTTTCGGTTGACTGCAGAACACTATTTGTAAAGTCAGCTCGATGAATTGAATATTATCAAAAACTTGGCCATCAAGTTCTTTGTCTAACTAGGCCTGTATTGCGATATAGTTGTAGAGGACATTTATTCTTAAAAGATCAACAGGATTCTTGTTATTAGAGTGGAAAACAGCATAGCGATACTGTGGATTTTAGTATCATTGAAATTACGTGTGACTGAAGAAATGTGCATATGAAATAGCTGTTATTCATAGCTTCACTAGTTGTTTCGATGAAGGTTGAGCGTAATGCTACAGTGCTACATAAATTCTTAGTTACCTTACCTTGCTTTGTATAAATTTGGCTGTTCTGCATGTTTTCTGCTTTTGTTCAGGCGCCACTTTGATTTCATGGATCTGTGATGGAGATGAGCTCATTTTTGTCAGGTTTTTAGTGATATTTGCACTTCTACAGATGTTAGATATAGTTCCTTTTATAAGTAAACTTCCAGAAAGAAGTAAAGATCTTTGTAAAGATACCTTTATGCAGACAATCACTTCTTTCTGGAAGTTTACTTTTATAAGCATTACTCACATTGGTATCAGATTGTAGCAAAATGACTTAAGTAACGATAACAGATATTTATTATATAAAATAACCATATATTATGTTAAATATTAATAATAACAAATTACATTATAAATAATTTGTTTCATTAAGTATTAATAATGGCAAATATTAAGGATATTAATAATACTAGTAATCATCGCCTAGGCTCTCCAGTGGTTTTCACTGTCGTGTCCAGGGTTCAAATTCCATTCATCATGTGAAAGTGATAAGTTATGTTATAAGGAAGAGATTGTCCAATTGCTGGATTAGGCCTACTGTAGTTATGTTTGAGCTTAAGTCACAATTTCCTTCAATCCTGGACCATGACTAAGGACGATGCATGTTAGAAATGTGTAATAATTAATGGGACATTTCTTTTATTCTTTGCCTTAACTCAGATTGATATTTAGACTTATACTGTGCAAAATGTTGAAATTCTGATACAACTGATGCTATTTTTTTCAGCTCAAAAGCCAAATTTGATAACAAGTCGGCCATTCGCGGCGGAGTTCCAATTGTCTTTCGTAAGTCAATTGTTTTGATTAAATGGGAAAACCTTATATCTCTTTTCTGCACGATCTTTTCTGCTACAAGAATGTGTACTTCATTATTACCAAATATTGTAATAAGGTTATCGTTCCAAATGTCAGACCAAATCCAATTTCCTAATTAATTCCGGCCACATCAGTTTTATCCTTTCATAACACAAGAATTCTTTTGCATTGTTATAGTACATGAAGGGCTTTTAGTATTGTATTATAGTGGGGTGTTGAAGATCAAAGGTGAATTCAGATGTTTACCAAGAAGAAGCTAAGTAAGCAGGGCCTAACTGAACTTTGCCGAAACATTTTGAAGGACCTTAAATGTCATCAGCAACTTTTGAAGATCTTCTGTGGCTCAGCTCCATTTTGGTGACCTCTTCTTAGGATTTTCTTCTTTGCTTTCTAAGATTTTCTTCTTTACTATCTAAGATTTGCATGACTTTCCCAGAACATTTATAACCTTCTGATCATGGCTTAAGTTCTGGTCATGCTTAGAAGTGGCAGATCACTCGTTCATTAGTACAGTGGCACTACCAAAGTGTTCAGATTATCAAGTTCCCCATCATGTTAAAATAATATAATATTTCAGTGGAGAATAAGATGTGTTTGTGTCAAATAGTTCTTTATGCATTTGCCATTACCAGTAGTTTTTTGTAAGAGATCTCTTTGGGGCATCATGAGGATGTTGAAGAATGGACTTTTTGGCCTGACAATCCTGAGATGTTTACATTTCCTTGCAGCTAACTTTGGACCATGGAACCAGGGACCACAGCATGGATTTGCGCGCATAAGCCGCTGGTCAACTGAGCAACAACCAAAGCAGGTAATGGAAAGCGAAACTGATGAGGGAAATTTCTCTTCTTGGGAAAACTATTATACAATGTAAAAATGAGCAACGAAAGTTTGCTTTGGGCTTAGACTAAGGTATTTGATGTTGTGACATGCAAGGTTAGTTTTATGGGGTGTTAGGAGAACTAGGAAACAATAACAGTCAATCAAATATGTTAATGACTAAAAAAGTATAAAAAGTTAAGCCTCAGATTTAGGTTCTTTAGAAAACTTGATGATGAAGAGATAAAAATGTTTGGCAAAGTTATATATGGCCATGCAAACCAGGAAGAGATTGTTGTGCCCCTTGAAAGTTCCTGCTTCCCTATGTCAGAAAATCTAGCACTACCAGTAGATGACACGTTGGTAGTTGAAGCTTGGCTTAGTCTTGGTGGAAATTCCACAGTCAACAAAGGGCAACGTTTCCTCCCAGGTTGTGCTGCTCATAAATGATTTGCTATTGTCACATGAAACATCAGGATTTGAACTTTTGATGCAGCACTGGTGAGACGTTTCCAATCTCATTAAATCACCATAAGGTTGCTGGATGCTGGGTAACATTAGAATCGTATTCTGAAAAAAGGAAATAAAAACCAGTTTTATGTTGAAAATCTAAAAGTTGAGAAGAATATTGATTTTGTTTAGGATGATAGCGGTGACGTTGTTGCGATCTTTTCTCTGGAAGATTCTGAGGAATCAAGGTCAATGTGGGATAACCACAGGTAGGTGGTTCTTCTAGTCTGTGAGTTACTGTTTTAGTCGTGGTATGATCTCTCTGGAATGGATCCAGGTGATGGAAATAACTGCGGTAGATCTAGAACCAATTTAATAGTGCTTAAATGGGCTCTGAAATAAGCTTTTACATCAGGTCTCATCACGAGATGAGCTTGAACTGAACTTGTGCTCTTAGATTTTCTTAGAAAATGAATTCTCGTGATGATCGGCATGCCTTTGGTTTATGTCTTGTGCATTAGACACCAATGCCACAGAAGTTGCTAAAATTTTAATTTTTATTCTTTTTCTGTTTTTAGGTTTCTTATTTGTTGGTTCATGTGTTTATGATATTTATCCTGGATTTTCATGATTTGTGATGAAATTTGCCCCATTCACTTCTTCAATACAAGTGCTGTGTTGTATCAGCATCTGTATTTTCTTTAGATTTAAGCTGACACTGACTGTTATGCTGTCAAATCGCTCCCTTCAAATGACTTTTGGAGTCATAAATAAAGGTTGGCAAAGTCGTGTATTCAATACGTAATACATGCATACATACAAACCAGTACCATATGTGTATTTGTGTATTTACATACGATTATGTACATATGTATACATTTCTTAAATTTTAGTTGTTTACGTTACCATTGCAAGAAAACTTGTAATGCGTGCTTACGTAGAGTATCTGTATTGTGTTTTTAAATGTCAAAGTTTGAATGTTTAATACATACCTGTTCAGTTACTTTACAATGTTTACATTACTGCTGTAGTTATGTTACTTGTGCATTGATAGTGTGATTGAATATGGGATGTTGTTCTGTTTGCCTTTTAGGCAATGCAGTGATGAACTTTACCTGTCTTCTGCACACTTACTTCAGGGTACCAGATGTCAAGCTGGCCACGGTTTCTAACCTCAAGGGACTGTCCTACGTGGACAAGGTCAGTTTTGTGCCTAGGAATAGGCTTTAAAGTTTCATGGAGTTTTTAGAAACCCATTTCACATGTGATCATCGTGAATTGCCTGATGGATTTCAACTGAAATGACTCTGGATTGTTGACAGCTTTGATGACAGCTTGACAGCTTTGATGACAATGTATGCATTGTTCTTATTCTTTTCAAGACCACACGTTTTTGGCCACTGTTCCACCATAGCCACATCTGTTTTGGGTGTTTATCTAAACTTCATCGTATATGCTCAGTTTGAAGGATGTTTAGGATGGATTGCAAGCACAACAGAAAAGAAACAGGATCGCATTTTTGCAACAGATTGGGAGTTACTTGTAGATCTTGTTTGATTTCATATTTGCCCTTCAGCAGACGTTGAGTGATTATCCTACCTAACATTAAGTTAACTTTCATAAATTACCTTGACCTTACTTTAGATAGTAGTGTATTTGTTTTTTGAAGGCAAGAGGTGGAGATACATTTACTGAAGATCGTGAGCTCTTAAAAGTTGACAGCTTTGTTGATTCGTAAGTCTCACTGAATATTTCTGTAACACTTCCTTAACCTATGAAAACATTTGATGCATGTTTTTCACTTTGTTACTACAGTCGGACACTTACACACATTTAAAGAATTGTTTGTTGTGCAACTGAATTTTTGCTGTAAGTGTACACTTTGAAGTTATGTAAAATTTTAGACTAAATTTCAGAATTTTAAGTTATTGTAAATTCTTGTAAAACTTTGCAAATATGTACAAAATGTTTGTGCATTATTTTGCAAGATACTAATGTCTGTACAAATGTTTGTGTGTGTGTGGACTGCAGTGTCTATCCAAACACACCAAATGCCCACAAAGTTTCTGGTCTCACTGGTGGAAAAACAGTTTTCGTTGAAAAAGTCAACTTACCTGACACAGGTTCTGATTCATGTCATCTCATACTTTATGATTATGTAGCAGAAAAGGGTTATTGCATCCAAATTGTTGCACAATAACAAAACAGTTACCAGAGGACAGAACTTTATATAAGAATCATGTGGCTGTAGTCTTTCTGATTATTCTGTTTGTGTCATATTTTTGTATGATGTACAGCCTGTGTGTGTTTGTTTTCCATGAGTACTTTCACTTTTCATTTGAAAATAATGAAAAAGATACAAAAACTTGGACCAAAGTCACAAGCAATTTTCTCAGAACACAGATCTCAAGGCCAAGCTGCATGGAACGCTCTACCTCTACCTCTCTCTAGAGCTGAACAAGCACTAATGTTCAAGCAACAACTTCATATGCTCTTGTTTGCTTCTGCTAATTTTATACACTGTTGCTGACTGGTGTATAGATATGTAAGAAGCTCAGAAGACATGCATTGCTATAAATGTTGTAAGTCTGTAGTGGATTGGAGTTGACTTGTATGAAAAAGATAGATGACATGGTGAAGTACCTCATTGTGGTTTACTATGGTGAGTGTGACCAGTGGTAGTGAATTACACTTTACATGTACTACAGAGTGACTGAAAGTGTAAGATACGTTTTGCTATGGTGTGGTTTGTAAAGAATTGCTGTGGATTTATTTTTCTAGTTGTCTGGAATCCCTGGAAAGAAAAGGCCCTACAGATGTCTGACCTTGGTGAAGACTACATCCACTTGCTGTGTGTTGAGGCGGGACACGTTTCAAGTAGCGTGGAACTCCCAGGAAACGGAACATTTAGAGCCTCACAGACACTGAGAGTTCTCTAAATAACAGGAATGCTTGATCCTGCTTCTCAGCTGAAAACTTTGGTCCCATTACACTTTGTAATCATTGGGTAATGTGAATAACACTTAATGTAACGATATGTAAATGTATTCATTAAGATCATCAGAATCTTGATGTAATTCTAGGTTACATAAAAACTTCAGTATTATAATATTGTATCTTAACCTGCTGAAGTGCATTTTTTGAAGGCAGTCTTTTTTTCCAATGGGTGGTTGCGTTAGGGGCATCATTCCAGTGATTAATGACATCTTTTGGCTGCCAAGGCCATTGACCTTGCAGTACCCTATGATAAAACTTCATTAAGCTTCAGTTTGAGGTAAACACATAGTAAGTAGATATAGATTTTAATTTGGTTACAGATTATGTGTTGGTTGTGTAAATGCCATTTTGTATTTATATTACATAATAGATGCCAGCAAGAATTTGTTGTTTTATGACACTACTCGATGTTTATGAGCATTCGGTTATATTTATAAATATTGAATTAGTGATATTTGTGAAATTAATACATTTGTCAAATATGTTTAGTTTGTTATTTCACTTTAAGTACATTTCTGCCCATCCTTTCATTCCTGTTCTGTCAGAAAGTATAGCAACATCAGTAACGGGTATAAGTATGCTGACAGTAGCTAATAAAGGCAAGTTTGATGCAGTGAATAGCTTAATAGTAACTATGACAAAGCTGTCTAGTCTCGAGTAATTTTTATAGCATGTTTATTTTTAATACCTGCTCAATTCTATCGTACATTATGCTTTTGGATTTATGCAGGAAGATATAAATATGCTTGTTATTCTATGCTCATGGCTAGAATGTTTTTAGTTAAGTAATAGCAGAAATTGTAGTGGAGTATGTCCACCATTTTAATATGTTGAATTTATTGTCATACGATGATGTTTCAAGTGTTGGAGTATCGTGACTGTAGCATTGGTCATAATGATCATGTTCCAGGTTCATCTGTAATGTAAAGTAACAACATGTTTATATAGCCTTATTAGCTGTACTGTAACTACTATACATTATTATACAACATTATTATACAGCACCTTTAGTAGCCTGTTTATTTTTAAGAAACAACATGAACAAATAGTCTTGTCTGAAAAGTCTGCTTGCAGTTTTACAGCAGTAAGCAATGATTGATGTACTTCAAGCCAGTTTTGGAGACTGCCACAAAGATCTAACCCCATATCATGTTAACATACATGCAATTCCTAGTGTCAACAGATGCACGTAATTATCTTTCCAATGGAACCGTGACATGTCCCTTGTTCTGCAGATTGTTACAGTCGCTGAAGTGAGTGTTTTCCGTCATTTTATTGTCTTTAAGTGGACTTTCCACCTGACAAACGTTTTCTAATGTTCTGCTGCTTGTGCACAGCCTTTTATTTGCTGGAAGATCATCATCAGTGATGTAAGGGAGCTCTGGAGGGGGAGGCAGTGAGGCGTTTCTTGGTTGCATCTGGAGGATCTGAATGCAGACGTCAGCCGCTGCTTGTTCACAGAATTTCTTGGATTTGTCCCTGAAATTGGTCAAAAAAGAATATTTGAGAATTCTAGAACAAGATGCTTGATGTTTACAGTGTAACTGAAAGCTTATATAAACTGTTACCTCCTTTAGATAGTCTTCGGGGGCCTTGTTAACTACCATGTTATAAGCGGTGAGGCACGGTAGCTGATGGGATAGAGTGCTCGGCTTGTAACACTGAGAGCATGGGTTCAAGCCTCCCTTAGATGGTGACTGTGTACTTTTGTGTAGTGACCTTGAGTGTCCTTCACTCGCAACTGCTTTGCACCTTGGATTCAGATTTATTGATCTTGCACACATAATAAATGCAAAATAATAATAATAAGGCCATTATATGAGGCCACTTTCTGGAGATGAATAAAGCAACAATGTTGCTGACCATGCTACGTCAGAACCTGTGATACAACAAACTGTTAGAACCAGATCGTGGTGTAGTATTAATAGTAATATGTACCTACTGGTTAAACGAGAGCCATTTTCCCTGCACTTTGTACACATTTTACTGACCTCTCCCATGCATAGCATCTGCTTGCTAGTTTGGCAAAATGTCCCTTCTGTGGAAAATTCCGTTGCTCCCCGTTACTGACATAAAAGCAATTGCCAAAACTGTCCTGAAATTTGGCTCAGTATACTGCCTTTTCTAATAATTGTTTTTGCCAGATACTGCCAACATTTACCATCACAAACATACAACTAGACCACTAATGAAAGCATGCATCAAAGACTTTAACCAGTACTGTTCCCTTTTGCTGCAGCTGGGAGCACCTATGGGTATACTACTTGAAGAGGTGCTATATAATTGCAATTAATGAATGAATGAATATTATGTAATTTACAGAGATAATCTGCACTTGCTGGTGGAAATTATCAAGTCTATTATTTACCAAATGGTTGAAGTGTACTTCTGGTCCTGGAAAGTCAGAATTGATTGAAACATTCGGTCACTTGGATGACAAACCTTTGGAGAAAAAAGGCACAAGTAGTAAATTAGGAGTAATAAATGAATAAGGAGAATTGTCAATAAAAAACCTAATGGACAAAATTAATCTTACTACCAGAACAAGAGCTGTAGAATACAGTCATCATTTGTTATTGTGGTTTAGAATTTGCACAAGTAGAAAAAAATATTGTTAAAGCACTTTCTATGTTGTAAAACGACAAGTGACAACTAATGAAATGGAATCCCACTCGAGACTAGAAAACTTGAAGGGAGCCAAGTTTCTGGAACTTTCTTAATCGTCCTGCATTTAACATAAATGTGGTCTTGAATGAGGACTTCATTAGTTGCCTCTCAGTCATCTGTCTGACCTGCAGGAAGTAACTGAAGTGCAGAGACGCTTTGGCACTCGAGTTATAGATGAATTTGCAATTTCTCGACCAAAGTCCATGAAATGTTGAATCACAGGAATATTAAATCAAACAGTTCACTGTTTAGTCAACAGATCTGTTAGTAATTAATCAACAATTTAAACAGAACATCTGATACAGCAAAGACAACAGAAAGGTGTTTGACACTTGACAAAGTCACCAGACAAGTGATAACTATTAACTTACTGTTTCATATTTAGGGGTGTCATATTTATGTTGAACTGCCCACTGATGTAGAACAAACTTTGGGCTGAGGCTGTTTTTGCACAGTCGCCTAAAACACAATCACAATATCTTCCTCAAAGAAAGCAATCAAAACCATCCATTGCTAACTTACGATTACCAGTAGATAAGAATGACATTTTCCTTCAAGTTGCAAAACACCATAACTGCTATAACAAGTGGCTGGATAACTAATTAGCATTATAACTAATTAACGTTATAACTAATTAATGCAGCCATTACATTACACTCTGAATCTTTTCTGAAGACTTGTGACAGAACCCTTAATGCCTTCACTGCCCTTTGCAACTACTACCACTACCCACGTGGTCCAGTCCTCAGTAAGCCTTAAGTGCCCACAGCACTTGCTTATACTCCTTCAGTTAAGATAGTAGTTGGCCTTGAAAGGTCGCAACTATATTAAAAATTGCATTGCTGTTGTGAAAAAGAGGTTCCTGAAGAGATCCTACTTTGTATTCTGTAAAATAAACACTACAGAAACTTTCAGAATAGAACAGTCTATTGAAGAAGCTTCAAAACTAACATTTCCTTGCAGTTAGAATGTCCTTTTCCAACTTTTCAGTAGAAAGACAACAAGACATTTAAGAAAACCTATTGCAGAACTCAGGATGGGATACTGCTTAGTAGGTACCTGGCTGAGATGCCGTAAGCATCCTGTTGTGTATGTCTAAATTTTTAGCCTATACTACCTTTTGTGGACTTCGAGACCTTTCACAGGCTTTGCAAAGGTACTATAAAAATGTGCGATTAGCAGATACATTTGCAGAGCACACATTTTCATCCGTTGTAGACTGGATTCCGGTATCTGAGGCTTCATAGGGGTTGACTAGATCTGCTCCAAGGATTATAATTTTGGAATCCAGTTTTACTTATAAGCAACCATCAACTGATGTGTTGTGTGCGATGAAATGCTGCTACAGAAGTTGAAAGATGACATTAGCTCAGTACAGCTCCCTTATTTACTGCACTTGCATAAACAAAGTCCCTTAATCCAATCCCAAGAGTCAGCCTTCATTATGAAGTGTTAGCACTTCCTGTTTTTAGCCTCGGCACATGAGGATGGGTGGCCAGTCCTCTCCCTCGCCATCTGGTCTTCCCGCTGGTGGGAACTCCTTTTATAGCTGAGTTTGCCAGTGATGCAAATGCAGATATTTTCAAAACATATACAAGACTCATGGAAATAAAGCTGTAGTGCAGAAATGTTGATACTGTTGCCATGAAATCAGGTGAAATGCTCATCGGGGCTTTAAGTCCCTTCAGTTTCAACTTTTAGATGCTTATCAATCACTCTTCTGTAAATTGAAGAATTGTAACTTGATTGTTTAGTGGTGTACAATAAGACTTCAGTCGATTACAACCACTTCAAATGCTCCTTTAATGGACAAGTCTTGTCACCTGTCATATTTACAGTCCATCTTGAGAATTGTTGAACCATCTGGTTCGACGCAGGTCTTGTACTGTGACTCTGATGTTCCCAGCTTCAGTCGCTTAATTTCACGACTGGAAATGACGTTGTCATAGTAATCTGCCATTCCCCAGATGGCGCTAAAAAGCCAAAGCCAGGTGGTCATTATCGTAGCACTGCATCGTAAAGTAATGTATTTTATTACTGAAACTTCCATTCATTTTGCTAGTTTTCAGATTTTTAAGTAGTATTTATATTTATTTATTGGCATTTATTTTGTTAGTTTAAAATCTAAGCATTCATATTTGGTATATTCTTGATAACAATATATTCTTGATAACAATCACTATCATCATCTGTAAAGTAGCAACACAGTATTATCAATGTTACCATCATCATCATAGCCCGGGATGGATCAAGAATATGAAGTTACAGGGGCGAATTAATTAAGGTCTGGGGCACAGTGTGACAAACAAATAGGAAAAACATCAATCCAACAAACTAATGGGAAGAGTATTCTGTACGTCATTCATGGCCCTGAATCTACTTCTCGTAACCACAGTCATCCTTATTTCCCATTTACACGTACTCATCATTTAACCAACACATCCACCAACTGAAACAGACTTCTCACCAGATGTCTCTGATAGAAGCAGCCGAAAGGAGTGCTCGGCCTCTCTGCTGATCGAGCTCCTCGTGCAACATCTGCTGGACGCAGTACTTTGTACTTGGCAAAGGACTATCAAACAGAACGGCCTAAAACACAACACAGATCAACTTCTCCAATCAGTAACTGTAGTACATAATGTAAGTGAATGTAAGGTAACATGAGAATGGTGCATTTTCTATGGCTGGCATTACATCTAGGGTTGTTTGCAATTTCCAACTGACAACAAACTAAACTTCTTCTAGACTGCTGATAAAATGTGTCTATGCATGCAGGGCAATTAGAAATTGCTAAATAAAATTAATACACAAGTACCGTTGCATTGCATTAGAACAGTACTTTATACAGCACCACAGTTTAACTGAGCAATCTAAATGTAAATGTACATGTTTTTCTATAGCGACCGTATTGCCTCGATCCCACTCATTTTTCAATGAATTTATCGGGTGAGATCCTTCACCACCGTTGCCTGTTTGAATGGGCGCCACGCCATTTAAGGTCCCCGTGCACGGACCGTACTTGAGATTCAAATCTCTGAAACAACCTACAATCTACTGGGTGCTTTGCAGAAACAACACCTCCACAGCATTAGAAGACCAGAAAGAACATCTGGAAAACTTGTTTGGAAAAACTTGTTTGGGAAAGGACAAGAAATAATAGCTCACATATTTCAAATAGTTTCTGATGACATCATCAAGTGGTTCCAAGCCCTTCTGTGAAAATATAGAAGGGTTCCACATTGCCGCTCGAGCGATCATGACAGAAGAGGTACCAGTCTCAAGCCGAAATTGTTCGATGTCTGCGTGACAGTTCATGTTGGAAGAACCACCGCTGTCAAAAAAGTAATTACATTTAAGAAAATAGGGTAACAACTAATTAAAAAATTAACTGCCAAAATAATACAATAATACATCATTTTCCAAGCAAACTAAAATAAATAAGCCTGGTGTGTCTCTGAAGTCTAGACTACTGGTAATTTCTTTCCTCCAAGTGCACATTATTATCTTTTTTTGCACTTATTACGTGCGCAAGGTCAGTAATCATGAAGCAATTGTAAGCGAAGGACTTGCTCAAGATCCCTACACAATAAGCATCTAAGAGGAGGCTTGAACCCATACTCTTCGCATAACAAGCCGAGTGCTCTATCCAATCGGCTACCATGCCCCACCACACGGTGGCAATGGTTGAAAACCAAATGACAATTCGTCGTCAAAGCAACTCGTAAAAATGGCTGTCCGATTTTTACTGCTGCTGTATTGTTTGTACTTCAGCCAAAAGATTAAAGATTACTCGGTCAAAACGCCACACATGTACAGACTCTCACTGATTCACATTAACCAAAGAAAATACCCCACTCAACAAGTACTGCAAGCACATCCAACATTTCCATTTACTACTTCTGTATAAATATGCACCACTGTCTAATGACAGAAAAGCAACAGATCGCATTCTAAGCAACTGTGTGTGAAGGATTTGCTCAAGGTCCCTGTACGAAAAACAATCTCAGAGAAGGCTCAAACCCACACACTTTGCATTACAAGGTGAGAGCTCGAACTAATTGGCTACTGTATCGCATGAAATTGTTTTCTGAACATGAATACTCACTTGGCAATGACTGGAATGGAGATATTCTTTGCCACGGCAGCAATGACGTCATTGTGGTTGGTGTGATTTGGTCGCTCCTCTCGCATTCGCCCGTGAACTGCAATCGCTTTCACTCCAGTCATCTCAATCAGTTTAACTAATTCGATCGTATCCTCCAGCTAACCAGAAAGGCCAAGAATCATTGTTACCAGCAAACATTTTATTATTCTTGTTCTGTAACAAACATAATTTTGTTTGAACTTTGTTTTAAAACAGATGACCAATCTATATGTATATGTCTAAACACTTCTATAGCATCTTTCAAGGACCTATCATATTACATATTAATTACATATCACAATACTAACTGTAATTACATTACAATACATTTACATATTAATAGCCAAATATAGCCATGACCAATAAGACATTACAGTGTATATTCTTTAGAACAGTGGTCACCAACAGTATTCAAACCAGGGGCTGCATTAACAAGATCCAAAGAAAGCGGAAGCCACCATAATTTGTTGAGAAAATTTTTAGCTTGATTGTCATTTAGGATAACAAAATATCGGGTGAATATTTCATAAAATATATTTAAGAACGTTCAAAGGAAAAGTAAAGTTATGAATACAATTTTATTGATTACCCACCAACTATAACAATGAGAAATATGGCTCTGTAAGCTGCTCAAATAATGCTTCATGCCGTAGTTAAGCAAGTTCTTATGTGACTCAAGAAGATTTCTGTGGCTGGCCAGTTTCTTAATTTTGATCTTAAACTGTTCATAGTTCACATAGTCTGTGCAACAAGGAAAGCTGGATCAAATAATTAATCAACACTGCTACCTATTGTACAACAAATCAAATAATTAATCAACACTGCTACCTATTGTACAACAAATCAAATAATTAATCAACACTGCTACCTATTGTACAACAAACAAACAAATCTGGTCTACAAACGAGCTTCCGTGACAGAACTGGACAATCATTCACCCTCAAATAAATTTTAATCATGCTTTAGAATCTCATTATTACTGCAGCTGAAAACACAAAAAGAAAGAAACTGGTGATGTATTACCGTTGGCATGATTCTGATTTTACATGTTATTGGCTTTGATATGCCATGTACTAAAGCTTGCAGAATCTAGAATAAAGATCATAATTTATTCAAACAATCAGCTTAACTGTTGAGATTATCTAGGTAAGTTACTTATTTTAAACATTTAGACAATGTTTGGTATTGCAATCTATCTATATCTAATCTAACATAATCTAATCTAATCTAAAGACTTCAATAGCACCATTATAAAAATGCCCAAGGAATCAGTCGATGCTCGCTTCAAGTCAAAATCTCTATCCAAATCATAATCCGCTGAAGAAGCCAGGTCAAATTCTGACAGGTCAGAGAAACCAGAAGCTAGGCTATGGTGGGTAAACAAGTTGAAAGAGACGTATCTACGTAACAAATCACCACTAGCCAGATCCTCGTAATTATGTAATGTAACCGAGCATTTATAAAGAATGATTATTCAGATGCAAAATGAAAACAGTTAATAATTTTACCTATTCTCTAAAGAAGCACTGGTAGCTATGATTCTAAATTTATTGTCATTTTCTTATAAATGAAAGTTTTTAAGTAACCTAAAGTTGCAACTTTTAGGAACAGATAGTCATATCTGAGCATCTATGGGCATTGCAAAAAAGGTGCTACATAAATGCTGAGACACATACATACCTATTAAAACACTGCAATATATACGATCTGTTATTAAATTATTATTAAATTTTATTAAGATTATTAAACAAAATATTATCATTAAATCCTAACCTACCATTTGCAATCACATACTGGAATAATAAATATCATTTACTAGCTTTACAATTAATTCCCTAATTAATTCAGTAATTAATTACACACATAGTCTAGAACATATCACATAGTGCCTTAGAAATGTTCCTCAAAAGGAGCTATATGAATGTTCAGATACATACATTATGAGTTAACAGGACACATTAGAGTCAAAGACACAAACTCAAAATATCGATCTGACTTACCTGTGAAACTTTCTCTGGCTGCGTCATCAAAGCTGCACCCATACCACCCTAAACAAGCAAACTCCGATCATCTATCCTCTTAAAAATGACAAACCCATAAATGCAGCATAAAAGCATTATAACAGTGAATTTAAAAGGCATTCTAATCTTAAGCCAGCAGGCCTTGTTTTCACCTAAGGTCTGTATTATCTCACATTTGTGAGATACTTAGAGGGTTATAGCAGGTGTCCCGATACATATATGTATGAACGTAAATATGAAGTACGTCTGTATGAATGTACATATGTATGAAGTACCGGTATGTATGTATGAATCTATGTATGTATGCATGTAGGTAGGTATGTCTGTATATGACTTCAAGTAGTTTGGGATGTACAGGCACATTTAAGTCTTGCGTGGCACCTGTTAAGAACCTCTCAAAGCTGCTAAACCTTTAAGTGAAGCCTTAAACAACACAGACTCACTAAAAATCATTGTTTCAGCTGCAACAGATTAGGATTTTTCAACGTATCTGTAAATGTAATCGCAAATTTTATATAGCACCACTTTACGCGAGACCTTAAATGGCGTGTAGTGGTGGTGAAGGATCTCACCCGTGCGCGGGTGGAGGCCATATGGCCGCTATAGAAAAACGTGTACAATTTACAAAATTTAAGATAAACTCATCCGAGGCACTCCAGACCAGACAACACAAAACCTCAACAGAATAGAATGGATTACAAGTGCCTATGGAAAAGAGACAGAGACAGACCATGAAGTTTGTGTTGCAGGTTGCTAGGCAACCTATTTAAGAAAGATGGACCAGCCACAGCAAAACTTCTATGCTGGACTGTGGAAGTTTCAGCTGAAGGAACAACCAAGACACCTTGCACAGCACAGTGAAGAAATCTGCAAGCAGGGATGGAAGAGACTGAGAAGCAAAGCTCCTTAAGACAAGATGGCACACAACGTGCAAGAATCTTATCACCAGATCAACTCTAGATCTGTTTTGTTGTTACTGTACTTCAGTAGCAGAAAGCTTGCAGTACAGCACTAGACTGGGATAACACTGAAAAACACAAAGATCCATTCTGATCTTAGGAGTTGCACTGGATTGCACTGGAAATTATTCAGACCTTGATTGAGAATTCCTTTGGACAACCCATGTTCACGTCTATCCCAGCCACATCGTTTTCTCTGAAGGGAAACAAATAAAAATGCTTACTCCCATCTCAGTCTTTGTATTAAAAACAGTTGCATTACTACAGTATTTAGACACTATTATTATTCATTTGAAAAATACTAGAGTTAATAGTAATAAAACAGAACATTGTGCGACACTGTGGCCGATTGGTGGACCATGAAACACAAACAACATTTGGACTCAAACCCTCCTCCAGACAACCATACAGAAAGGAAGTCCATCATGCATAATCAGCAGCATCCACTGATCCTTAGTCATAGATGGTGCTGATATAAATGGAAATAAAATAAGAATATAACTAAATAAAAAATAGTAATGATATAACTACTAATGTGAGACGTAGGGGAGGTACTCATTCCTTTTCTTTAGACACTTGAGCCGGCAGCGGATGAATTTCAAGCTTGTGGGATATGTGATACTTAACTTTTACTTATAACTACTAGAATGATCTGCACAACCTCTCTATTTTTATAAATTGTAGTAGAGCAAGCAAATGATATTGTTATTTCTGCTATTAAGTTGAAAGGCGATTGAATTGCAGCTAACATGTTTCAGAGGAAAATGCTTATAATACTTTGGGATTAAGTATCTACTAAAGCTGTAGGCATATATCATCATAAATATGCAAGTATCTCACTTCAGAAAGTCAAAATTTAAATTTAAACATATATTAAACTTTATTACATTAAGTTTTATACATACACCATTTTGGCCACCTGAAGAGCCCTGTTGGCATCTGACGTACCCTATATTGGAAGAAGTATACCAACTGGTAAATTTCCACATCAGAAGAAATTATAATTTTAATATCTAACAGGACTTTGATCACTGGATCAATTCTAGCTACAGAAATGGACAGTGATGAAAAGTAAATAATTATAAAAGCCATATTTGCAAATGCCATCAAACAAATGGAATGTATTCTTAACAGTACACAACTGAGGAAGAATTTTCAATTTCACATAAGATGCATGAAATGCAATTCCACACGTAATTGTAATTTGATATTTATAAAGTGCCACTTCAATAGGGATGCTCCCAAAACATTGTCGACAGAATTCAATCAAAGTAATGAAACTTACGTTAGTTAACAGAAAACAAATAAGCCATAATAATCCACGAGTTAATGAGAGCAGATAAAATCCAAGTAGAAACCGCAAGAACACCCAAAGTTAACGAAAATCCAAAGGAAACTCGAGAAACAAACGGGTCGGCTCACATACGGCCATACAAGGGCGGATCCAGAGGAAGCAATCCGGCCCTGGCCCATTAAATTTTGGGGACAAGCATTTTAGTAGCCCCAAATGGGTTTGGGTGAGGATTGCCCATCAAAGATAAAAAATCTGGGGAACTGAAAAAAATTCAACAAAAAGTCATTAACATCTGAGAAAATAAGAAGGTAAAACTCATACAATTCTAAGGAAGGTTGTAAAATTGTGCTGAGCAAAAGAAGATAGTCAAAAACAGTCGACATCTTAACAAAGGTCATCAAAATTGTTTCGGCAACATTAAGCTCATTCTTGCTTACTTAGACCCCACTGCAAATTAATTAATCAGTCAGTGGGGCCACAAAGCTCCAATACAGATGCCTTAAGCAGTTTCCTTTTGCAAAATAATTATCGAAAACATGGTGTATCATGGCGAAGGTTTTTAAAACAACAGAGAAATTATATGGAAAAATATAATCTAATACCCACAATTTGAAAGATAACTTTTCCTTGCTCCTGAGGACATGTACGAAAGACAACAGTTCCATCATTCCACACATAATCAACCGTTCCCAGGAGATCTGTCACAGAATCACAGAGTAACACTTATAATTTTTCAAACATGATGAAGTTTTGCATTAAATGCTACAAAATTAATGTAAAATGTTTATAAATATGTATCTCAGCAGCTCTAAAATGATTAACCTCATATCTCACATTTAAAACTAAATTCCTCTGGCTTAAGATAAAATTAAAGCTAAACTAACAATCTACATGTTTTTAACTAAAACAGTTAGTTAAGGGTTTCATAACGGGCTATATTTTTAAAATTTCTTATGAATAACGGGTTATTTAGTTTTTTGTCATGAAGAATGGGTTACCTTCCACGAGTCCAGCTAACGTTTACGTTCACCAGGTACTATGCATTAGGAGATAGATGAAAAGGTCTTCCACCGTTGGATTACAGCAGTTGTTTTAGCCAACAGATCGTCACTTTGGGACCATATCTCTTCTTCCTTTTCTTCTTCTTATTATCATTAATTAATATTATTATACAATGATACATGTAAACATGCACTCATACATATATACACTAGGTTTCAAACCCAGATGCAGAGGCAAAAGGCAAATGCAGAAGCAATCAACCACTGTGGTCCTACCCAATAACAGAGAATAAATCACACAATGACAGTAATCTACCCTACATTCTCAACACATGAAGGTGTGGTATGCATAAACTACTAAGCAGGATACAGAGCTGGCCACTGGAAATATTCCTTTCAATTACAAGTTGAATTGTAATCACCGATTTATATAAAGCCTCTTCAAGAAAGACTCAATAGAATTCAGTTTAAGTTGTAAAGACAGACCTTACCGTTGTTCACGCGCCTACATTGCAGCATTTTGTAATCCACAATTTCCTGTAGAAATACAACAAAAGAGTGAGATTAATTAACTTATTATTCTTAATGAAGCTAAACACCACTTAGGCTAGTGAGCATAGGGCTTTAGAGAGGTAACAATATTAAGCATACACCTAACAATCCTGCAAATGGAGACTTTTCCTATTATCTGAGCATCCTTGTACAGCGCCCTTTTCTTCGGCCTCAGCCGATGCTACGGCGCTATATAAATTGTCTTATTATTATTATCATTCATCATCCCCAACGTACACATGTTTGAACTTCAGTGTGTGAACACCGAGCTCTTCTACGCTGATGGCTGTTCGGCAGTTTTCCTCACAATATAAACCAGAGACTCGTTAAAATACACTTCATTACAACATGAATTCTGATATAACGTGATCAGGAGGTGGATCTTTGTGGTAACATGACCTCACTATAAGGCGATTCTTGTTCTGGCTCCCAAAGGCAGCAGTGTACACATAATGAGCTGCTGGTGTACATTTAAGCACTTAAAACCATTATGTTCGATTGTTGCCCTTGTTATGGTGAATTCCTGTGCCAGATTTCAACTAAGTCATTTACTGTCAAAAGTTCGCAAATACGATAAAATTTATAAATAACAGTTCACAAATATGATAAAATCATGAACTTCACTGACATGTTCTGGGGGTTAGGATCAAGACTCCAACATGCAATTTGCATCACAATTAGCCCTTGTTATGGAGAATTCATCTACCAAATTTCAACTATGTCATTTACTGTCAACATTGACATTTTGGGGTTACGAAATACCCTAAACCGGGCTAGTGTGGACTACAAAATGCATCACCAAGCTAGATCTACTGAACTTTTTCAACAACTCTCTTTCTCATAGATCAGTACTCATATGGCATAGTCTCAAGCTATTACAAACATATTTATATATCATCACTGTCTTGGTTGGTAGCACACCAAACAACTGTGATAATTAGCTTTTGAGCAATGTTTGCCTTTCCATATCTTTGAAAAGGTTGGAGATACCCTGATGATAATTGTATTTTTATATCAGCACAAGAAACTGATGAGAAGGTGCAAATTTCAGGCTTCTACCTTTATTATTTCCGGATTTATAGCAAGTCAAAGTTCATCAAGCATTCAATTTTTCATCAAGTCGAGAAGCGGCAAAAAAGTTTAAAATTCTGTAATTCCAACATTTTTTGAGATAATCAAGTAAACTCTTCAGAAATTCCGTATATCTGTTAGTAGAACATGTGTGCCAAATTTCAGGAAAATCCAAGATAATGCGGTGTACACCTCTGGATGATTTGACATAGAATGACCCTGAAAACAAACACTCATACACACATACACTAGTCTTCAATCCCCAGATGCAGAGGCAAATGCAGAAGCAATCAACCGCTGTGGTCCTACCCAATAACAGAGAATAAATCACACAATGATGACAGTAATGAACCTGCTACATTGCTACTTACTTCACAGTAGACAATATCAGCTCCATAATCAAGTGCCAACAGCCTCATAGGCAGCATGCTGATGCGAACCATTGGAGCCAGTATCAGTTTATTAGTGTATTCTAAAGCAGATTCTGCCATTCTGGAAAAAATCACAATCACCAAATGCTGTAAAATCTAACTCATAATCTGACCTAAGTGATGTTGGTAATTTAAGGTTTAAATAAAAATGTGGACAATATTTCATTTTAGTGCTCAAATGGTCTTGAAGTAATAAGAACAGCCCAGGCGGGTGCAGAAACAGACAGCTGCAACCACAAACAATAATCATACAAGAAGTATAATTATGCTCAGGTAGTAAGACAGACCGATAATAAATAACTCTGGTGAGAATTTAACCGTTTTCATTCTGAAAATTGGCCATACTGTGGACAATGTTCCCTCTAAGCTCTATACAACAGCACAACTTTTGAAGACAACGTGCACAACCATTTTCTGCGTGTGCACAAAATATTTCATGAGTGTTCACATTAATTCAAGGTTAAGTTCAGCTCATTGTTACAACTGCTGGTATACTTAGTCTACGGTGTTCAGAAGGCCAAAACAAGATTTCCATGTCCCACGTTGTGAAACCATATAAAACTCCTGCATAGTTTGTGAACAGTCCATAATACAATGCCAACTGTTTGCACCAATGAGCGAGTTGTGAGCCTTACAGCCATGGTTTTCTGAACTCCAACCTCTAGTCTCAGTGATCTCTATATGAAGGATACTTTATGACACAGGGGTCTATAAACCAGACTGCTGTCTTCACTAACAGCACTGTACAGAACAGGCATTTGAAAACAACGATCCTGTGTACCACTATTGTTTTAAGCATTTTACAAACTCTCTGTACCATGTTGCAATAAATGCCATTGTTAAGGAGTTAGCTGACCTATTTGTAAATTTTCCAGCAAAGTTGTTTGATAACAGTTGAAGTATATCAGTTAGCAAAAACAAAAATTGCCAAATTGGGTTCATAGTTTCTCGGAGAATGCGTACATTGCAGTTATAATTTTAAAAAGCTGTTATATACCTGCGCTACAGAAATTGATAAATTTATTAATAAATAATAATAGTAATATGATAGCTCAACGTTACAGAAACACATTTTACTTGTTCTAATAAAAATAAGCAGTATGATTACATAAAAATAACAGCTAAAATTACATGGAAAATCAGGACTAATCCTACGCTGTCTATGTTATGCAATGAATTTCATTGTCAGAACCTTTTCACAAACGTTGACATGGGCATCACTGGAATAACTTACATCAGTTTACGAAACACACAAATTAAATCCAAACAAAATACAAAACATTCCTTCGCATTTTCGTGTAGCTTTTATCTTGTTACTAGTTCCAAATCGCCAAGGAAACCATTTAAATATATAAAAGGAAAGACTGCCAACGTTTAGCCAAATAAGAAATTTAATTTTTAGGAATTATGGCCATCAGTTTGAAAGGGTCTTTAAAATGAGCTATATTAATTCCCAATCACAAACAGAAATATATACATGTGGAAATAGTTGAGCTCAAATAGTCTACGGATCAAACACAAATATAAAGTTTTGGTGATCAAGACTTTAATAAAGTTGTAAAAAGGTTTCGGAAAACGTGTAAACACAAAACACGTTGCTACATAAAATATTGAAAAACTTACTTTATCTGTCAATCTTCTAAACAATTTTTCGGATTTTATTTTTGTTCCAGCAAATGAATTTATCAATGATCAGGTAAACGAAAAAATAGTTTAAAATAAAAATATATGCATTTAACTTCACCGCTATTTAGCATTAAAATCACAGCGCTACAAAACTGACCAGTCGCGGATTGGCTGGTTCCACAGTATTCAGATGATGTGAGTGAGTAGGCAAATACATTTGTACATAACATGAGACACCGTAAACCCGCAACCCTCGGAACTTGGGATCCATATAAGCAAAAACTGCGTTATAAAAATGTCGCATATTAACTTGATTGCAAAGTGTATACTCAAGGTTTTGGGCCACGAAGAGTCCCTGAGGTCTATGCAGAGCTGCAACTGCGCCCAGCGCTTCTCCACAGATGGTGGATGTTAGCTGCAAAATTAGCGAGTATTTCCCCGACGAATGAGCAGTCGCGGACCAACAGCGGTGTCTCTAATAGGGTGCGGTATGATGTCCATTCTCCAATTAAAAAGTACCGATGGGCATTTAGGCGCTTGAAGGAATATTAAGAAGACCTATTCAATTGTGCTCCGTTGACAGTATCAGAGGCTTCCAAACTCCATGCTTCTGAGCCGGGGATTCGTCAATCGACTGCTCCCACCTACTGAACAAGAGGTGACAGCTGAAGTACGCAGGCTGAAGAACGAGAAGGTACCAGGTATTTGCCACATATCAGCCGAGCTGCTTAAAGGCGAAGAAGAAACGGGTACGAAATGACTCGCCCAAGTGTGACTACATGCTTCTGGTACTCTGTCTTGGTGTCAATAGATTAGACCAGAGAGATTACGCTTCCCTTTTAAAAGGCAGCCGCTGGCACTGAAAGAACTATTACGGCATTTTATTCCTGTCAGTGCCCGGCAAGTTCTTTGCAGGCCATCTTCTGAAAAGGGTTAGAATACACCTGCTTAAGCTGAGTGTAGGGAGATCAGACTTTTGTGGCATCAACAAACCGATCCAATATTCACCCTGAACAGTCTGATCCAAACTATACGACAATTTTAAGCAACCGCTGTGGATTGCCTATGTCGACCTGAGGGCAACCTTCGACTCTGTGGATCGTCGCGCCATCTGGAGGCAGATACTATCTCAGAACGCCGGAGAAGACTGTTATTGTAATTTTCAAAAAAGAAATTTGTATGGCGCCTTTCCAAAAAACTAATAAGCTAGCTTGAGCGATGTCAAATGTCATTAAGAACAAAACGTTGCTCAGATAAATAGAAGAGCCACGGGTAGCAAGCCCACAAACCCACGCAAAACCCAACCAAAATCTTCTTTGCGCCTTTGATCACTCGAAACTCTCACTTAAAATTCTCACCATCCTCTATATTGTCTAATCTACATTTAGATTCATCGATTCATTGATTCAACAGAGATGGACCAGAAGGGACAGAGATTAAACCTATGAGCCAGCACAATGTCTGTAGAAAGACTTTGCGGTATACTATCAATAGGCTTTGTCGTTGATTTAATGGAGCCTACAGCCTACATGCACACATTATCATGCTTGCTTAACCTAAGCTGCCATCTGTCGTAAAACATGTGGATGTCGATAATTTGGTAAGCCCCACGCCCAACTCAAATCTGTCTTGCGCCTTTGAGGACTTGCAACTACCACTTGAAATACTAGCCATCCTCTATCTTGTCTAAGCTACATATATATTCATCGATTCATTGGTCAACAGTTATGCACCAGATGGGACAGAGATTAAACCTATGAGCCATCGCAATGTTTACAAAAAGATGTTGACGTTAGGCCTAACTGACAATCGACCTAGTCTTAACGGGTGATTAAATACAGCCCACGTATACACATTACCTTGCTAGTGTAAAAACCGAGTCCGCCGTCATGGCTAGACTTACTACTCGTAAAACTCATCTATGCTGGATTGCAAATATTTTAAATCGTTTGTGTCCCAATATGTTACAATACCGACAGATATTAATAGCATACATGCCTACCAATAAGTGTCACAATAAATTAGTTTTGTGTATTTGTGTATGTATGTATGTATGTATGCTTGCAAAATTGCAATTGTAATACAAACTTTGTATAGCGCCACTTCAACAGAAAATAACCACAGACATTCCTGACTAGCCTAAATGACGACAGTCGATTAAGGCCACAGCACATGGCTGTCAACTAGTACCGCACTGGACCAGCGATCCCTCGCAAAAGGTAGTCCATGAAGCACTAGGTCTGTGCAGGATAGGCTTTGCCACTCGGGCGATTGGTCGTAGAACCTCTCTTTGATTGTTGGGCGACGCCATTCGGGTCTTCCAGTTTGTAGATCTGTAGTTGAAAGATATGACACTTAGAACTAGAAACCTGTCTACAATTTGAATAAATGGAACCTTCCAAAATTACGGGCAAGCTTCAATATACATGCAACCAAGCACCGTTCAAAACCACACGACATCCTCGGCGAAATCGAAAGATAACTTCGTAACTCAAACTTGGGACTTTGTCAAAGCAGTAGTCAGAATGTGCAACAATTATCGAGCAAATTTCGCGTAAGATGTACAATCTAGAAGAAGCACAGAATAGACAAAACAACGACTAAGGTGGAAATGTCCGCGGAAATGCGCAAAATGTAGGCCTATGCATGTATATAATTTTGTAAGTATGCACATGCATGTAGGCATACATGTATGTACACATGTGTGTGTATGTATATATGTATATGTTTATGTATGCACATCCGCCTTCTTTCATGCCTTGTTCATCACAATAGACGTGTTTAGTTGTAGAGAGCTGTTTTCAGTCTACAATGCTGGAATTATATTCATATACATTATACAGTTTGTCGCGAATGCCAAGCTGACTGGACACGAAGAATTCCGAACGGCCACTAACTAACTTAATAAAATTAAATTCACCACTGTGTGGCAATCCCAACACTGGTTCTCTATCGAACACTGGTCACAGTTCACATTCTGTCCACGAAAGACTCCATATCACGGATTTATTTCCTCGTTTTACTCGCCGTCCAAACTGATGAACAGTCGGATTCTACGCATATGTGGGATTATGACACTAATTTCAGAATCAGAACAGAAGCGACCCCTCGTGCTTTCTCTGTGGCCCATCGAAAACTTCTTCCTGTCTAACAGTTACGCATGCCCTGATTCTCCACTCGATTAGAACTTTCCAACTTACTCGACCAATGCAGCCAACCTTACCTGATCTTTAAGATTTCGACTGAACCTTTCTAACGTTAAAACGATACTAATGACACATAAAATAGCAAAAACCTAAGTGCCAGCTTTCAAATCATAGCGTTGGAGAACATGACCAGCATAATATCCAAAATATATTGGCGATTAGGCCTAATACTTTTTTCACGCGTTTAATTTGCATTTTTTTAACTAATAGACTTCTAAAGTTGACTGCATCACCAACGTCGTCACCTTTATTCAAGTTTACAAATGCTTTCTACAGCTGGACTGGCAAGGTTCTAGACTAACAACGTAGCCATAGTATTCAAATAGCCGAATAGCAATTTAAACGGAGGTTTGCTCAACAAGCATAACACGTTTCTTTATTTGCAATCGGTAGCAGAAGTTGGAAAATTACAAGATCTTGAAAGTCGTAAATCTCTTTTAACGGGCTCACTTAATCGCTTAATATATCTCGTCGTAAGGCTTGGCTCTCAACAGTCGCTGACAATTTCTTCGAAAGAAGTTTCAATAAGCATCGATTGCTGAAGTCCAGTGATATCCTTTCATCCTGTGATCATGAAGGCGGTGTATCTCATCGTTGCAATGATGCTCCTGATCCATGTACCAAAGTCGAAGGCTGCGGTCGAGAAGCTTCCACCAGACAGCAAGCTTCATACTGATGCCATCAATAAGGCCATCGATTTCATGAGCAAGGACACTGGCCACAAAATTAAAGTTTTGGACGATTGGGGAAGCGAGCTACAGGCAAGTTTTTGGTTCTAGGACAATAACCCCCCGGACAATTACTCCCCGGACAATAACCCCCGGACAATAACCCTCGGGACAATAACCCCCATGCAAATAATCCCCCGGACAGTAACCCCTATACTGATATATTAATTATATAAATATACAAATAATGTATATTAATCATACAGTTCATATATTAATTTATTAGACATATATTGGAGAACCATACAACGTCACAGTATGAAATTAAATGTGTAACAGAAAATGCTGTTTATTGTTTATTAGTTTATTGAACTTAAAAGGAGAGGTTGTGAGCTATTCCACGTAGATAGTCAAGAACATTGCGCTCATTGTAGTTGCTAATGACGGCCAAAATCCGTGCATTGGAGTCAGCATACTTCTTCCTTGGAGGTTGTGATGGGTGACCAGCCAGAAATTGGCTGCAGTGAACTTGCTGTAATGCTTGTTCTCTTTGAATAAATAATTAGTTTTTGATGTATGGTAAGT
Organism: Norana najaformis; assembly: GCA_964023275.1. Classification (NCBI taxonomy): domain Eukaryota; kingdom Metazoa; phylum Annelida; class Clitellata; order Crassiclitellata; family Hormogastridae; genus Norana; species Norana najaformis. The sequence continues at coordinate 34,957,682 of OZ029917.1, forward strand.
CTTTCGTGTCTACTTTCTGCCCAATTGTCTAATAATTGTCCAATATATAGTTTTGGATGTTTGGTAATTCTTTCATGTCTACTCTGTGCCCAGTTGTCTAATAATTCTAATAATTAGTTTTTGATGTATGGTAAGTCTTTCATGTCTACTCTTTACTGTATGTACTGTATCAGTACGGGGGTAATTGTCCGGGGTTTTTTTGCATGGGGGTTATTGTCCGGGGGTCATTGTCCGGGGGTAATTGTCCGGGGGGTAATTGTCCTGTTACCGCAAGTGTTTTTGTTTCTGTAGAACTATTAGCGATTGAAACTACTATAATGTTACTAACAATATTTCTATCTTTAACCGTTTCAATATTTGCTAGGCCTATTTTATAGTCACATATCAGATATTCAGTTTACCTTACTCTGCGCACGTAATAACTGATTTGAATAAATAAAATGAATTAAATTACTATTCAAAACTTATCCTTAGTGATTTACGAAATTTATTGTTTGAGCAGAAGTTGTAATTGCATTTATAGCTGGAGTTACAGCGGTTCAGCTGACAATACACATGTATTAGAAAGATATCATCATTAACTGAAGTTTATATATTTTCAAGTGCCTCCTAATTGACTTGTTCCTCACTTACCTTTTTCCTGTCTCCATTATCTCAGGCAACAACTTTCTTTTGGAATATATTCTTTTTATTATGCTAATTCACTTACACAACACTCACTTCCACAAAATTAATTATACAGAAAATTGATGCGATATTTGCTCGTAGTGGCATACGTTCTCGTAATAGTATACCTCAGATTTCTTCACTACCTAGAAAGCCAAGTCAAATGAATCAGTTTATTCATATGCGCTTAGTCAAAACAAAATTGGTGAGGTAGGTGTGGTCAGGTTCGGTTCAAAATCCAGTAACAACGGCAGGTAGACAGGAACAACATTTCAAAACTTGAGAACTTCTCAACACACCAATCTATAAGCAGGTTACTTACGGTGAACCGAAAATTAATGTCAAGCGAAACAATACGCATGTGAAAATGAAACCAGATTTTACGAACACTCCACAGCTAGCTAAATTATGAACTGATTTACATATTGCCTACACATGGTCACAGTGTTATTTCAATTATGGTCTTTCAGTTACAGTTTCAGTTACAGTTATGGTTTTTCAGTTACAGTTTCAGTTACAGGTATGGTTTTTCAGTTACAGTTAACTGCAAAAAGATTTTTCACTTTAACTTACATCTGTTTATATTTCACTATTTTCGGATGTAACGAACCAATTAACACAAGTATTGCGAACAGTCCACTGAGATATTTCGTCGACAAATCAATCCGTGACTTTGAGCTTGGATTGAGCGGCTTTAACTTTTCCAACAGGTTGTTTCTTCAGCTTTTCCTTCACTTGCAGAGTAGCAAACACATCCTTATGTTTGCTATGCAGATGATTTCGAAGATTTGTGGCATTTTTTCCCATAATTAGCGTGCCACACTAGCGTTTCTCGGCTTCAGCGCCATTGACAGTGTGAACACAACAGCTACTCTTGTCTATCACCACTTCATAAACAAAATATTCCCATACACCGCTTTTTACTTTCCGACCACTATTTGGCTTAAACATTGTTCTCGTTGATTCTTTTACGATTTTGCGCCTACATTAATCAAGTCAAGGACAACACAACGAAAGGAAAAGGAACCGGAAATGGAATGAACCTAGATAACTGACTATAAATGCCATAGAGTATTATTACGTACTAACCAAAAGTAAGGGGAAAACATTTATGTTTTATTTTCAAGTTAACGCCTTGTGAATTTTTAGTTAGACAGTTTCTGTTTTTCAGTTTCTATTACAGTTTCAGTAATTCAGCATTTTCCAGTTTCAGTTTCAGTTACAGTTAACTGACGAACATTTTCAAGTAATTATACTATTTCAGTTACAGTTTCAGTTAATAGAATTAACACTGCATGGTCAGAATCTGAAATCGTAGAATAAATATTCAATAAAAAGCGTCTATAAAGGTATTTAGACTATTATTAATGACTTTAAAATATGACGAAACTGCTTGTGTGTTTCTGATCCTGTTCGGCAGACGGACGATGAAACTGGGGCCCAAGTGATCGTCACTGAAGTAGTACTGGGCTACGACCCGGATGAAGACGACTGGGTAAGTAGATTTTTTATGAAGATTGAGCAAGGCCTCCGTTCCTTTCTTTAGCCATGAAATTGGCAAAGAATTAGAATTCATTGCTGGTCAGTCTTTGCTTTCTTAATGATGTTCTTGCCAATTTACGGAGACGTAGTTGTCAAGGATTACATGCAAGCAATGAACAGAATAACCATATGCAAAGTTTATTATCGTTAATTATTTTACGATTTCTTACATCTAAATACCACCAATATCTAATAATAAAGCGTCAATCGTTGGTGTTTAGAAGTTGTTTATGAAGGACTTGCTGGCTTTCTCAAGATCTCAACTCAGTAAATGACTTAAGTGAGGCTCGAACTTGCAAAATTTAAAAAGGCGAGACAAGGCGAGACCTTTGAAGGCTGCCATTTTGGGAAGAAATTTTTGGCTTTAAAATTGACGACGACACTGCGTAAGGAACCTTACAAGGGATTTCACTGACTATCAGTTATGTTCGAAAATTGTTTGAAAAGTATTGTCGTTTATCTTTGACATTAAACATGCATCTTTCTAATTATATGTTTACCCTAAACTTTCATTCTTAATTTATGTCGTTTTCGCAGCCCTATCATCATCACCATCATCATCATCATCATCATCATCATCATCATCATCATCATCATCATCATCATCATTTAAAATTCAAACTATTATGGTTGGTACAAAACTGAAGCAACACAAAAGAAATGCAAGAAATAAAGGAAACAATGTGTTTGAACTTTACTTCTTGTAGTGTAAGCAATAGTAGGTCTGAATTAGCAAAAGTTGTTTATTAATCGATGTTTTTGTATTTGTGTGTATAATTGCCTATTAAATATTAATCAATTTTGATTAATTTGCTGCGAGAGCTATAGACCAAGCAACCTTTCAGAATCACTCCAATTACATTTCTTCATTCAAAGTGATCGTGAGGGAAACATTCAGCTTTGTTGAATTTTCCCTTTCTGTGCGACTGACCTCCATAAGAACTTGTTTCTAAGCGTTCTAAAGCCTTACTTTACCCTGGAAAACCTTAAGGAATCTGAGCTTTGACGGATGATAGTTATCTACTTGGGTTTGAAATGTCCGTTGCCAACCTAATAAATCATCATTTGTACTGGGAATACGTTCTTGTGCCCTTTTGATGGTGGTTAAATTCAGATCTGAGATCCAGCACCTCTGATATGAGATCAGCAATGTGAACTTTGAGATTTACCACCTAAAAGAATAGACTTTCCCTGGCGAACTCAGCTGAGCGTAGTCGTGTCCACATTGCAACGCCAAGCTGTTCTGTCCTGGGCCTTAATCCTTGTTTTGTGATTGCCGGAGTTCAGATCTGAGAGATCCTAATCCAGAACTCTAGTCCACTTGGAGAAGGATTGTTATCAAAAAAGTTTACTTCCTAAACGGGAGTAAATGTATATTTGTTACAATGGTGATAAATATCATGGTACATGCATTTATAAATTATCCCAATAGCAACTAACGAGTGTCGCTTGTAGATTCACCAGTTAGGTTTAGGTTGTAGATATGGAAAATATAGATATCTGCATCCTGTAGTTGAGCAATTGAACCACTGCCTTTTAAGTACCTTCCACATAGCTGAAGGGAAACATGGTCATTGCCGTCGTCTTCTGCGATTTACGCGACCAACCTATATGTCCTCGTAATACATGTACTTTAAAAGATCTGTTACATCAAGGTTATTCGGTTTAGCTTCAGACTCCAGCTCTTCAAATGCTTCGCAGACTTTCTGTATGGACAAGAAAGCCAGGGTTAAATAAAGCCTTGTGACGTGACGGGCAATTCATTGTCAGCAAAATGAACTAGTCAAACCACTGGCCGGAACATTCCTCCAATGTGACTGAGTTAAATGGAAGAAGTAGTCTTCAATTTCGACATTGGTATACTCCTCTACAAAGGCTGCTCTTATTGATGACACAAAATCAGCAATACATATGTTTGGAAGCAGATTAGCACAAAATTTCTCCAACATGAGAAGCAGTTTCTGGTCTGCGGACTGCGATTCATAACTCAAATGCGCATAAACACAAAGGGTTGACGTTTGAGTCTCATATGGCATACGTCGTTCACACAAAGACTGACTTTAAAGGATCCGTCACACTTGACTTCAGTTATAGGTGCTATCAGAAGGAGAAAACATAAAACATCTAGTAGACAAAATATTTTGATATTGCCTTTACAGTTTTGATGAAGCAAAAAAGCAAGAATTTGGAATTAAAATATATAGTTCATTATTTTCCCAATAAAACAATTCTCAAATTATAAGAGCTTTTTAAAATTTAGAAATCAAATTCAAATAAAGCACGTCTTGTGCTGTAACTCTGAACATATTAACCACTACGATCTCGGCAGCATAATCACTGCTACTGTATTTCAAGTCAACTGCATGGTTTAGAGAATTTGCATTTCCACAGGGTGCTATACGAACGCTAATAGCAGATTCACTATATCTCAGCCTGTCTCTTCACTTTGCTCTGTTTCAAAATTGTAGGCAGCTAACTGCGGGTTTCAATTTGACATCAAGGAAGGACAGCTCACGTTTAAAGGGGCAGAATGCTCTTTATGATTTAACAAAGTTTACTTCACGACGCGGTCATATCAAGATGATTGGCATCAATGCGATGAAGTTACTGACTTTTAAATGGCTTAAATTTCAATAAATTGTTTACATGCCACTCGGCACATCTCATGGCAAGCTAATTACTGAATCTGTAAATTTTTTCGCTATTTATCACTTCTGTTACTCGAATATGTAACATTCATTTACTTTTGTCGACAATTTGGCACCTGATTTCTTTCTCGCTAAAGATGTTATATTTTTTGAAGACTTGTGTAGTTTCCATCTTCTGTATGTGTTAAAATTTAACGTTTTAATCCTTTTCGGTATCAGAGTGATTTACACATCTTTTCAGCTTTTAGGGTCTATATAATGGCTGAAAATTTGTACAAACATATCGCTAACAAATCTGTTAATTCTTTGCGAATTTTGATGATTTTAATTACAAAACTACATCCGAATACACGAATGAAGTATAAAATTCCAAAGCTGGGTACAGTGTTGTTTATTTCTGTGATTGTTGTGCACCACAACTCTACTACACACAGGCCTTGCTCTTCCACTAGGCGAACTAGGCAACATCAGTGCAATTTGTCAATGCTGTGATGCAACTTGATTAAGTTTCATTTGCCCCTTCCCCTCAGAACAGGCTCCACAGGATTAATACATCTGTTAGCGTAATATCGCGCTACTGAGACAGCAAGTTTGAGCGAGTGTTTGTATAGGAAATGTCCACGAATCATCGGGTTATTTGCTTTTGCACCAGCACGCATCGAACACGTGGTGAGGATGGTGTGATTGGCTGGCGGCGCGTCTTTCCTTTTCCCACGCTTGTAGGAGGATGTCAATGGTAAACGCGAAAGTTAGGAATAGGGTTTAGCGTCGTATTTTCCATTCCTACTGTATGTATCCTAACCCTGACTTACCCTAACACTAACCCTAACCTTAACCCTAACGCTAACACTAACACTAACCCTAACCACTGACATCCTTATGCTGGACATCCTCGTACTAGAGTGGGAATCGGAAAAACGCTGGCGGCGCGCCCTGCAGGAAGGCGGACTGACGTCAGCAGTAATTTATTGCACACACCGAATTTTATCACTTTGGGGCTGGCGACGGGAAAACGACAAACCTACGTTGTATGGATTCAGCAGGTTTTGGAAGATCCACGATTGTGCAATTACGGGAGGCCGGTCTAAACCCGTCTGCCATCTAGTGAATAATACATGCAAAGCGTGTTTATCAAGACGGTTGAGCAGTGGTATAAATATAGTTCGAAAAAGATTTTAAAAGACGATTTCGACCTGAGCCAAGTTTTCCATTCTGTCGAAATCAAAGCTCAGAATTGAAAGTAACCTTGTTCAACTATAAATCTTTTGTATTAGTCATGCGAATATCATATAAAACTTAAAGCTTCTAGTACCAACACAGAAGTAGCTGATCCTGAAATGTAAACAAATTATGCTTAGTAATTTACATAACATACTCTTTGAGCTGAAGTTATAGCTGCATTTATAGTAGGAGTAAAAAATTAATGTAACATGCGTTCTAAGCGTTTCAGTTAACATTACAATTGGGTTGGAAACATATCATCAGGAATTACAGTTTACATATTTTCAATTGACTCCTATTTGACTTGTCTAAAGCTACTAATTCTTCTTCTTCCTATCTCCACATCGCTACTTCCATAGTCCATGCAAAATTACACTACCGTAATTCAATTCTCGTTATAATATTGATACCGCTGAAATAAACCGCCTTCAAGCTATCCAGAATGCTTTTGTTTGTGTTGTACCCAAAGCTTTCAAACACTAGCACGCCACTCCCGCCCTCAAATCACTTCACTAACTTAAAATACCAGAACGCAGAGTATTAAGTCTTTTCGCTTACCTGTAACACAATTCAATCTCCCCAACCCTCTTATTTTCGTCGGTTATTTACAATCCAACCACTACGTTCAACCCGATCCTCTTCTTTCCTAACATCTCTCTGCCCTCTCTCATCTTTAAAATTTAAAAATGGCTCCATAGCCGTAGTTGCTCCACCCCTCTAGAACATACCCCCGCCAGAATTACAACAACAATTATCTGACCCTTCAGAAACTTCACCTCTTGCAATTGCTGCGCTGGTCTTTCACTCAAAACTTCCAAAAATCTTATCCTGATACTCCTTTTTCCTTATGTGTCTCTCCGCTCCAGTCCCAAACATCATCCGTCATAGCTGTGTTACTGTCTGCCTGCCTGATTCTTGGATCTTGACCTGGAACCGAAGCCTTTCTGCCTATCGATTCTGTACAGAGAGAGCATCAGTGAATAAACTGGTTCCCGCGTCTTAGCTTTTGCTCGGTGCTGTAGAAATCTCGAGCTTAAGATGTCCTGTAACAGACTCAGGTCAACGGAAAAGGCATATGTTACACAATATCATTAATTTGAGTGGAAACGAGCACTATTTGGAATTACTAATTCAGACCGTAGTTTTAAGAAAGCCATTTACAATGTGCTGAAACCTGTAAAATTCATTTTCAGCACCGTATAAAGAAGAGTACATTCTGATGAAATGCACACTAATTTACGCAGATTAGAATTGCTAAACAAACAATAGTGTGTACATAATATTCCTCTGAACCAAAGTAAATGTGAATTTAATACGCTAGAAACCAAATTCATTGGTGTTATTGTTGGTCATAGAAATGGTTCATAATAAGATAAGTGCATGGAGGAAAAAGAAAGACTAAAGACAAATAAGGAAGTAAACCAGGTTTTGGTTCTTATCAGCAGCACATCTCTGATATTTCTAAGACTGCCTAACCACCGCTAGATTTAACTTGAAAGAAAGTACCAGAGAATAAAAGCTTGACAGATGTAGGCCCCTGCATCACAACGCCTTTGAAATGTGAAAGCGTTGTTTGTGTGCAAATTCTGGTTTAGCTTTAATTCGTGTTGATGATGGTGTAAATTTACATTTTGTCAGCAGTGAGGTTGCGGTTGGTACTTTTTAAACACAATTTAACAGTGAAATTCCTCTTTAGTTTAATAGTAAAAAACTGACTGAAATCCAAAGGGTATGAGATACTGTTAAGAAAAAAACTTTTTCTGTTTTATGGATATTGTCGAAACCGCAAAAATATTAGTTTAGTTCCGAATTTCTTCGTCTATTCTGATCCTAATCCGTTGACATATTATTTCAAATCAATATAGAATAAAATAAAGTCCAACACACAAATTTGTGCGAGCGAGTAAGAAAAACACATTCCAAAATACAGTGTAAAACAAAAAATCAATGTACAAACATTAACTGCAGTAAAATGGAATGCATTGTGTGAAGTAATAAAAAACTGAAAACAGATTAGTGAGAAATTTAAACACGACAGAAAAACAAAGGTGTCAGAATAAGTACACACATTTTACCTATACTTTAGCCATATGACTGCCAACAACAGATTCACTAACCCGTATCCTTTGATCTTGCTTTATTCTGATGTTGGCTTCGTTTGTATATTGAAGAACACTCTGACACAGACAACAGTGGAAGAACATGGTGAAAATGGCATCGGACACCTACGGGCGCTGAGCCCACGGGTTCATGATGATGATGACTCTGCCAGTTTGAATTTCGCAAAGAGGACGAAAAACGTGAAGTGATCGGAGTGAGGTGCTACAAATGCGATGGAGTCGCTGGTGTATTGATTAAATACTTCTAAGGTGCTTACCTGCCACTCGGGACATCTTCTGGCAGAAAAAGAACTTTCAAACATCAATATTTCAGCCTTGAGCTCAATTACTGAATTCGCAACTGCCTGGATGAGTTAGTCGACTAGTTAAACTTTTTATACTTCACATATTCTTTGTTGTACGTTGGACAGACAGCTCTTTTACATGACTACGACTTATTTCTGAATTGGGATAGGCCTAGGCATATTTACAAAACAAGCACCCTATTACATGAATAAAGAATACATTTCTAATGCTTTGATCCACTTAGTGTTGCTTATTTCTGAGATTGTTATGCTCCACAACTCTACTTACGCTTAGAGCAGGTGCGTGCACTAGGCAAACTAATCAACCTACTAGGTGCGGAACTTTAAGGCGCAACGGCGGACGCTGAATGGTACCACGTCTATACTGTAACGAAGATCATGACTGGTGATGGCACTCAGTTACGATTCGTATTTGATTCCAATGTTGCGGACATTCCCTCTACTAAGCTGCAGCTCAGACGATTCAATTCTGCCTTCTTCAAAATTGATCACAGGTAGATAAAAGGGGGTGGCTTTCTGAGCCCTTGGGTGCAAGATACACAGCGAAAACAAATCTTTTCCACCAACCACGGTTGACTGGCTCCACCGACTACGAAACATTCACCTGTCTGTGCAGTTACGGGGGGATATTCAAGTCATCCCCACCTTCAGATGAACTTCAAAGTCCAGAATTTGTTTGCAAATTTAAACTAGATAAAAAATTGCACCACGAGATATCCGATGCTTTGTCCAAGTACAGTCCCGAGATACTATCGAATTCAATTGAGATTAAAATTGAAAATAACAGAATTAACGAATGGTCTGCAAGAGACAGTCATGACTGGATTAACCATTCCCAACGGCGACATCAATTCAGTCATGACCATTTGCCAGGTATCCGTGTTGATTCAAAGATGGCACTATCAATTGAAGCCTACCCTGTAATGAGTCAACGGGCGTTTGAAAACCCACGAATGCGCACTAACGGAAGATCCATCAAAACCAGTCGGCACTGGTCTGATGTCTGAGTTCACGACTACTTCAACATGTCAACGCAGAACAGTCTCTAGAATATTCGAGCTCCTTCGAGAATTCGCTGACTCGAAAAGACATGAATAATCTATAGAATGTTTAAGAAACTTCTCGAATACCCGCAAGACTATAGAAGGACTGGCCGCCGCTGAGAGGGATTCATATATCAGACAGAGATACAACAAAGGACAAAACATCGAAAGATCAGCTGCACAATAGAGTAAGATAGGATTCTTACAGAACAATTTGCAAGAATCAGAAGTACGATCGAAGAAAGAGCACATAGTCATGTTCCCATCCCCTCATCAATCTTTCCTCAATCGCTTTCCTCGTTCTTGCTTCTCTGGCCATTCCCGGTTGGGTGTATCACCCGGAGGCGGGTGCAATCAAGTTGTATGAATAGGCAGTTACAAGTACCAACAAGAAAAGTTAGATTGGACATATTCCATGCTGTCGGCTCGACTTCCCACCGATAGCAGTTCCGCCTGAGATCAGAAGATAATCACTCATAAATTTTTTGCGGCCATGATTAGGAATTCTTCATTTGTTCCCTGACGCTGAAAGTGACCACACAACCAAGCTCTACCCTCTTTCTTTTACTATAGGGAGCATAAAGAACCCTCGTGTGATTGTAAGAAATTCTGACTCTTTATAGCGCATAACATCGCTTCTTATCTTTCATGCCGTTAACACCCAAACTAGTTTGTTCTACAATAGACGCTATATAAATTGACAAATACAACATAATAAATCACGTAACAGTACCTGTATGCCGTCTACTGTATAATCGAAACACATAACAGAATGGCCTAAACGTTTTAATTTGTCTTGCATTACTGCAATATTTAGTAAAAGAATTGAAAAATTTGTCCAAAATTCCAGACAATCGTCAGAATTCTGTCATTTTATATTTACGCCACAGTCACACCTTTTTTGGTTAATTTTGATCGCGCTCAAAATTGAAAGATATGTCAAACGACAGTATTGAAAGCATACAAACAACTTCCAGAAATTCGGTTTTAGCTTAAATGTTGTTTGAGAGAAAGCATTACGTTGTCCAATATTTGTTTTGCACTCTGATTTTTCCTTTTTATTTATTGACTAAGCAGTTTTAATGATATAAAATTGCCCCGTATAACAAGCAGCTATTTGCTAGCGTTTGCTATATTTTTGAAGACTATGTGATTAAGATAGTAGGTCATTAAGATTAATTTAGTCAATTTACCCAAACAGCATAATATTTTCATTTGGACGTCGTTAAATCGGTGTTGATTTGGTGCTAACCTTTGCTAAATATCAACCAGTGAAAATTATCTAGGGACCTAGGTGGATGGCCTAAAATCTAAAATATTTCAGAAAAACCTATATGTAAGGCTGTGAACAAGAACAACATGCGGATTTACAGAAAATTTAGTTAAGTGAGACGATTGAGTGAGTGAATGATTTTACCACGACAAAATGTCATTGATCTTACAAAGTGGGCAGTGGAACGTTTAACCAGATGTCACGTGTTTTGCTTGCTTGTTGCTCATCCGTTGACGCGTTGAAGCACTGAATCATCGCTGGCGATCAATACATTTTTACATTGTGAGCCTCGGTTTCTGTCTAGCTTGTGTGAAAAGCCGTAACATAATGTAAGTCGTATTACTTTTTCAGTCTAAAGTTAAGTGGTATGGGAAGTCATGGGCAGCTTTCATGATATAATGACTGAGGGATACTTCGTTGTTACGAGAAAATTAAAGCTTGTTCAATAAAATAAATAATATGTGTATTAAACAATTTCTGCATTTATTCATTTATTGAAAATTCCAACACGCACACAAAGCTTGTAAATCTGATGGACAGAAAAGTTTAAAGTGCGTGTAATAAATTAGCATTGATTTATTTATTCATTTGTTTGGTCGTTCGTTCGTTAGTTTACTATTCCACCTCGGCTCAACTTACCTTAACTAATCTTACATTACCTTACTGCACATTTGAGGAACACGTGAAGAAGCTATTGTTCAATGCACTGTTAGGCCAAAGAGTTTAATATTAAGGACACTAAAATTCTTGCAGCCAATAAACATTAATGATCTGGTTAGATAGCGCGGTCGTGGTTGGATAAACCATAAAGATCGTGTCCACCGCGATGGTCATATGTTTTTCGGATATGTTATTCATACTAATATGTATTTATTCTGCTAACATTGCAACTAACATTGATAATAATTCCGGAAAACAGAAACACGCAACGAGTTTAACACCTCCGGACTAATCACCAAGGAATCCCGAAAACCAACTAGGCATATATATCTGTGCACACAATCTTAACATTTATATAGAGCATTTAGAGATTCTTCCAAAGCGCCACGGTCTTAGTTCTCAAACAGATCTAAAAAATAGACTCAGAAAAAAGTTTAAAAATTTCCTGAGACCTGCGAAACGCAACATGGATATATCAGTTAATTGTCCTTTTAAGGCTTGCCTTCAGACCCTTCACTAGCCCCGATATGCAACTAAAATTTGTTATAAAATATTGAAGATTTTAGTTTATAACTTTAGCATTAAGTATCCTGCACTTGAACCTTAATCTAAGTACACCAACAGCTAGCTAAGTAGATTTTAATATTACATTATTTTACAGACTGTTTAAAGAACAGTAACGGCAATACTAGACGAATAAAGGCATTTCAATTGATCTGTTATTTTACCTTTGTGCAGATGTCACCAATTGAATCGATTTCACAATAAATTCGAGTTGTTTAAAAGACTAAAGTCGTTGTTTTATGACTGGTGGATGTTGGGCGCCTGACTACCACAATGATGTATGGACGATGATCCGATTGATGTTCTCTTTGGTAACAGAATTACTCCTAGATCACGGACTGAGGAAGAAAAGGAGATATCAGGGAAGAGCCTAAGTAATCTGGCCAGATCAATCTTAGAAAGCTGGGCACGGCTGCCAAACCAGATAAACTGGGTCTTACCAGGGTTCAGGCGTAGACGGTTTGAGTTCAACCCGGCCTCTAATTTCCCTCATATCCACTTCTCTTCCTCAGTCCGTGACCTCGGAATCACCCTGGATCAAACTCTTTCTCTGACTGACCATGTAAATAATATCTCCCGCTCTTGCCTTTACCACCTACGACAACTCCGCTCTATTCGTCACTCGCTTCCTCTTCATGCGATCACTACCTTGGTCCATGCCCTGATTTGCACTAGGATTGACTTTGGCAATGCTGCCTATATTGGACTTTCTGCAATTAACACCTCCAAGCTTCAGTCTATACTTAATGCTGCTGCACGCCTTATCGGTGGTCTTCCAAAGTCTGCCCATATATCTACTTTTATTCGTGATTCACTTCATTGGCTTCCTGTCAGTCAACGGATCCAGTTTAAGATTCTTATCCTTATGCGCAACTGCCTTCTAGGCTCTGCTCCGTCCTACTTAACTTCTTTTTGTATTCCGGTTTCCTCGTTGCCTGCCCAAGCCTCCCTTCGCTCAGCTACCCGTGGTCTTTTGGTAGTCCCTCGCGTCCGCACTACAACTGCCCAGTCCAGGAGCTTTGCCTTTGTTGGCCCTTCCAGCTGGAACTGCCTTCCTCTTGACCTGCGGCTTCAGTTACTTAGTCTCTCTCCTACCCAGTCTCGCAAACGCCTGAAATCCTTTTTGTTTGTTCAAGTCGGGAGCGCCTCTGTTTCCTAAGTGGCGCTTTATAAATGTTCGTTTACAATTACAATTACAATTACAAGTGCTTCCGACGCCCGAAGCATTTGATGAACCAAGGCGACAGATTCACCTGCTGGGCCATGAATATATGCCTGGGTGTCATCAGCATACTGGTGAGACACTACCCCTGTTGGAGACAGAATAAAACCCAGGTCAGCCGTATATAGAATAAAAAGTAAAGGAGCTAAGACAGAGACCTGAGGGAGACCCAAGGAGACCGAGGACCAATCAGAACGTGTTGAACCAAAGATCACAGATTGAGAGCGGCCAGACAGGAATGAACGGAGCCATGAAAGAGCAGGGCCGACGAGTCCGAAGGACATTTCCTGACGCCCCAGAAAGATACTGTGGTCGAGAGTGTCAAAAGCTGCACTAATATCGAAAAGCACAAGAAGGGTAACGTGCCCCCGATCAAAAGCCCCAAGGATGTCAGCTAGAATGCGAGTGATGACCGTCTCTGTTGAGTGGAACCTTCTGAATCCCGACTGCTGGCTAGGCAGGAAGGAGTTAGCCTCTAAATATTGCAGTAATTGTATCGAAACATGTTTTTCAATCAATTTCGACAAAAAAGACAAATTAGATATGGTGCGATAGTTAGCCACATCGTTATTGTCTAAACCAGGGCGTTTTAACAATAGCCTGTTTCTGGGCGAGGGGAAGGAAACCCTCACCCAAGGCCGCATTACGCAACAAATGTAAGAATGGCAACAGGTCGTCCACAAAATCCTTGACTATAAATGGTGGAAGAGGATCCAGTTCACAGGACTTCGATGGCATGGAAAGTAACAGTTGGCGTAGGGCCGCCGCGCAGATCGGTTCGAGGTCCGACATCCTGCACTCCGTCGGGAGAAAGGAAGGAGGGGGAGCACCATCGGTAAGCGGCGAACCGAGTCTGCCTTTTTGGGCATGTAGACCTGGTAGTCTTCAGCTGTAAATGATGGGTGTGAGGGTGGCGACTTTGGAGTGGAGCGTCCAAGGATGCTGGAAAGCGACTTCCATAGCCGGTGTGAGTTGGATCTTTCTCGGTCGATCAGCTTCTCCCAGAAGAGCAGCTCCTTCTCCCTGAACAATCCATGTATTTGGCGCAGCCGGTGGATCCAGGATGTACGGTCTACGAGACTACATGTGCGTCTAAATCGACGCTCAAATCGCCTGACATCTCGCCTGAGATCGCGGCACTCGCCGTCGAACCAAGGTGACAGAGGTTTCTGGCGGATCCTGACGATTCGGAGTGGCAGAAGACGGTCAATCAATGACCGCATAGAAGATTCGTAAATTGCGAACAGTTCCTCCGAAGTATGTCCCGCCAGGGATGGCAGATCCCTCAGTAGCGGGCTATTCTGCAGGCCAGCCCGGAATGCCCCGCGGTCTAGGCCCCGCCAGCCCCGGATAGATCTGAGAGCAAAAACTGGTTGTGCATGAAGAAAGGGCGTCGTGAAGGTAAGAAGGCCGTGGTCCGAGAGATGCGGAGGCTCCACCAGGAGGTCCTGGATGACACAGTCGTCTTTCGTGATAATGACGTCCAGCCAGCCGCCCAACTTATGAATAGGCTCGGAGACGTGTTGAGCTGGGCCGAATTGATGGAGTAAATCATCGAAACGACGCGACTCTGGAGAGCAACGGTCTTCAAGGTGAATGTTTAAGTCGCCAGTAATGACAAGTTGGCAGTTACAGGTAGCATACAACTCCATTAAAGAGGAAAGTTCCGTGAAGAAGGCCGGGGAAGCAGGAGAGGAGCCCGGAAGGTAGACGACGAGCAAAACCAGTGGTCCATGAGCCGTTGCACATGTAAGACAAAGGGTCTCGAAGGTACTCGGGGTGAGAGGCAGGCAGTTGACCTTGACCTTTAGGGTATTTTTGTGATACACCACTATGCCTCCGTGGTTCTGCACCAGGCCCACACTCCGAGGTTCCACCATCCGTGGGAGGTCGCAGAAGGAATAACGCAGTGGGGCTGCACGATGGATAGCGACGTCGATGGGTGACGAATGCCATGACTCCGTGACAGCAAGAATATCCAGATCGTGGGCAATGATAGTATTAGCCACCTCCATGAACTTGTTGCCCAGCGACCGGACGTTCCACGCAGCCAGCCTAAGGCCATAAAGATCTCCGCTAGGGGGAACCGAACGCGGAGAGCTCGGAGACGTAGCCGCAGACGAGGGGAACGAAGGAGGATGTGTCGCAGAGGGTCGGTTAACCCTCTCGGAAGCAGGTCGCCACAGGTAGAGACGTAAAACAGTCTTGCTTACGCTGCGGTGAATGACGAGGCCAGGCCGGTCGTACGCGTGTAGTTCAACGACGTATACGTACGAATGAGAGGAGTGTCCGCTGACAGCGCCATAATCCAGAGAATTTCGATTAAAAATCAGAAAAATAACGCATAAATCGAAAACTAAACAGCAAAACCGAAATCTTGAGCGATAATCCAAACGAGTGATAAAACCAAATAGTAAATTCCACAAGGCAATTCAACCCTTAAACCGATGAAAACCACAGCCGGCACTCACAAGCCGAAGCGCAAACATGATAATATTCTTCAGTTGGGTCATGTGTTGTTTTCGTTTTAAGTTCTGATAGTTAGACTGGTTATTCAGCATGTTAGAAACTGGCTTCAATTTATAAATTACTAAGAATCAGTTGCGAATTCAGCGTTTCATAGAGGAAGTATCGTAGTATTCACCTTGACCAAATCATACCTGCATTGTATCAAATAATTTGGCGGGAGTATTGTCTCCTGTATTATCGCTCAATCCTTTGCCACATCGGACCTCTTTTATTGCCCCAATTCTGTTGCCTTCATTGAACTCCTTTTCTTGAGCTAAAATCTAGCATAGGTCCACAACTTACACAGACATGGCACCCTTTAGTTGAGCTGTGCTTATGAGTCAGTTCATAAGCGGGAGATCTCTATACTTCTCTGCTTTGGGCTGTAGGCTCCGTCTGTTATACTCGCTGTATATTTCCGGATTGACCTTTTTATGCTTATTAGCCAAGCGACATGTTTTAATCACAAATTATCGCCCATGTATATTTAAAACTAACGCGACGCTGGACTTATCATGTACTTCCGTAGTCATTATTATTATACCTCTATATTTTTCACTGTCTCTCCTGCCATCACCCCATGTTGCAGTCAAAACAAACTCGTCGGTCTTATTTCACCGTCCTTCTGACACCTCGCTGTTACCTTCTTTAACTTAACTGGCGATATCTACCTCTTCTGTGTCGCTCTGTTCCTTTACTAAAATCCAATTTTTAAAATCCGCACCTACATCCAAAACTCATCGGAATAACTCGTCGATAATTTTCCTTCTTCTGCTTCTTTCTGACAACACTGAGGAAAATCCGTTTCTTTGCCCACATGAAACCATTGACTTTTGCCTCCTTATTGTAATATTCAGAAGAAATCTCATTGTCTTCAAAGTGACATTTTGGACGATACTTGTTCTAAATTGCTTAGCTGCATCCGCCTAACACATCTTCCTTCATTTTGGACATAACACCTCCATCCTTTTTCTTCTTAAGTGAACCTTGGCGAGATGGACCTTCCCTCTCCAATCGCACATCAAACATTCTCATTTTCCAATTAACTGCAAAGTCATCTGAAAGATATATCGCTATCCTAGACTTTAGAAATCAGCAACTCACTTTCGTTAACGTTAATCGTTCCTCATCCCTTTCACTTTTTGATTACTTCCCAAAATTAAAACCACGACTTGGACTCCTGTTTTTTAATATTCTGAACTTATAAAAACGGGAATTACACGAGGATAGTCTCTGGTCTATCCATCATAAAAGTTAATTGTTCTGTCCAGTTTCGCTATTTAGCTTACAGCAAATCTCCTTTTCAATTGTGGAATAGCATGTTTCGTGGGAATTTAGTTTGCGACTCAAACAGCAGATGGCGGATGCTCGACATCGCTGATGAACTGAAGAACTGTTGAAGATGAGTCAGCAGCCATATAAGTCGGCTTGCCAAAGATCAGTGGTCGCAAACTAGGCCATACGCGACTTTTAAAAAGAAAAGCGGCGGTATACAAATTTTGTATTACATTTGCTATTTTGCAGGCAAACATGCATAAATTCATACACATATAAATATATGCACAAAACTAAATCATTGTATTAATTATTGGCTGGCAGGCATGCTGTTGATATCTGTCACTCATATATCATTTAGGGACATATCGATTTCTAATATATATTATCCATCATTGATCTGCTTTTCAACTATTAAGTCAATTCAGGCGTGTGACTTGGCTTTAATGGTTCGGCAATCGACAGGTGGTCGCTTTGTTTAAGCAAGCATGATGATATGCAACCTGAACATGTAGGCAGGACACAAATCAACCGTAACGTGAATGTCGATTATCAGTTAGCCTCACAGTCTGTCTCTGAACTCCATATCACGGAGTCCTTTCCTCTTTTTACTCGCCGTGTAAATTCATGACCAGAGAATGAGATCTTGTGAAAAGATACACGAATAAGATGGTTGTTAAATATTTGAGTCGATATACAGTAAGAGAAAACATTTCTACAATGTTTACTTGACGTCTTTTAAGTATATGAGTTCTTCAATCTTCAAACTGTTATGTGACATCCGCCTTCTTTCATTCCTTGTTCACCACAAGAGTGGTGTTTAGTTTCGAGAGAGTTATTTACAGTCTACAATGTTAGAATTATTTTCACATAAAACATGTCACAAATGCAAAGTTGATTGGTCATGAAGAATTCCGAGCGCATATAACCGAACTTAATAAAATTAATTTCACCACATTCCGAACTGTCTCTATATCGAAAACTGGTTGCTGTCCACACATTCTGTTCACAAAGGACTCAATATCACGGAGGTATTTTCTAGTTTTTCTCGCCGTTCAGATTCATAAACAGTCCGAATCTAAGCTTATGTGAGATTGTAACACTATACTCCGAACTAGAACAGCAGTGTTCGCTTTCTCTGTGGCCTATCGAAAACTTTCTCGCTGTCTAACAGTTATGCAGGCCCTGATTCGACACTCGATTCTTTCCAACTTTACAATGTAGCCAACCTTTCCTGATCTTTAAGATTTCAATAGAACCTTTCTAATGTTAAAACAATACAAATGACACATAAAATAGCAAAAACCTAAGCGCCTAGCTTTCAAACTAGGATGTTGGAGCAGATGACCAGCATAAGATCCAACATATACTGGCGATTATTACTCTTTGTTTCACGCGAGCGATTTGTATAAAACGGTCTGTGCATTTTTAAAGTAATAAACCTGTATAGTTGACTGCTTCACCAACGTCGTCACCTGTGTCCAAGTTAATTAATGTTTTCTTTAGTTGTACTGGCAAGTTTTTCGACTAACAACGTAGCTATAGTATTCAAAAAGCCGAACAGCAATTTAAACGGAGGTTTGCGCAACTAGCATAACAAGTTTCTTTTTTGCAATCGGTAGCAGGTGTCCGAAAATAACAAGATCTTGAAAGTCGTAAATCTCTTTTAACGGGCTCACTTAATCGCTTAATATAGCGTCGTAAGGCTTGGCTCTGAACAGTCGCTGTCAATTTCATCGAAAGAGCTTTCAGTAGGCATCGCTTACTGAATTCCAGTGATCTGGTCAATCCTGTCATAATGAATTCGGTGTATCCCATTGTCGCAGTGGTGCTTCTGATTCAGACACCACAATTGAAAGCTGCTAGTTTCGCTTATCGACCAGGCAACGAGTTTGTTCTTGATGTCATCGATTACGGCGTTGGCTTCATGGAAAAGCACAGTGGATACAAGATCAGATTAGTGAAGGATTTTGGAGGCCATGAATATGTAACTTTTTCAACTATTCCTAACCATATTCTGCAGTCATAATTCAGATATTCACTTTTTCTGAGTGCGCTCTAACTCGTTATTTTAAATAAATAAATGTAACAATTTGGCCTAGTAATTCACATAATTTACTCTTTGGGCTGAAGTTGTAGTTGCATTTATAGCGGAACTACAATTAGCGTAACATGCGTTTTAAGCGGTTCAGCTGATGTTACACCTCTGTTAGAACCACATCGTCATTAACTACAGTTTAAATGTCTTTAAGTGCCTCCTATTTGACGTGTCCAAAGTCTCTCATATTTTTCTTCCCGTTTTTATTATCTCAAGCTACATCTTTATTTTGCCCAATAATCTTTCTGTTGTGCTAATTCATTTACCACAAGATTCACGCCAACAAAATTTATTACACAGAAAATTACTGTCATATTTACATGTAGTAGCATACGTTCTCGTAATTGTATTCCTCTGATTTCTTCAGCACCAAACAAGCCAAGTCACGAGAATCAGCTTATACAAGTACCCTTAGTCAAAACAAAATCGATGAGGCAGGTATGGTCGGATTTTGTTCAAAGTGCTCTACCAACGGTGAGGCAGAAAGACAGGAAGAATTTCTGAAAATCTGAGAATTTCTAGAAAAGCCAATATATACAGAGAAGATTCACGGTGAGCTGGAAATGTGTTGAAGTTAGTCAAATGAAACAGTGCCCATCCGCAAAGTCATGATAAACCTGATTTTACGAACGTCACGTATATCTACTAGCGTAATGAATTATAGAAAACCTGCACATGATCAAAATATGAAATTTTAGAATTAAAACTGCAAAGAAGTGCGTCCATAAAAGGCGGCACTAACACTGTTTTGCGATTTTAAAGCAAATTATGAAATTTCTTGTGTGTATTCTGATTCTGTGCGGCAGACAGACTACCTGGGTGGAGGGTACTTGGTCTTTGCTGAGCCAAAGCTGAGCATTGAAGTGAATGGCAAGGAAGAGGTATGTAGATTTTCTCTGAAGCTTTTAGACGGACCTCCGTTCCTTTCCTTATCTACAGAAAATGCTAGGGGTTATGATATACCACTGGTGATTGTTTGCTTTCTTATTAACGCCCTTACCAATTCACGGCGACGTAGTTGTCAAGAGTTACTTGCGAGCATTGAATTGAATAGCCATCATACAAAGTTCCTTCATCGTCGTTAATTACTTTATTTTTTATAACAATGAAATAGTGCCAATGTCTAAACATAAAGCTTCAATCGATGGTGTAAAGCGATTTTGCTTGAGAAACGTGTTGACTTTCTCAAGGTCTCTACTGAGTGATCATATCAAGTGAGGATCGAACTTGCACACTCCGTGTTAAAAGTCGAACATCGAACCAATCGGGTGACGTGTCACAATGCTGCTGTATTACATCGCAATGTTCATTATTACATGTCATATGCCAGTGTGATTACTTTCACACGTCAAGTTAGCAGTTTTCTCCTCATGAAGACGACTTTAGATATCTGAGTCAAAAGTTGCGCAAGGCAGCAATAATAGGATTAAATGTTTTTAGAGCGGTTAGGAAATGAGTTTTTAAATTTTTGACTATAAAAAGCTATTAATTCCTGTTCAATTTTGATTAGTATGATATGAGATTTAGAGACCGAGCACAGTTTCAGAAGCTCTGCAGCTACATACACAGCATGCTGGATAATACATGCATTTCATACGGTGGTGCAAACAAGTAAAAAACTATGAGAAAGTTGCTTAATACTTAAGTTACTTATTATGTGATTAGCATTAGCTGGTAGGTAAGAGATTTTAAAAACAAAATCTTAATGGTTACTTGCACGCATTGCCTATGACTGTTTCTGCTTCATTGCTGTTCTCCCGCAAATCTTTTTTTAGTAGGTCATTTATATGAACATAATGTTCTTATGTTGCACGTCATTTTCTCATATGCTGTTTTGTCATAATGCTTTTTTTCCATTTCTCGATTTCCGCAGCTTGTCTTCCAATTCTAGTGGTATCAGAAGGAAAAAAACAGAAAATGTTTAGCAAACAAAATGTTTTTACGATGCCATCACAGTTTTAATAAAGCATGAAATAAGATTTAGATTTATAGATAGATTAGCTTTCTATAAAGTAAATATGCAAATTATAAGAAATTTTAACATTTAGAATTGAATTATGAATTAAAAACTCTTGTGCTGGGAGTGGGAAATACGCAACCACTACAATCTCGGCAGCATAATAACTGATACCGAATTTTAAGTCAGCTGGTTCGGAGATTTTGCATTTTCACAGGGTAAAACCATTACCTATACTTAAGCCATACGACCCTTAATAACAGCTTCACCACTACCCAGCTTGAGACCTCGGTTTATTCTGACGTTTTCTTCGTTTGTATATTAAAGGAAACTCGCTGCAAGTTTGAATTTCACAGAGACAACAGAGAGAGCAAAGATATCACTTTGAAGAACTACGAGTGCAAAGAAGTCGCTGATGTATTGCTTCAATATCCCTAAAATGCTTACCTGTCACTCGGCACATCATCTGGCAAACAGAGAAAGAACTTTCGAAAATCTATATTTCAGCTTTAAGCTTAAATGCCGAATTTGTAATTGCTTAGATAAGTTAGTCATTTAAATAAACTTTAAGCTGTGTTCTGCTCTTTAAGCATCCCTCTTACTGAACATTTACGAGTTTTCAAATAACATTTAATTAAAATTTATTGACAACTTGACACTTGATTTTGTCTACTCTCTAAAGATGTTATACCATTTGAAGATTTGCAATAATTCCATACATAGTGTTATATTTTAGTATTGAATGTCCATAAAATTTTTTCTACAATGATTTAGGCATCTCCTCTACTTTTCATACTTTGTACTTGCACTTCCATAGGCGTACTTTTCATGTACTTTCGTGCATTTTTGGAAAAAGCGCTAGTTAATAAATCTGTGGATTCTTTGTAAATTTGGAGAATTTTAATTACAAAACTACAGCAAGATTATATGAATGAAAAGTAAATTTCTAAAGCTCTGCTACGTTTAGTACTGCTTATTTCTGAGATTGTTAAGCACCACAACTCCACTTACACCCAGGAATGGCACGTCCACTAGGCGAACTAGTCGGCCGCCTATGACGGCACAATTGGGAGGGGCAAAATGCGCTCATGCCTTATGAAACTTATATGATTTAATAATCGAGTACTCCATCAGATACGTTTTTTATTCAGTATTTATTTCAATCATCTAAATGCATATCCTCAATGTATTCTTTCCATCTTTCTCATCTCTTATTCATATGTTAGAATATTCCACTTTCTTTATCGTTGTAGTTTCAAGTGATCCCGCCTTACCATGAACTTCAAACTCCAAAATTTGATAGAATGCTTTAACTAATTTTAAAAATTACTCCGTGAGAATCACGACGTTTCGCCTATGAATTCCCCCAAGAAACAATCGAATTCGGTTGATATAAACATTGAATATTACATAATTAACGAAAACTCCTCACGAGGTAGCCATGCCTGGAGTATATAAGTTGTGGTGAAAATTTGGAAAACAATGAGTTATTTAGTTTTTGCATATTGTAGATCGTATTATATCGATAATTTAGCTTATGTGCTTGTGTAATTAATTTGTACGGAACACTGGGGAACAGTTAGGCGAGCCATCATTAACGGAGGCGGATAGAACGCCCGTGATTGAAAGGTAAAGGTAAACGAGAGAGAAAGAGAGGGAGGGAGGGAGGCGGAACAGGGATCGCTGATCGGATGGCGACAGGGAGAATTTGAAGTTTGATGATTGACAGACTCAGGGAAAAGTTAAGCAAGGGTGCCAAGAGAAGAAGGCATTCGCTAGGTAACGGTCGAAGAGGCGTTAGGTCTGGAGAGCAGAAGAAAAATATAGTACTGCATCTTTTAAACGGACCACGATAGGTTAATAGGCCGCTGCGAATCAAAGACTGATTTTGCTGAAGTTGTTGTATATACGTTGTACATACTTGTAATATACGTGTAAAAGAAAGATGGTCGTTACGTCTCTGTACGGTCGGACAGATCCACTCACGAATCCGCGTGCTGCTAAAGGCCTAAAGATCCCGAAGTCTAAGCCATATTAATAGCACCACTCGCCACAAATACTGAAAGGAGATTCGAGTTCGCCGGCGACCCTTGGCGGCGCAGGACTCACAAACAATCTTTCTTTCAGTACACACGCCCAAAGGCACCACCAATCCAATCACGCCCATTTGCCAGATTCCTTGTCGACGCAAAAAAGTCATGATCCCTTCTAGATGTCAACGTAGAAGAGTTTCTAGAACATTCGAACTCTTTCGATGATTCGCTTACTAGAACTGATTTGAAGGTACTCTAAAATGTTTAAGAAACTTCTCGAGTAGACCCGCAATACTACATTATAACTGGCCACCATCGATAATGGGGCAAATAATAGACAGGAATACAACAAAGGGCACAACAACGAAAGATCAGCTACACGGTAGAGTTAGATATAATTCTAACATAACCAACTGCAACAAAAAGAGGACCGGTCGCAAACAACCAACCAAATCGTGTATCCCATTCCCTCATCAATGTGTCCTCATTCATGCCTCTTCGTCCATTTCTCTTTGACTGCAGTTGACTGTAGCACCCGCAGCATGTACAATCAAGTTGCATAATTAGGCAGTTACAAGTGCCAGCAAGAAACAGTGCCCATCCTGCAGACCAGTCTCCAATTCCGAAAATATCTAATGTGAATTACGAAATACTGACAGAAAAAGGACCAAAAATTTACCACATAAACCTGTTGAAATTATGACATGCGCGGGAATCATACCCCAGGTTTCCTCATATAAATGTCATCTTAACTGCAGAACAATGCAAGGATGAAAGATTAAGATGTATAGATGATGAAGAAGAGCAACTAGAAGAGATGCACTACGATACCGAGGGTCTCTCAAAAGACCAGAAGCAGCTGGATGATATTTTGCAAGAGTTTAAGGATAGATTAACAGGGAGGTTGGGCAGGACGAAACTGATCAAACATACGATCAGGTTAAGCACGGACAAACCCATTGCACCAAAATTCTATAAAATCCCAGAGAGCCTGCGCGAGCAGGTGCACAAACAGATCGAACCTTCAGAATCTCAATTTGCATCACCAGTTGTATATATGAAGAAGAAAGACAATAACATTCGCATATATGCAGATCTAAGACAAATGTATTCAATAACAATAGCTGACGAATATCCAGCAAGCGATATGTGATCTATCCTGGACAAAGCAGCAGGTGTTAAGTTCAAAACAGGCATAGATCTACAGCAGGTTTCTTCCAAGTAGAGCTCGACTAAGCTAGTCGCCCTTTTACAGCGTTTAGAACGCCTTTTGGACTATTTCAATATACAGTGCTTCCAAACGGGGCTAAAAATTCCAGCAAGTGTTTTCAGCGATTGGCAGACTTAATGCTGCTCGGTGCCGAAGACTATGCTGCAGCCACAATAGAGCAGCATTTAGAACACCTACGCGACATTTTAACGAGGATATGGCAAGCCAGTCTAATAGCTAAACTAACAAATTGCCAGTTTGCCAAAAAGAAAATCAAAATTCTGGGACACGTTATCGAAAATGGGTATTTGAAACCGGACTCTGATAAAATAAAGGCCATTTCTGACTACCCAATCCCGAAAATCAAGCGACAGATCAGGGCTTCCTTAGACATGGGCAATTTTTACAACCGATTTATCTCAGATTTTGGCGGCAAAGCTGCACCGTTAACGGAATTAATCCGCAAAAACAAATCAGACAAAGTAAAATGGACGGAGAAAGCCAATACGGCATTTAACACTGGGATCTGTATTAGCACAATTAGATGAAGAGAGTGTAGAGCGGCTGATAGCATATGCCAGTAAAAAAACTAATACCAAGGGAAGCAAGTACGAGTACTGTCCAACGAGGACTGTTTTGTGTAGTCTGGTCCCTAAATCATTTTCAGTAGTATACTTTAGGCACAATAGTGCAAGTGTTTAGCGTTCACAACTGTTTAAAGTGGCTCCAGACCATGGGAAGCCACAATCCGCGACTCACTAGATGGGCCCCGGCAATTCTAAGGTACAATCTAGAATTTAAGTCCCGGGGAAACATAATTCTCTGGCAGATAGATAGACAGATAGATATCTCTAGAGCGTGTATGACGAATTAAATATAATTACGATGTAAGATGTTTTAGTTCATTCTGATAAGTTGTCGTAGAAACTTATGTAATTAGCTGATTAGATAAATCTGAAATTTTTATATGATTATAATGATATGTATATGAACGATATTACACGTTGTGGTTTTGTGTGTGCTTTGTGTTATAGACACGTAGAGACATGTAATTAGACCGGCTGACGATTCGCTGCGAAAGGCATCGAAAGACATTTAATCTAAAGCCGTGCGATGCTCGTCTGTGCTTTTGTAAAACAAATCAGCGTTAAATTGACCTGTTTCCCACCTAAAGATGACCAACTGCGCACTTTCCGACTGGATTTAAAGTATCCGTCACACATGCAATTTTGAAATGGGGCATAAACCCTTAAGAAACGGGAGTAAATAACTCAGTAACTAGGTTACTCATTATTTAATTAAGAAATGCTAAGTTTTCAACTTTATTCAAAGCTTCTGGACTGACTGTTAATGCTAGTTTTCTTTTCCCCCGTATATGCCCTTTGAGCAGGTCTTTTATATGAACATATTGGTCTTGTTTTACAAGCCAATTTTCACATGCTCTTTTGCATGATGTTTGTTTGTCCACATACTCTCTAAATACCACATGCTCTTTTGTTTTGCTATCTGCTCGGGTATTGCACATTCTCTTTTGTCACATGTTCTTGTGCCCAACCAATTCTGACCTTATCTTCGTTTGAATATTGAAGGAAACTCGCTGCAGGTTTGAATTTCGCAAAAAGGACGAAGAGATCGAAGAGATCGGAGTGAAGAACTGTAAATGCGATGAAGTCGCTCGTGTATTGATTAAGCATTTATAAGGTGCTTACCTGCCACTCGGGACATGTGCTCGCAAACAGAGAAAGAACTTTCGTAAATCCACATTTCAGCCTTGAGCTCAATTATTAAATTTGTAATTGCCTAGATAAGCTAGTAGACTACTTAAACTATTTATACTTTTCATTTTCTTTCTTGTACGTTGAACAGACAGCTTGCTTACCAAAGTGTGAATTAATTGTGAATTTGGATAAGCCTACGTATACTTACAAAACTGGCACCTTATTTTATGAACGAAGAATAAATTTCTAATGCGTTCGTCCACTTAGTATTGCCTATTTCCGAGATTAATATGCTCCACAACTCTGCTTACGCTTAGGGCAGATGCGTGCACTAGGCGAACTAATCAACCTCCTAGGTGAGGAACTTTAAGGCGCAACGGCGGACGCTGAGTGGTACCACGTCGCTACTGTAACAAAGATGTCACAATCATTACTGGTGATGGCGTCAGCTACCCAATCGTATTTGTTTCCTATGTTGCGGATATTCCATGTCGCAAGCTGCAGCTCAGAATATTGAATTCTGCCTTCATTAAAATTGATCACAGGGTGGCTTTCCGAGCTCTTGGGCGCAAGATAAATAAAGCTTTTCCACCACGCACGGTTGATTGGCTTCAGCGAATACGAAATGTTCACCTGTCTGTGCACTTACCGGGGAGGGTATTCAAGTCATCCCCACCTGCAGGTGAACTTCAAAGTCCAAAATTCATTTGCGAAATTAAACTAAATAAAAAATTGCTCCGCGGAATTTCCGATGCTATGTCCAAGTACAGTTGCCAGAAATTATCGAATTCAATTGAGATAAAAAAAATGAAAATAACAGAATTAACAAATAGTCTGCAAGAAATACTCATGACTGGATTAACCATTCCCAACGGCGCCACAAATTCAATCACGACCATTTGCCAGGTATTCGTGTTGATTCAAGGATGACACGATCGATTGAAGCGTCGGCACTGGTCTGGTGGCTGAAATCACGACGACTTCGAGATGCCAACGCATAACAGTCTCTAGAATATTCGAGCTCCTTCGAGAATTCGCTGACTCGAATAGACATGAATAGTCTCTAGAATCTTCAAGAAACTTATCGAATACCCTCAAGACTAGTTCATAGCTTTAGCATCAAGAATGATGTGTCAGCACTTGAGTCTTAATATCCAAGTACACCAACAGCGAGCTAAGTAAATGTTAATATTACAATACTTTACAGACTGTTGAAAAACAGTAACGGCAATACTAGACGAATAAGGGCAATTCAAATGATCTGTCATTTAACTTTTGTGCAAATTCCGCCAGGTTAAGATATCCAGGTAAATAGGTTTCACAATAAATTCAAATTGCTCAAAAGACTAAAGCCGTTGTTTTATGACTGGTGCATGTTGAGCGCCTGACAACCACACTGATATATGACTTCGTCTAATCGATGATCCAATGGATTGTTCTTTTAGGTTACAAGAACAAGACGGTGAACAGCCAAACAAATCGTTAAATCACAGCTGATTAATGAGATGTCGGCGACTTTTGTGTCCGAGGCCCAGGACGCGCGCGGGCACACACACACAAACACATATATCTACACACATATATGTATACATACATACGCGTGTGTATGTACATAATCTTAGCGTTTATATTAGTGGCTTTGTTGCCCCTTTGTACTTACACGAAGTGATTTTCGAATAGGCTGAATGCATTTCCTCCATCTGTCCGCTCAGCTATATCTTAGATATATTTCTGAACACCCTGACTTAAGACTCTTCGGAGTGGCGTACCTACGTCTATTTATCTTCATCTGAACAGTTCGAAGAGAAATTTTTTAATTCGCCCCAATCTCTCTTATAGGTTTGCTTGCCAACTGATCAGATATGGCCACGGTTCACTTGTAACACATTTTCATTTTGATGTATTGTTCACCGGCAGTAGGGCTTAGTGTAGTTTTCGCTTTAAGTTCTGCTAGCTAGTGTTGAAATTCAGAGTTTAGATTCAGGATTTATTAGCTTAAGAAAACGTTCTTTTAATGTCTAGACAAAACCGAACTGCAACGGTGTGTTGTTTTCGTTTTAAGTTCTGCTAGTTTCACTGGTTATTGAACATTTTAAAAATGAGCATTTTAAAAATTGGCTTCAATTTATTGCGAATTCAGCGTTTCATAGAGGAAGTATCGTAGATTTCAACTTGACCAAATCATAATTACATTTTAGCAAATAATTTGATAAAAGAGAGTCTTGCCTCCTGTATTATCGCTCGATCCTTTGCCACATCGGACCTCTTTTATTGTCGATATTCTGTTACCTACAATGAACTCCTTTTCCTTAGCTAAAATCTAGCATAAGTCCACAACTTACACAGACATGGCACCCTTTAGTTGAGCTGTGCTTTTTAGTCGGTCCATAAGCGGGAGATTTCTAGACTTCTCTGCTTTGGACTGTAAACTCCGTCTGTAATACTCGCTGTATATTTTCGGATTGACGTTTTTATGCTTATTAGCCAAGCGATATGTTTTAATGTTTTAATATGTTTTTTGGTGATTGGTCCGCGGGTGTTGAACTCGTTGCGTGTTTCTGTTTTCTAGATTTATTATCAGTGTTAGTTGCCATGTTTACAGAATAAATAAATATTAGTATGAATAACATATTCGAAGAACAGGTGATCATCAAGGTGGACACGACCATTATGGTTTATCCCACCACGACTGCGCTATCCAACCAGTTCATTAATGTTTATTGGCTTACTGGCTGCAAGAATTTTAATGTCCTTATTATTCAACTCTTTGGCCTAACAGTGCATTGAACAATCACTTCTTCACATGTTCCTTAATGATGTTGATCTGGTTGCGGAGTCACCAGAACATGTACAAGAACTAATACACAGAGTACACGATGCCAATCAACGAATTGGGCTTAAAATAAACGTGCAGAAAACCAAAAACAATGAGTATTGGGAAACAACACAAGGAGTTGAGGGTGAAAGTAGAAAATGAGGAGTTGGAACCGGTTACAGAGTTCGTGTATCTAAGAGGATTAAAAATGGAAGATGGACAATGCACAAAAGATATAAAAAGAAGGATTGGTCTCGCATCGGCAATGTTTGGGAGACTGAGCAAGAGGTGGAAAACAGACAATATATCAACAAAGAAAAAGACGAAACTGTACGAAGCTTTTGTCATCCCGGTGCTGCTGTATGGATCAGATTGCTGGTGCATACGGAAGGAGGATGAAAGGAGACTGCTAGTGGTGGAAATGAACTGGTTGAGGAGAATCCTGGATAGAAGCAGACGTGAGAGGATTCCTAATGAGGTGACCAGAGAAGAGCTAGGACAGAGGAAGACATTGGTTGACAGGATTAGAGAATGAAGACGGACTTGGTTTGGGCATGTAACAAGGATGGAAAATGGAACATTACCAACCAGGGCACTCTATGGCCATGTGAAAGGAACACGTAGCCGAGGAAGACAGTCCAAGAAATGGACGATGTGAGAGAAGACTTGGAAATCAAGGGATTGGACATGAGAACCGTCCTATACACACAATCAACTATAGAGCAAAGTGGAGACGTCTTGTTCAGACCTCATCGTCGGCAGACGCCTGACGGAAGAGAGAAGAAGAAAAGATGAAGAGTGAATGTTTTAATCACATATTATCGTCCATGTATATTTAAAACTAACGTGACGCTAGACTCATCATGTACTTTCGTAGTCATTATTATTACACCCCTATATTGTTCACTGTCTCTCCTGTCAGCACCCCATGTTGCAGTCAAAAAAAACTCGTCGGTCTTACTTCACCATCATTCTGACGCCTCCGGTTTACCTTATTTAACCGGCGATGTCTAAAATACCTACATACCTCTTCTGTATCGCTATGTTCCTCTACCATACTCTACATTTTCAAATCTGCACCTACGTTAAAAACTCACCGGAATAACTCGTCCAAAATTCACCTTCTGCTGTTTCTTTCTGGCAAAACTGAGGAAAACCCTTTTTTTTGACGCCTTGAAACCACTGGCTTTTATCTCCTTAATATACAATTCCATATGAAGAAATCTCATTCTCTTCAAAGTGACATTTTGGACAATCTTTGCTCTAAAAAACCTAGCTGCAACCACCTAACACAGCTCCTTCATCTTGGGCATAAAACCTCCATCCTTTTTCTTCTTAAATGAACCTCGGCGAGATGGACCTTCCCTCTCCAATCGCACATCAAACATTCTCGTTTTCCAATTAGCTGCATAGTCATCTGAAAGATTTATCGCTATCCTAGACTTTAGAAATCAGCAACTCACTTTCGTTAACGTTAATCGTCCGTCCTCCCTTTCACTTTTTCATTTCTTCCCAAAAAGTAAAATCACAAATTGGACTACTGTTTTTTAATCTTCTGAAATTATAAAAACGGGCGACTTCATTACACGTGGATATTCTCTGGTCTATGCATCACAAAAGTTCATGGCTGTCCTCTCCAGTTTCGCTCTTTAGCTTACAGCAAATCCCCTTTTCAGTTGTGGAATAGCGTGTTTCGTAGGCATTTAGTTTGCGACTCAAAAAGCGGATGTTCGAGATCGTTGATGAACTGAAAAAGACAAGCTCCGACACAAAGCAGCGATGAGTCAGCAGCCATATAACACGATTTGCCAAAGATGAGTGGTCGCAAATTTGGCCAAACGCGATT
Organism: Norana najaformis; assembly: GCA_964023275.1. NCBI lineage: Eukaryota > Metazoa > Annelida > Clitellata > Crassiclitellata > Hormogastridae > Norana > Norana najaformis. Next base: position 34,988,406 of record OZ029917.1, read on the forward strand.
TTAAAAAAGAAAAGAGGCGGTATACAAATTTTATATTACAAGAATTGCAATTTTGCATGCATGCATACATATATATGTATATGCACTAAACTAATTTATTGTGTTACTTATCGGCAGGCAGGCATGATGTTGATATCTGTCGTTCATATATCATTTTGGGACATATCGACTTCAAATATATGTTATCCACCATTGATCAATTTTTTTCAACTAGTAATTCAATTCATGCGTGTTACTCGGATTTGATGGTTTGGCAATCGACAGGCAGTCGCTTTGTTTAAACAAGCGTGCTGATGTGCAATCTGCACACGTAGACAGGACGTAAATCAACCTTAACGTGAATGTCGATTATCAGCTTGTCTCAGAGTCTGTCTCTGGACTCCACATCACGGAGGCCTTTGATCTGCTTTCCAAGTAGTAAATAAATTTATGCGTGTGACTCGGATTTAATGGTCTGGCAATCGACAGGCGGTCACTTTGTTTTAGCAATCATGATGATTTACAACCTGAACATGTAGGCAGGACACAAATCAACCATAACGTGAATGTCGATTATCAGTTAGCCTCAAAGTCTGTCTCTGGACTCCATATCGCGAAGTCTTTTCATCGGTTTAATCGCAATTCAAACCCATGACCAGAGAATCGGATCTTGTGAAAAGAGACGAATAAGATGGTTGTTAAATATGTGAGTCGATGTCATTTAAGACAGAAAACATTTCTACAGTGTATAGTTGAAGAGTCTTTTAAGTATACGAATTCTTCAATGTTCGAACTGTTATATGACATCCGCCATTTTTGTTTCCTTGTTCAAGAGCAGTGTTTAGTTTCGAGAGAGTTATTTACAGTCTACATTGCTAGAATTATTTTCACATTAAATATGTCAGAAATGCAAAGTTGATTGGACATGAATAATTCCGAGCGCACATAACCGAACTTAATAAAATTAATTTCACCACAATCCCAACACTGACTCAATATCGAAAACTGTGCACTGTCCACACATTCTGTTCACAAAGGACTCCATATCAAGGAGGTATTTTCTAGTTTTTCTCGCCGTTCAGATTCATAGACAGTCCGATTCTTAACTTAGTGGGATTGTAACACTACACTCCGAACTAGAACAGCAGTGATCCCTTGCTTTCTCTGTGACCCATCGAAAACTTCTTCGCTGTCTAAGAGTTATGCAGGTCCTCGTTCGCCAGTCGATTCTTTCCAACTTACTTATCCAATGTATCCAACCTTTCCTGGTCTTTAAGATTTCGACTGAACCTTTCTAACGTTATAACTATACAAATGACACATAAAATAGCAAAAACCTAAGTGAGAGCTTTCAAACCATAACGTTGGAGCAGATGACCAGCATAAGATCCAAAAATATATTGGGGATAAATACTTTTTGTTTCAAGCGTGTGATTTGTGTTAAGTCGTCTGTTCAGTTTTTAATTAGTAACCATTATAGTTGACTCCGTCACCAACGTCGTCACCTCTATCCAGGTTAAGTAATGCTCTCTATAGTTGTACTGGCAAGTTTCTCGACTAACAACGTAGTTTTAGTATTCAAATAGACGAATAGCAATTTAAACGGAGGGTTGCTCAACAAGCATAACAGGTTTCTTCATTTGCAATTGGTGGCAGATGTTCGAAAATTACAAGATCTTGAAAGTCGTAAATCTTTTTTAACGGGCTCGCTTAATCGCTTAAATAGCGTCGTAAGGTTTGGCTCTCAACAGTCGCTGACAATTTCATCGAAAGAGCTTTCATAGTAAGCATCGATTGCTGAAGTCCAGTGATCTGTTCATTCCTGTCATGATGAAGGCGATGTATCTCATTGTCGCAGTGGTGCTTCTGATTCAGACACCACAATTGAAAGCTGCTAGTTTCGCTTATCGACCAGGCAACGAATTTATTCTTGATGTCATCGATTACGGCGTTGGCTTCATGGAAAAGCACAGTGGATACAAGATCAGATTAGTGCAGGATTTTGGAGGCCATGAATATGTAACTTTTTCAACTATTCCTAACCATATTCTGCAGTCATAATTCAGACATTCACTTTTCTGAATACGCGCGTACTCGGAATTTTAAATAAATAAATGTAACATTTTGGCCTAGTAATTCACATAATTTACTCTTTGGGCTGAAGTTGTAGTTGCATTTATAGCGGGAACTACAATTAGCGTAACATGCGTTTTAAGCGGTTCTGCTGATGTTAACCTGTGTTAGAACCACATCGTCATTAACTACAGTTTAAATGTCTTTAAGTGCCTCCTATTTGACGTGTCCAAAGTCTCTCATATTTTTCTTCCCGTTTTATTATCTCAAGGAACATCTTTATTTTGCCCAATAATCTTTCTGTTGTGCTAATTCATTTACCACAAGATTCACGCCAACAAAATTTATTACACAGATAATTACTGTCATATTTACACTCAGTGGCATAAGTTCTCGTAATTGCATTTCCCTCATTTCTTCAGCACCAAACAAGCCAAGTCACGAGAATCAGCTTATGCAAGTGCTCTTAGTCAAAATAAAAATCGATGAGGCTGGTATGGTCGGATTCGGTTCAAAGTGCTCTACCAACGGTGAGGCAGAAAGACAAGAAGAATTTCTGAAAACCTGAGAATTTCTAGAAAAGCCAATATATACAGAGAAGATTCACGGTGAGCTGGAAATGTGTTGAAGTAAGTCAAGTGAAACAGTGCCCATCCGCATAGCCATGATAAACCTGATTTTACGAACACCACATCTAGCCTAATAATGTACTGATTTATAGAAAACCTGCACTTGATCAAAATATGAAATTATAGAATTAAAAATGCAAAAAGGTGTGTCCATAAAAGACGGCACTAAGACTGATTTACGACTTTAAAACAAATAATAAATTTTCTTGTTGTTCTATTTCTGTGCGGCAGACAGACTACGTGGATGGAGGGTACTTGATCTTTACTGAGCCAAAGCTGAGCATTGAAGTAAATGGCAAGAAAGAGGTATGTAGATTTTCTATGAAGCTTTTAGCCGGGCCTCCGTTCCTTTCCTTATCTACAGAAAATGCTAGGGGTTATGATATACCACTGGTGAATGTTTGCTTTCTTATTGATGTTCTTGCCAACTCACGGCGACGTAGTTGTCATTGATTACATGCAAGCAATGAATTGAACAGCCATAACACAAAGTTTCTTCATCGTCGTTAATTATTTTATTTTTTGATAACTTTTAAATGGTGTTATTTTTTGATAACTTTTAAATGGTGCCAATAGTTTAAAATAAAGTGGCAATCGATGTGGTAAAGCAATTTTGCTTGAAAGACTTTCTAAAGATCTTTACTTAGTGAAAACCTCAAGTGACGATCGATCTTGCACACTCCATGTTAAAAGTCGAACACCGAACCAATCGGTTTTGAAGTGTCACAATGCTGCTGTATTACATCGCAATGATCATTATTACATGTCATATACCAGTGTGATTATTTTCACATGTTAAGTTAGAAGTTATCTTCTCATAAAGACGACTTTGGCTACCTGAGTCAAAAGTTTGGAAAGGCAACAATAATGCGACTAATTTTTTAAAGTGGCTAGCTAACGATTCTTAAAATGTTCTTTTACAAGCTACCAATTCCTGTTCAATTTTTGATTAGTCTGATATGAGATTTAGAGACCGAGCACAGTTTCAGAAACCCTGCAGCTACATACACAACATGCTGGATAATACATGCATTTAAAACAGTGCCGCAAACAAGTAAAGTAAACTGTGAGAAAGTAGTTTACTACTTAAGTTACACATTATTTAATTAGCATTAGCTGGTAAGAGATTTTAAAAACAAAATCTCAGTGGTTACGTGCACGCATTGCCTATGAACTGACTGTTTCTGCTTCATTGCTGTTGCCCCGCATATGTCCTTTTAGTAGGTCATTTATATGAACATAATGGTCTCATGTCGCATGTCATTTTGTCATTTGCTCTTTTGGCATAATGCACTTTGTCCATTTACCGATCTCAGCGGCTTGTCTTCCATTTCTAGTCGTATCAGAATGAAAAAAAAAACAGAAAATGTTTAGCAAACAAATTATTTTTATGATGCCATCACAGTTTTAGTAAAGTATCAAATAAGATTTAGAATTAAAAATAGATTAGCTTTCTGTAAAGTAAAATATGCAAATTATAAGAAATTTTAACATTTAGAATTGAATTATGAATTTAAAAATCATGTGCTGTGAATGCGAACTTCGCAACTACTAATATATCGGCCGCATAATAACTGATACCGAATTTCAAGTCAACTGATTCAGAGATTTTGTATTTCCACAGGGTAAAACCATTACCTGTACTTAAGCCATACGACCCTTAATAACAGCTTCACCACCACGCAGCCTGTGACCTCGCTTTATTCTGACGTTGTCTTTCGTTTGTATATTGAAGGAAACTCGCTGCAAGCTTAAACTTCACAGAGACACCAGAGAGAGCAAAAAGTTCACAATGGAGAGCTACGAATGTAAAGAAGTTGCTGGTGTATTCCTTAATTATTCCAAAAGTGCTTAACTGCCACTCGGCACATCCTCTGGCAAACAGAGAAAGAACTTTCGAAAATCTATATTTCAGCTTTTAGCTTAAATGCCGAAATTGTAATTGCTTAGATAAGTTTGTCATCTAAATAAACTTTAATCTGTTCTGCGCTTTAAGCATTTCTCTTACTGAACATTTACTAGTTTTAAAATAACATTTAATTAAAATTTGTTGACAATTTGGCACTTGATTTTGTCTTCTCACTAATGATGTTATACCATTTGAAGACTTTTTTAGTTTCCATATTTTGTGCTATATTTTAGTATTGAATGTCCATGAGACTTTTTCCACATTGATTTCACATCTTTTCTGCTTTTTGTACTTCTCATGCTCTATACTTGCACTTTAATTCTTTTCATGTACTTTCCTGTACTTTGGATTAACCGCTAGTTAATAAATCTGTGAATTCTTTGTAAATTTGGAGAATTTTAATTACAACACTACAGCAAGATTATATGAATAAGAATAAATTTATAAAGGTTTGCTCTTTATTTTTTCTTATTTCTGAGATTGTTAAGTACCATAACTCTACTAACATCTAGGAATGGCACGTCCACTAGGCGAACTAGTCGGCCGCCTATGACGGCATAATTGGGGAGGAGCAAAAATGCGTTCATGCCTTATGAAACTTATGTGATTTAGTACTCGAGTACTCCATCAGTTAAGTTTTTTATTCAGTAATTATTTCAGTCATCTAAATGCATATCCTCAATGCATTCTTTTCATTTTTCTCTTATCTCTTTTTCATCTGTTAGAATATTCCACTTTCTTTATCGCTGTACTTTTCCGACTTTCCTTCTTCGTACATTGAGGAACTATAAGACAAAGACAACAGACCAACAGAGAAAGAAATTGATGAAATCACCAAGGAACCTGAAGATGATGAAGGGATGGGACCTGGATTGCTGAGGCAGGAAGTTGAAAAGGCAATAGAAGAATTGAAGTATGGAAAGTCTGAAATCATAGATGAAATCCCAGCTGAGATGTTGAAAAACCTGGGAGAAAAGGCAGCAGCAGAATTGGTAGCAATATGCCAAGAGATATATACGATTGGAGAGTGGTTAAAGGATTTCACGCAAACAGTGATGATATCTTTACAGAAAAGGTAAATACAAGTGAATGCAGTGATCAAAGGACAGTGAGACTCACTCCGCATGCGTCGAAGATCATGTTGAAAATATTAACTCGAGGGGTGGAAAGTAAAGCAGAAGCGATGCAAGTTTTAGGAGAAGATCAGTTTGGATTCAGAAGAGGAAGGGGAACAAGAGACGCAATTGGAGTCCTAAGAACATTGGGGAGAGACATTTACAACATGGGAAAGATCTGTATATCTGGTTTGTGGACTATGAAAAGGCTTTTTACAGAGTGAACTGGTGCAAACTCACGGCAATACTCAAAAAGGTTGAGTAGATTGGAAGGACAGACGGCTAATAAGAAATTTATACATGGAACAGTCACTGATAGTGAGAGTAAAGGGAATAAACTCACAATCTGGAGGAATGGGAAGAGGAGTCAGACAAGACTGCCCACTATCGATTTACTGTTCAACAACTACATACAGATATTGGTCACAGAAGCGTTAGAGAATATAAACGATGGGTCCAGGTTGGGAGGAATCTGGTAAATGCCATAAGATTTGCAGATGATCAGGCAGTGGTAGCAAACACCAATGATGCAGTACAAAAAATAATGGATGCATTGAACAAAAAATCGGAAGAATATGGTATGAAGATAAATAAAAAAAGCAAAGGTGAGGAGATTGAGTAAATGAGAAGGAAAACGAATAACTATTGTAGTCGATGATACGGAAATCGAACAAGTCCACCAGTTCTGTTATCTGGGAAGTTTAATATAAGATGACTGAAGATGCAGTACTGAGATTATGAGAAGAATATCAATGGGAAAAGAAGCATTCTGGAAGAGAGGAGAACTTCTGAGAGGAAAGCTGAATGGTAAAATGCCTCATATGGAGTTTAACACTGTATGGTTCTGAGACATGGACTATTGGAAAGGCAGAAACTGAGAAATTAGACGAATTTGAAATATGGATATGGAGAAGACTCAAATTACAGCAAGCTACCGAACCGCATTTGTTTTCCGTTATTGAACCAGAGTAGAAGATTGAATTCTGCCGTTGATAAGAATGGGTGACTTTCTGAGACTTCGGGCGCCAGATGCAGAGCGAAAATAGTTTTTCTCATCACACACTTCACAGTCAGGCCGTCACGGTTGAGTGTCTTCAGCGACTTCGAAGTGCCCACCTGTCTGTGCATTTATGGGGGTGGGAAGGCATTCAAGTCATCCCCGCCTTAAGATGAACTTCAAAATCTAAAATTTGATGGAATATTTGAACTAATTTTAAATATTACTCCGCGCGAATCACGACGCTTCGTCCATGATCTTTCCCAAGAAACAACCAAATTCAATTAATATAAACACTGAATGTTTCAGAATTAACGAAAACTCCGCATAAACACGGCCAATGGCGCCATCAATCCAGTCAGGGCCATATGACAGATACCGTTTCGACGCAACAAAGTCACGACCACTTCGAGGTGTCAACGTAGAAGAGTTTCTAGAATATTCGAACTCCTTTCAGAATTTGGTGACTCGAATAGATTTGAATAGTCCCTACAATCTTCAAGAAACATCTCAAATAGACCTGCATGACTATATCATGACTGGGCGACTTCTGCAGGGGAGCCTATATCAGACAGATAAAACAAAGAACAAACCAACGAGAGAACAGCTACACAGTAGATATAGATATATTTCTCACAGAACCAACTGCTAGAATCCGATGTTTGGTCGTAAAAGAGCACCAAGTCCTGTTCCCCATCCTCTCATTAAATTTTCTGTTTCCTCTTGTTGCTTTTCCGTCCATTCCTGGTTATCTATAGCATAGGCAGCGAGTACAGTGAAGCTGCTTGAATAGGCATTTACAAGTGTCAACAAGAAACATTTAGAGATAGCCCATCCTAGAGGCCCAACCTCCAATTCCGTGCCATTTATTGCAGTTCCGGCAGAGACCAAAAGTTAATCACCTGTAGTGAAACTTTGCCACAGACAAAGACGATATTGGTTTTAACCAGTGTTTTTTTCAGATGGAACGATCCGGAACGGCGTTACGGCACCTTTTTATGGCTATTAAAAACAATTTAGTTTTTAATAAATGAATTGTGTTACTAAGTTATTTTAATTATGCAATATAATGTAACTTATTTTAATTCAATTTCAGTGTTTGCAACTTTACACTGTTTTCAGTGTTTATTGATTGACAAAAATAATGAATTTTTAGCACAAAATTCCATAACTGCTCAGTTCCGGAACCTTTTCTCTAGAAAAAAGCACTGGTTTTAACATAAATGCATAGGTTGTTGTTTAGGTTAGATTGAGAATATTACTGTGTTCAACGTGTAAAGAACTCTACTGTTAATGTGGTAGGCAGGACAGCACCATGCCTCTAACTGATGCTCGCGAAAGGGGCATAGACGAAAATTTGAAAGGCAGATATGAAGCGAGATACAGAGGAAGGAGAAACGGGCGGAGAACGAGAGCAGGGTATATAGGCTAAATGAATGATTGACAGGTCGTGGCAAAGGGGAAAGAAGGGAAAGACAAGAGTGGTATTCCCTAAGAGACGGCCGAAGGTGTTGGACGTCCCGGAGAGCAACAGAAATAATCATTAGTGCATCTCATAAACGGGGGCCATGCGAAATGATTAGGTATAAACGAATCGTATGACTATGACGTGCTGTCAATACTTTGTAAATGTTTGTTAATATACATATGTGGAAAATTCATAACTCGTTACGTCTCGTTACTCTCGGACAGTTCAATTTCGTGCAACCCACGTGCTGTGAAAGACCTAAGACCTCCAATGATTAAGCCGCTAATCATCAGCACCGCTCGCCATCAAGAACTGAAATAAGGTTTGCAGTCGCCTATGGTCCTGTGTCGACACAGACTCCCGCTATAAGAATCGTCCGTTCAGTACACGGTGCCAGCAAAGGACCTGGTCTGCGTTGTAACGACTACAACGCAACCGATCTCAATCGAATCGAGCTGATGTTTCTGAGACGAAACAAGAGACAGAACGACCGTTTCAGAAAGCGGAGGAGGAGTCGGAAGAACGAATCATCAATTGATTCATGGTTCTGAAATCTTCAGATGTCGCCTTGATGCTGAAAGTGACCGTGCAACCCGGCTCTCTTGGTGGGTTTCTTTTGACTATAGGAAGTACAGAGAACTTTTGTGTGATGATTTGAAATTTTGGTGCTTTCTAGTGCATAGCGTCACTTCCTACCTTTCATGCCGGTAATATTCCGGAGTAGTCTGTGAACATAGACGCTACTAAAACTGGCCAAAACAATACAATAAATCACATAACATAACCTGTATGTCGTCATCAATCGTGAAAATTTTGTATTTGGTGAAGCAAGGGCAAGAAGTGTTTTTGGATTGATATCTTCTGTCAACCACGGAAATGTCGAATGCCTCTCCTGTGCAGACGCTGCGTCATCTACTAACTGAAGAAATGCCTTCACATCTCACGTCTTAAGTATGAAGCTAAACAATGGAGTTGCACGCGGTCATCAACATCATCGTCAACATTTATCGAGGAAACTGTGGTTAAGACAATTAACTTTGCATTTAGAAAAGAATAGTCGCATACGTACATAATTCACATGTAACGTAGCATATTGCCAGATAGCATTGTATCTATTTATTAATTTCTTCCCAAACTATGTTTCTCAACAACTGGATTCTGCTTGTGATCGTTATCGTTAAGCATTTCTTTCTAACTGATAAACTTTCTGCTCTCAATGACATTTTACATCGTCTAGGTTAACGCACGGTGCTCTTCAAATTATTTTCTTTGAAAGCGGCGCTATATAAATTGCAATGAGCATAACAATTACCTATCCCAATATAACTAATGCCCATGCCATAGCAGTTTGTTAATAACTTAATGAACATGAGGTGCATTACTCTACGCAATGCTTCATCAAATATAATATACAGCTGTCGAAGATTAGTGCATTACACTCTTCTGAACCACAAGCGGAAGAACACCTGGTAAAGTGTCTCCATGCATGTAATGAGGCTAAGCACTTAATGTACTTGCCATTCGTCGTACTTTTCGAAGATTTTCCTGTAGAAAGATCCTCGCATCCCTTAATAACATAACATGAGCAATGTACTACGTCTAAATCAAAATAAACACACAAGACGACCTCCTTTATTAGAAGGTCAACTTTAAGGTTTAATGCATACATATCCTTGCAGTGTATGTGTAAAAAATACAGAATCCCAAATCCCACAAGTGAGACTTAGGGGATGCCCTCATTTCTTTTCTTGAAGCCCTTGAACAGGCAATTGACGAACCCCATGGTCCTGGACACGGTGCCAGTGCATCGCAGGACTTGCCATATACTTACCAGCTTACACCGGTAGCAAGTTATACTGCTTGGTGACAGAGGCACGATGTATCCATACAGCTTGCCCAGGGTCGTTACAAGGAGTCGAACCCTCAATCACATGTTCATTGACCAAACTCGTTACCGATAGACCACCGTGCGCACCGATAGACCACCGCGCCGTCTCCATAGCATAATCATCCATATATATTAGATTTCTAGTCAATCGGTTTTGGGCTATGGATTGAATCGGATTAAATATACGCCGTTTTCCATACTTAAGCAATTTGCCATGAATACTAAGCTGTTCGACCGCGACAACCCGTAATTATCAAGAGATGATTACGGGTTGTCATGGGATCGTCCTGGGCTCATTATAGAATTCCTTTCGCCTCTGCCTTTATCACTCATCCACGTTATCCTCAGTGACTTAATGTATGCATTAACTTTCAGATTTGCATTTGCATTTTAAAAGATACGGTAGGCCTAATTAGTGTTCTGAACTCTGTGAATAATTTTATTATGAAAAAAGATAATCAGAATGAGACATTGCTTGTTATTGAATTTGAAATTCGTCTACCCCAAATGCGGGCTTTTAGATTAATCCCAATTAATTCTGTTTTTAAAATAGCGACCGAATGTCAGATACATATATCACGTGGCTTACGCCCTGCAATCGGCAGACAGTCAGAAGAGCTGGCAGCTGGTATGTTCTCCTTTGATATCGCCCACAAGATGTAGACATTTGTAGTCAATGTCACTTTTGTTTAGATCATTAAGAAAGTAAAGTGAAATGGATTTATCCACAAAACTTTTAAACAGTCTAAATCGTTTACAAGAAAAATATAGATTTTAATATTTGTGTTTCTAAATGTGTCATTTCAATTGTATATCCGTTAACAGTCATTCTTAAACTGCCAGTTTTTACATAAATATGAATAGTCACCAAATTCAAGCCAAATCCTCAGTATCTGCCTTTGACAGCCTCTGTGTTTCTTCTACTATATATGCCTCTCAGTCTCTTTTCCTAATTTCTCCCTAATACACAGATTTACAGCGGCTGAGATATATATCAACAAGAAATCTGTCAATATCAATTCATCATTACTGACAGCAGATGTCAGCAAACTGAAATGTTGTTTGAGGTTGTAAGTCTGTGTTATAGGGAAAACTTATTCCTGACAAATAGTGTCGATACTCCTCGATTCTCCGCAGCAGTTTAAGAGATATCCGAAAGGCGCATCAATTTCGTCTTTCTTGTCATGAGCTTCGTATATCTAACATTCGCTGTGTTAATCTTCAACCATGTCCATGTTTCGAATGCTGAGACCTTACAACTGAACGATCCATTCACCCTTAAGGCCATGAATTTTGCCACTGACTTCATGAGCAAACAGACTGGGCACAAATTCCAATTTGAACAAGAATATGGTACTGTAGTTCATGTAGGTTTCACTATTACTGTACATCTATAATACATATAACTACGATTATATATTTATGTTAATGTTAGTCAAATTATTATTCCTTGAAATGTCACCAACTGTAGCTACTTTATTTTTACTGTAGTGTTACAAATAGGCCAAAAAATACTGGCTAATATTCCAGTTGCAACATATCTGGTCTGTCATCAAGGTGCTCTTTAAGCTGCAATCTACTTGTCCACGTTCTCGTATATTAATGTGAGATATATTGCTGTGCAATCCTATTTTGAAAGACGAGTAACATTCAAGGTCCTCGTGTAGTTGTAAATATAATTACGAATTTGTGTAGCGCTGCTTCAAGAGAAACTCACCAGAAGCGCTACCGTTCCAGACCTGACTATACAAGACCAAAATCCTCTTTACTCGAACGTGTTCGCTTGTTGGCGCCGCCTCGGCATAAGTCGGTGAACTTGTGTTCCAGCCTCGAGTCAGCCCTGTCGGCGATCGTTGCCCTCTTCTGCACGTGCATCAACCCAAACCATGACACTTTCTTCCTTGTCAGAGAGTTCTCTTGGAACAGCTCATCCATGGGTACGATTTCACTTGACTACTCAGCCTACATTTTCAATCCACATTCAGTCGTATCTGTATGCGTAAGTTAGATGACCAAGCATGCAGTTTTTGAGAGGTTCTGTCTTAAGGCGCTATATTAAATCTTAATCCGATCCATCCGCTGCTACCTTTCCATGTCTCTCAACCTGAACACAACCCAGAGGCTGATTGGTTGGGTACCATGAGCGGAAAGGCTTAGTAGTTAGTAGCCGTGTGTTCTCGTCGCGGTGAAAACGAAAGGCTTGGATACGAGTGGTGAGATCAGCTTCGACTCCGGAGCGGGGTGCCGCAACACCTTTGCTCCACCGTCTTGTCAGGCAATCACGGGCTCGCTTGTTGGCCCTGCCTGCGACCGGCGCTCTGAGCAGAACAAAATCCCGTCAGGGACAGCGTTCTGCGAGGGGACAATCACCGTACAGGACGGAAGGGGAATGGGCCCACCGCTGCCCACTTAATGCGGAAATGTTAATAGAATCGGGTCGAGTGCCAACCGGTCGGTGCAGTAGTGATTGCACCTTCCTCACTGGTCGTTACCGGGACAGAGTACGTAATGCGGGGCGGAATAAATGTCACGTACCGTGGTCGTGGGGGCTGCGCAGTGGTGCCCGTCTGGGGATCGGTGCCTGGTGGCCCCTGGTCGAACCGGATGGTGGGAGAGCGACCGCCTGTAAGGCAAGTGATTGGCTCGCAGTGTGTCGCCCTGTTGCGTGCAGGGTGCAAAACTCGGAACCCCCGACCCAGGGGTGACGGGGGAGGGCACTACAGCTTGCTCTGAACTGGTGACGGAAACTGTATCGACACACTTGATTGATGAGTGCCTCGTGCACGAATCTGCCTCCGGGCCACTCCCGAGAGGGAGGAGGTTTTGCCCAGTGCTAACTGAATAAGTCAAAGTGAAGAAATTCAAAAAGCGACGGGCAACGGCCTGGAGTGACTAGTACTCTCTTAAGGTAGCCTGAACACAACCCAAAGTAACAGCGCAGCTGTCATCTTCACTGTGCGGTCTCCTGCAGTCGATGTTAAGGCGGTATGAAAAGACTTGTGAAAAGAAACAACGAGAGAAGAAACCTATGAAATTTTATTTAAGACTTGTTTATAAACCTTGACTTAGCGACTAGCTCCAGACAACGATGACTATTGCTTTTCTTATTATTATTACTATTACTATTATCAGTATTGATGTTTAAATTACTTTCAGTATTGCCGATTCAATTAGTTATTTATATAGCGCCACTTCAAGATACATTACCAGTCTTCCAGTCCATTTTTATTTTATCTTAGTTAATTCTTTCGTTCAACAACCAATAACCATCGTAATATATTATAAAATGATAATACAGCGTTTGCAATTTTGCTGTTGTGTGGCAACAGAGATTTAAAAACGGTGACCAAGCGATTTATCCTTCCGGAAGATTCAGTATCCAAGTGAAAGGCGTTAAGAAGGTACTTTGTATACTTTCGTTAGGCTTTGAAATCTGCATAGAAGAACAGGTTATTGCAAACAAGCATGCGTTCACATTATACTGCTGCAGTTTGCTCTTATCGTTTGCTCCATGTTATTCTTTGCATACTGTTTTACCTTCGCCATCCAGAATTATGTACATAATGCCTGCTATGTTAAAAGAACTGCAATAAGCTCAGTCGCTTAATACGCTTAACTGACTTCCATGACAGCCTAAAACTCATCATACCATGTTCACACCTTTGAAAGCGTCTTTCGTCCAGTACGTAAGGTTTTGCGTAATTTAGTATTACGATTATGATCTCTTCTTATCCGGATTCCTTCCTTCCTTTTACCTTCCTTGCCGTTTCAATTTCAAACACCAGCCGCCGAAGCCGTTTGACTGTCTACCTGTCTGACCCTTGGATCTCAACATGAAACCTTATTTGAATGGCGATTTTTTTAACTGAGCGCCTGTGTATCAGCAAGTTCTCGCCACTGAGCTTTGTATGGGCATTATAAAAATCTTGAGATTACGATCATGGTTCTGATCAATTAAGGTCAGAGGAGGATTAACAATCTATATGCTGTGTCTCTTCGTGGTGTTCAGTTGGTCTTTCATTTTTCGTTGTAGAAAGCCAACTGTCTTATAACGTTGGGCTACATGGCAGACTCAGACTCGTTTTCATTTAGAGCATACATCTGCGACGAGGTTTTCGGAAAACGGTTTCATTATCCATGATTAAAGTTTGGCTTGCACAAGGCCCATCGGATTTCAAAAATGATAAATTTCGTTTGTCCTTCGCTTTGCTTTCCTGATGAACTTGCTAGCCACTTTAATTGCTGTTTGTGTTAACTTGTGTAATAAACAGGTATTTATCACCGTGTCAAAATGTGTTAATTTACATTTGATGCTGTTTGTAATCTAGATAAACATTTAAAATCCTTTGTTAATGGGAGGAGTATTGATCTTCCTTTGACTATCGCTCAAGTGCATATGGCGTTGCTAAACACTGCACACTGTATGAACGCCTTCAAGATGAAGGCATGAGAAACCACACAAGAAAAATATATTACAGTCAAGGCTCGTGATACATTCGACAGAGGTCGAAGGATGAAATATGTTTTTCTCTCATTGTGATCAAAGCCACCAAATCAAGCACAGAAGACGAATGCTCTAAACAATTTGAAAAGCATGGCTACGGCAGTGACTATCCAATTTTGAATGCATCTGGGTTTCTTAATGTCAAAAAGGTATCGGATGAGAAATTGAACATAATTACATAGATGGCGCTAGTCAAGGATTTTCTCCATATTTAAAAGAACTTCGACTTATGTGATGAGATTGAGGTCAGCTAGTCAGCATAGTAATGTAATCCATACATGATTTCCGATTCGAATTCTAACATACTCAAAGTATAAGTACATAATGTAACCAACCCGAACCCAAACTAAACTAACCTAACCCAACCTAACGCTATCTATGATCTATGTATGCATGCATTTATGTATGAATGTATGTTTGCATGTATGTATGTATGGATGTATCTCTTTGTCTGTCGATCCATCCATCTATCTATGTGGATCGATCTATCTCTCCATTATTCTATATACCTACTTACCTACCTATCAGCTACCTGTCTACCTACTTATTTACCTATTACCTACCTATTCACCTACCCACTACCTACCTAGTACCTATATGCATGCAAACTTTTTTCATACATCGAAACATGCATAGATATAAACAAAGAAATGTACATGCATAATATACATGCATGATGGACGACCGCGTGTACAGATGTTGGTTTCTCGCATTAGTACACACATGACAGCGACCATATGTCAGCTCCTCGTCACACAAATCCTGATCAGATGAAATTTAACGTCATCGATTAATTTGATGCAGGACGTGTACTGATAATGAATCGAGATATTTATGCTGATAAAAATTCCTCTAATAATATAAATTTAGGCTCTAGCGTCTATGTGCCCAGGGAACAAATGGCCTAACCTGCTCTACCGCCACATCAGAACAACTGCCTTCTGTTCCTCATTTTTTTGTAGAAGCCTGTTGCATAAACTTTTCAATATTCATTGGTTTTTGGTCTAATGCCAGTTTTTTTGCAGTTAGCGAAACGTAGCTTAATTCTGATAAAGAAGATGCAGTCACTATTCCTGGGTTCAGCTTTAACTACAAATGTAGAAGTGGCTCTAGAGGTGGAGTTTTTGGATTTTTTATTAGGGAAGACTTGGCTTTTGAACAAGTTGAGGCAGTCTGGACAGGTATTATAAATAACATATTTGAATGTATTACCATTGTAATTATTTGTGAAAGCTTAAAACGGATTCTTAATTGATAAGGATCTCTTTCTCAGCTTGAGAGACTGGTGGAATCTGAAAGCCTTCGATTGAGGTCAGTTTGGGCTGAAAACCTTGAGCGCAATTTCGTTGTCGTTGAAATTTGCAAGTAAAGGAAGATTTTTCAAATCCGCACCTCCATCCAAACTCATCGGAAAAACTCGTCGATAATTTTCCTTCTGATGCTTCTTTCTGGCCACACTGAAGAAAATCCTTTTTTTTGACGCTTTGAAACCATTGACTTCTTCCTCCTTAATGTCCGTTCCATTCAGAAGAAGTCTCATTCTCTTCAAAGTTACATGTTGGACAATATTTGCTCTAAAAACTTAGCTGCAACCGCCTAACACATCTTCCCTCATTTTGGACATAACATCTCCATCCCTTTTCTTCTTAAGTGAACCTTGGCGAGATGGACCTTCCGTCTCCAATTGCACATCAAACATAGGAAATCATCACATCACTTTTGTTGATGTTAATCGTCCTTCCTCCCTTTCACTTTCTGATTTCTTCCCAAAATTAAAATCACGACATGGACTCCTGTTTTTTAATATTCTGATCTTATAAAAACGAGCGACTTTATTACACGTGGACATTCTCTGGTCTATGCATCACAAATGTTCATGGCTCTCCTGTCCAGTTTCGCTCTTTAGCTTACAGCAAATCTCTTTTCATTTGTGGAATAGCGTGTTTCGTGGGCATTTAGTTTGCGACTCAAACAGCAGATGGCGGATGCTCGATATAGTTGATGAACTGAAAAAGACAACCTCCAACGCAAAAAGACAATGAGTCAACAGCCATATAATAGGACAAACTAGGCCGAACGCGACTTTTAAAAAGAAAAGTGGTGATATACAAATTTTATATTACAATAATTGCAATTTTGAATGCATGCCCACATACATACATTCATACGTACACATATACATGCACAAACTAATTTTTTGTGTTACTCATTGGCAGGCAGGCAGGTATGCTGTTGATATCTGTCGTTCATATATTATTTTGGGACATATCGATTTCAATTATATATTACACTGGATCACACGAAAAAGTTTTTCGCCTGCTACTAGGCATATGTTATGTGTACTACACTAAATCGAATCTGCTGATTCCAAATCTGAAGTCAGATTTTGTGTAGCACGTCAGGATCTTAAGATATGCAGCATACATGCTAATAATTATGAAAACTCTTTACAGAACTAGTATTACCTTATAACTGTGTAATTATGCAAACTCAGAGTATTCATAACAAGAAACAAAATGTTATTTCTTTTATAACTTGAAATTAAAATATGTTTTAAATGTAATATAAATATATGTATGTTACTCAGATGAAAGCATACATTTCGAAATTTTGTCTCTAGCTGAACTCTATACGAGTTCAAAAGTGCTTTAGACACTTGCTCTTGCGCTTGTGAGTGGCCGCTGTTGCCCGCTGGAGAAACCAGCAGTAATCGCCCATCATGTTGGAATTGCAGTGGCCCTGATATCTTGCTTCAAAGGTGGAGATGTCTTGATGGAATCTCTCTCCATGCTCATCGCTTACATCACCCAAGTTTGGTGGGAAAAAATCCAGATGGGAATGTAAGAAATGTATTTTTAGTGACATCCGGCAGCCGAGTTGCTTATATGCTGTTAGCATGTTGCTAACGAATTCAGCATAGTTCTCAGCTCGGTGATTCCCAAGGAAGTTTTGCACCACCAACGTACATGCATCCCAAGCGGCAAATTCCAGTGGATTGAGCTTGGTTCTAAATACAGTATCACGCATTAGTTCGCGGATTTCTGGCCCAATAAAAATTCCAGCCTTCAGCTTAGCATCAGTTTTGACGGCTCCAAATTTATCTCTCAGATACTGGAAGCCTTGTCCAGTACGATCCATTGCCACTACGAAATTCCTCATGAGGCCTCATTTAATGTGAAGCGGTGGTAAGTACACTTTCAATGGATCAACCAATGGTTCGTGTTGCACGTTGTGCCGACCAACAATGTGCTCAGATCTAGGAGGCCACAGTTTCACTTTGTAATGGTTGCTGTCATCACGACTGTTCCACAAGCACAAAAAGCACATATGTTTTGTGTACCCCAACTGTAGGCCTAGAATAAGTGCTACAACTTTGAGGTCCGCACAGATGTTCCATTTGTGGTCTGAGTAGTTGATCACTTTCAAAATGAGTTTCATTGAATCATATGTCTCTTTGAGGCCTACAGCGTGGGCTATAGGAACAGACGGCTTTTCGTTACCATTGTGCACCAACACAGCTTTCAAGCTCGCTTGGCTGGAATCTATGAACAGTCTCCACTGATCAGGAACGTATTCGCAACCTAAATTCAGCATGAGGCCGTTCACGTCAGTACAGAAACAGATATCATTTTCCAGTTTGTAATATGTAGCTAACTGTTTGTGACGATAACGGAAGTGATGTTGTGGTACCTTTTTGAAGCAAGTTCCACTCCCCTAGTCTGGAGGCTAACAGTTCAGATTTCTCCTTTGACAAAGATAGGTCCCTCACCAGATCATCTAACTCACCTTGCCTTATCAAATGCGGCCTACCGTCTTCCAAATCTTGATCACTGGATTCATAAACAGTAACGTCATCTTCTTTATTACCATCAGAACTGTCCGTTTCATCAGCACCCGCAGCAGGCGGAAATGGTACTGGATTCTCTTCATCATGCGGCACTGGCTTTAGAGCGGACTCGCAATCAGGATAAACGATTTTAGACTTATTTTTCTTGGAAAATCCAGCAACTTTAGTCATGCAGAAATAACAGTCTGCATGATGATTTCTTGGCTCGCGCCACACCATAGGCCTCACAGCAAACGGCATTGAATTCCTTTTGCCATTCAGCCACTGTGCATGTAAGCCCAGAGTAGCACACGGTGCAGCAGACATGAGGTGCCCAACTTTTATCCTGGTCTCCGATTTGACATCCAAAATAATACTTGTAAGCAATCATCACTCTCTTAGATAACTTCTTGCGCTGGTCACAAAGAGTATATTTACCACAAACATAGCAAAAATTGTCTGGATGGTTAACACAGCCTCGCCTATTCATTTCAAAATTAAATCTCACACACTAGCTACAGCTATATAAGAAAACTTCACCTTCGTTCTACCCAATCTCGCCTTATATACTGGTATTGATGCTGACGTCAGCTCGCTGACATGCCCAATCATGTCTAGCGGCTGCTGCAGGCTTGCTGTTAGGAATATTTCAGGCGACACTTGCAGGCATGCACGTATCACTGGCAACAATCGTGGAGACACATACAACAGAATGTACAGACATAACCGAAAACGAGTCCTTACGTCATTACTTGAATGCATGCATAACTTAAAATCTAGACGTGCTGGGCAGATTCTGACTTCATATTTGGAATCAGCACATTTGAATCAATATAAAGCACATGCATTACTTTCAGTAGCAAAATCGTTGTGATCCAGTTTTATCCACCATTGATCTGTTTTTCAACAAGTAAATCAATTCATGCGTGTGACTCGGCTTTAATGGTTTGGCAATCGACAGGCAGTCGCTTTGTTTAAACAAGCATGCTGATGTGCAATCTGCACATGTAGTCAGGACGTAAATCAACCGTAACGTGAATGTCGATTATCAGTTAGCCTCAAAGTCTGTCTCTGGACTCCATATCACAGAGTCCTTTCATCGGTTTACTCGCCGTGCAAATTCATGACCAGAGAATCGGATCTTGTGAAAAGATAGACGAATAAGATGGTTGTTAAAGATGTGAGTTGATGTAATTTAAGTGAAAACATTTCTACAGTGTATAGTTGAAGAGTCTTTTAAGTATGCGAATTCTTCAATGTTCGAACTATTATGTGACATCCACCTTCTCTGATACCTTGTTTCACAAGAAGAGTGGTGTTTAGTTTCGAGATAGTTATTTACAGTCTACATTGCTAGAATTATTTTCACATTAAATATGTCAGAAATGCAAAGTTGATTGGACATGAATAATTCCGAGCGCACATAACCGAACTTAACAAAATTAATTTTACCACATTCCGAACACTGGCTCAATCTCGAAAACTGTGCACTGTCCACACACTGTTCACAAAGGACTCCATATCACGGAGGTATTTTCTAGTTTTTCTCGCCGTTCAGATTCATAGACAGTCCGATTCTAAGCTTATGTGGGATTGCATAACTACACTCCAAACTAGAACAGCAGTGATCCCCTGTGCTTCCTCTGTGGCCCATCGAAAACTTCTTCGCTGTGCGTCACTCGATTCTTTCCAATTTACTATCCAATGTTGCCAACCTTTACTGATCTTTAAGATTTTGAGTGAACCTTTCTAACGTATAACTATAAAAATGACACATAAAATAGCAAAATCCTAAGTGCTAGCTTTCAAACCAGGGCGTTGGAGCAGATGACCAGCATAAAATCCAACATATATTGTCGATTAATACTTTTTGTTTCACGCGTGCGATTTTTAAAAATGGTCTGTGCATTTTTTAAACTAATAAACTTTTATAGTTGACTGCGTCACCAACGTCGTCACCTCTATCCAAGTTCACTAATGCTTTCTACAGTTGTACTGGCAAGTTTCTCGACTAACAACGTAGCTATAGTATTCAAATAGACGAATAGCAATTTAAACGGAGGTTTGCTCAACAAGCATAACACGTTTCTTTATTTGCAATCGGTAGCAGATGGTCGAAAATTACAAGATCTTGAAAGTCGTAAATCTCTTTTAACGGGCTCGCTTAATCGCTTAAATAGCATCGTAAAGTTTGGCTCTACACAGTGGCTCACAATTTCATCGAGAGAGCTTTCAAGAAGCTACGCTTACTGAAGGCCAGCGATATCATTGCTTCCTGTCATGATGAAGGCGGTATATCTCATTGTCGCACTGGTGTTTCTGATTCAGGCACCAAAACTTAAAGCTTCTCGGTTCGCTTTTCGACCAGGCAACCAGTATGTTGTTGGTGTCATCGATTACGCTATTGACTTCATGAAAAAGCACAGTGGATACAAGATCAGATTTGTGAAGGATTTTGGAGGCCATGGATATGTAACTTTCTCAATTATTCCTAGCCATAATCTTCAGTCATAATTCAGGCATTCACTTTTTCTGAATGCGCGCGTACTCGGTATTCTAAATAAATAAATGTAACATTTTGGCCTAGTAATTCACATAATTTACTCTTTGGGCTGAAGTTGTAGCTGCATTTATAGCGGGAACTACAATTAGCGTAACTTGCGTTTTTAGCGGTTCAGCTGATATTACACCTGTATTAGAACCACATCATCGTTAACTACAGCTTAAATGTTTTCAAGTGCCTCCTATTTGACGTGTCCAACGTTTCTCATATTTTTTCTTTCCCTCTATTATCTCAAGCATCATCTTTCTTTCGCTCGATTATCTTTCTATATTGCTAATTTATTTACCACAATAATCACGCCAACAAAATTTATTACACAGAAAATTACTGTCGTATTTACATGTAGTGTCGTACGTTCTCGTAATTGTGTTCCCTTAATTTCTTCAGCAAAAAACAATCCAAATCACGAGAATCAGGTTTTGCAAGTGCCCTTAGTCAAAAATAAAATCGATGAGGCAGGTATGGTCGGATTCTGTTCAAAGTGCTTTACCAACCGTCAGTCAGAAAGACAGGAAGAATTTCTGAAAATCTGAGAATTTCTAGAAAGGCCAATCTATAAAGAGGAGACTCACGCTGAGCTGAAAATGTGTTGAAGTCAAGTGAGACAGTGCTCATGTGCAAAGTCATGATAAACCTGATTTTAGGAACACCACATCTATCCTATTTATACAAAACCTGCAGATGATCAAAATATTGAAATTATGGAATTCAAAATTCAAACAAGTGCGTCCATAAAAGGCGGCATTATAACTATGATTTACGACTTTAAAACAAATAATGAAATTTCTTGTGTGTATTCTGTTTCTGTGCGGCAGACAGACTACCTGAATGGAGGGGACATGATATTTGCTCAGGCACAGCTGAGCATTGAAGTGAATGGCGTGGAAGAGGTATGTAGATTTTAGCAGGGTCTGCGTTCATTTCCTTATCTACAGAATATGCTAGAAGTTATTATATACCACTGGTGAATGTTTGTTTCTTATTGACTTTCTGGCCAATTCACGGGTACGTAGTTGTCAGGGATTGCATGTAAGCAATGAATTGAATAGCCATCATACAAAGTTTCTTCATCGTCTTTAATTATTTTATTTTTTATAACCTTTAATTAGAGCCAAAATATAAAAATAAATCTTCAATCGATAGTGGAAAGCAATTTTGCTTGAAAGACGTGTTGACTTTCTCAAGGTCTCTACTCAGTGATCATCTCAAGTGAGGATCGAACTTGCACACTTCGTGTTAAAAGTCGTGCACCGAATCAATCGGGTGACGTGTCACAATGCTGCTGTATTACATCCCAATGATTATTTTCACATGTCAATTTAACAGTTATCTTCTCATGAAGACGACTTAAGCAATTCGAATCAAAAGTGGGGCAAGGCAGCAATAATAGGATTAATTTTTTTAAGTGGCTGGGTATCGATTTTTTAAATTTGTGTATACAATTAGCTATTAATTACTGTTGAATTCTGATTAGTTTGCAATGAGATTTGGAGACCGAGCACAGAATTTTAGAATCACTGAAGCTATATACAAAGCATGCTGGATAATACGTTCATTTTAGACGGTGTTGCAAAAAAGGGAAGTAAACAGTGAGAAAATGGCTTAGTACTTAAGTTACTTATTATTTAATTAGCATTAGCTGATAAGTATGAGATTTGAAAAGGAAATTCTCAGTAGATACTTGAACTCATTGCCTATGAACTGACTCTGTTTGTTTTCTTTTGCCCCGCATATGTCCTTTTAGTAGGTCATTTATATGAACATAATGGTCTTATGTCGCATGTCATTTTGTCATGTGCTCTTTTGTCATATTGCCCTTTGTCAATTTACCGATCTCAGCGGCTTGTCTTCTATTTCTAGTGGTACCAGAAGAAAAACAGAAAAGATTTAGCAAACAAAATGTTTTTATGATGCCATCACAGTTTTAATAAAGCATCAAATGAGAATTTTGAATTATAAGCATATTAGCTTTCTGTAAAGTAAAATATGCAAATTATAAGAAATTTTAACATTTAGAATTGAATTATGCATTAAAAACTCTTGTGCCGGGAGTGGGAACAACGCAACCACTACAATCTCGGCAGCATAACAACTAATACTGAATTTCAAGTCAACTGGTTCGGAGATTTTGTATTTTCACAGGGTAAAACCATTACCTATACTTAAGCCATACGACCCTTAATAGCAGCTTCACCACCATGCAGGCTGTGACCCCGGTTTATTCTGACGTTTTCTTTGTTTGTTTATTAAAGGAAACTCGCTGTAAGTTTGAATTTCACAGAGACAGCAGAGAGAGCAAAGATATCACATTGAAGAACTACAAATGCAAAGAAGTTGCAGGTGTATTGCTTCAATATCCCTAAAGTGCTTACCTGTCACTTGGCACATCCTCTGGCAAACAGCTTTAAGCTTAAATACCGCATTTGTAATTGCTTAGATAAGTTAGTCAGATAAATAAACTTTAAGTAATTTTCTGCGTTTTAAGCATTGCTCTTACCGAACATTTACGAGTTTTCAAAGAACATTAAATTAAAATTTGTTGACAACTTGACACTTGATTTTGTCTTCTCTCTAAAGATGTCATACCATTTGAAGATTTGCATAGTTTCCATACTTTGTGTTTTACTTTAGTATTGGTTGTCCATAAGACTTTTTCCATATTGATTTTTACACATCTTCTCTACTTTTCATACTTTGTACTTGCAATTTTATAGTTATTATGTACTTTCGTGGATTTTGGATGAACCACTAGTTAATAAATCTGTGGATTCTTTGTAAATTTGGAGAATTTTAATTACAAAAGTACAACATGATTATATGAATGAAGCGTAAGCTTCTAAGGCTTTGCTCTGTTTACTTTTCTTATTTCTGAGATTGTTAAGCACCACAACTCTACTTACACCCAGGAATGGCGGGTCCACTAGGCGAACCAGTCGCCGCCTATGACGGCACAGTTGTGGAAGGGGGGCAAAAATGCGCCCTTGCCTTATGAAACTTACGTGATTTAGTACTCGAGTACTCGAGCCATCAGATAAGTCTTTTATTCAGTAATTATTTCAGTCATCTAAATGCATATACAGGTCAAAGCCTCATAATAAGACTTTCAAGTGCCATCTGTTATCAATTTCACACGAGGGACCTGGGATTTGAACCCACGTAAGAGGTCAAAAGGCAACGCAGATTGGCAATGGGAGCACCCAGCCAACTCTGAATATTAAGAAATTAATAACATTATACTGTTTATATATATTTACATTACAATTTCTTCGTAATAGCTTAAATTATTCTTAATGACATTGAAAATATAAAGTGTTAGAAAAATGAGAAGTGATGGTCAGAAGCGCGATTAAGAATGTTTAGTCGATATAAAGTCAAAGCGTTCGTCGACTATTATAATTAATAATAATAATTATATATATATATACATGCCCCCAGTGATGGGAAGTATTTTAAATACTAGTATTTAAAATACTATTTTAAATACTATGCAAGTATTTTGGACTTGTATTTGAAATACATTGGAATGACAGTATTTATACTTTTACTTAAAATATTTATTTTGAGTATTTTGCACTTTAAATTATAATGCTGAAATACATTTTTAAAATACTTTATTTTTACATTATAATAACAAAGCAATATTGCATGCATTACGCGTACGTTGGGCAATAATGATTGGGCTGGACTATTCAAATATTGATAGCAGTATTGGCTTTGTAGCGCACCGCAAATAGAAAACCTACACCATATTATGTTTGGCGCGACTCGTGAACAATGGCGTATTACAAGGAAGCACATGTTTTACCAGCTATTTTAGATGGTCAGTTTTTCTGTTGTTAAACAAAATGATAAAAACGTTTCTGTTAAGTGTCAGTTTTGTCCAAACAAATTGCTGAGTGCACGAATTGATGCTACATCGAACTTATTGAAACGTCTGAAGGTAAGAAATTTTACCACGTGTTTAGTTGGATAACTGCGAAAGAAATCATGAGCTAAGTTACAACAAATTGAGTTAAGGCAAGGCAATGATGTTGTCAGCACCACGTGAAAAGCGCATAAGGGCACCAGCGTTTTTAACTTCTAGTTGTTTTAGCATCCCAGTTAATTATATAATTTACCCAAATTTATTGAATCATTTCAATATATGCTATCTGCGTTCCAGAAGAGTTCTGCTTCAAAGAAGCGGAAACTGATAATCGTAGACTTAAAAATTACCCAAAAGTGAAAGAAAAGTTTTTTGTACTTGCAACACTCAAACTTTCTTGAGCTGTTCCCGCCTACGTTTACTGTCTTTCACAAACGAGATGAAGGAAGTAATGTTTTACATTTACTAGGTGACGTGACCCATCAACGAAGTGGTTATTCATTGTGAGCGAGATTTCATTATAAATGGTGATTTCTCTTGTGACAGTGATTTTTGACACCATATACACCGAATTCTAGAACAATAATAACACGCATGGTAGCCAAGTGATTGGTGCGTTTGGCTTGTAATGTGAAGAGTACGGGTTCGAGCCTTGCCAAGAGATGATTTCTGTCTTTGGACATTGAGCCTCAAGTCCTTCACTTACAATTGCTTCGCACCTCAGTTTCAGATTGACTGACCTTGCACATGTAATAAATGCAATATAGTAATATTTATGATAATTTGGTGTAGCGAAAAACTATACCTTAACCAAATAATATAAATAATGTGTTTTAGAACGCACACAAGAGTAAGTTCAACGATTATACTGAGAACAAAAAAGGCTCGAAAGCGGCTGTCATCTACAACTGTAGACGAATTTGCAAATACCAGCATGTCCAGCTGTTCCAAGAGGCCTAAGCTTGGTACTGTAGTCATCGCCAACTAGTTTTTTCCAATGGGAAATCAGTCCCTTCATCAGCCAAGAAAAAGTTGAAGATCTAATCATGAACTATATTGTCAAAGAAGTTAGACTATTGTGCACTGTTGAGAAACCAGCTTTTAGAGCTCTAGTATATGGTTTGTCGCCATCACATACTGTTATGTGCCGCAAGACATTGAGCAAGAAGCTCGGTGACAAATACGACGCACTCTTGTTTGATATTCGTCAACAGCTTGTCAGACAGTCTGCAGTGTGCACCACGGCAGATATCTGGAGTTGTCTGAAAAAGAGCTATATTGGAATTACGGCTCATTGGATCACAGGTGACCTTGTGAGACACTCGGTTGCTTTGGCATGCTCACGCTTGAGGGGAAGTCACACTTATGATGTTGTTGCCGAACACATCATGAATATTCATTCAGACTTTGGTCTTGACCACACAAATATCATTTTCACAGTCACTGACAATGGTTGTAACATGGTAAAAGCATTTGCAGAATATCAGAAGTCAGAACAGGAGCCAGGAGTGCAACGTCACCATACTGCTGCCTGTCCATCAAATGGATTGTCTGATGATGAATTTGATGACAGGGATGATGGAATGGGTGAAGTAATTTCATTAGACGTGGACACAAGTTTGTCCTCTTCAGATAATACCACTGACATATTCTTGCCAAAGCATATGCGTTGTGCAAGTCACACATTGAATCTGATAGCAACAAATGATTTCCACAAGATTGTGACGTGACGTTGGTACCTACAAGCGTCTGATAAGAAGTGCCCTGGCAAAATGCTCATAACTGTGGAACAATGTCAGCAGAAGCACAAAGTCTTCCGATACCGTTGAAAAAAACCATAGGTCTGTCACTTCGCACTCCTGGAGAGACTAGATGGAATGCAACATATGATGCCATCAAGAGCCTAATAGATCCACGTGCTCAATGTCACTGGAATGTCTCCATGCTTTTCCAACAGTGAAGCTCCTTTTCCAGAAGCTGAATGCTACGGTGCCATCCTCGACACCAGTCGAGAGATTGTTCTCCAAAGGATCTTTCATTTTGTTACCAAGACGAAATCGCTTAAAGGACAAACATTTTGAGCAACTACTCCTTATTAAGGCCAATGCCTAAGTGCCAAGTAAAGAATGCTGGACTGGAAATTGTTTTTGCTGCTTTTCAGAATTCAGTATTAAAAGCAGTGTCGATTTGATACGACTATATTATTACAGATAAGCTTTGACTCAAAGTATTTTGTATTTAGTATTTAAAATACTTTTTCAAAACAAGTATTTTTTACTTGAATTTAAAATACTTGTACAAAAAAGTATTTATACTTGTATTTAGATACTTTTGTGATCAAGTATTTATACTTTTTCTCAAATTCATTTTAAAATGTATTTTCCCCATCACTGTATATATATAAGGTTGAAATTTTAGATTCAAATATATGCACAAATTGTTTCTACTAGGCCAATATATATATATATATATATATATATATATATATATATATATATATATATATATATATATATATATATATATATATATATATATATATATATATATATATATATATATATATATATATATATATATATATATATATATATATATATATATATAAAGTTAAAATGTTAGGGTCAAATATGTGTAAATATTGTTATTGTTAGGACTAAATTTAAATTTTGTTCAGATTTTGTAAATCTTTAGCGTGTACGTTCATGTTTCTTTCGTGTTAGATAATTTCTGGAAACAGGAAAACAACTGGGTTCGGAAAGGATTTCATTGGTTTTATGCGTTTTTATGCGTAAGTCATAACCCGTGTGAAAGTTTTCAGGTAAAAAGCCTCATCCCTACACCAATTGCCGTCGATTAAGGTATCTCACAGGAAAACAGTCTACGAGAATATAAAAAAGGAAAAGGCGATGTAATTATAGTTGTAATTATGATCATAAATTTTTATAGCATCACTTCAAGAGAAACTAATAATGTTTCTCTCTATGCCCGTCTAAGCGATATTGAGTTCATCAACAACATAAACTTGATCAGTAAGCAAACAGTGTTCGGATAACTAAATTAGTCACCAGTGATGTGCTCCCGCACGCACGTAGAACCTGACCAACTCATTCCCATCAAGAGTTGATAGTTGACATCACGTTCAGAGTATCAGAACTGCATGACACCGAGGATGAGGAACAACGACAGGTATAGGCCATATTATGTTAGGCGTTGGAGTGCTCGCCAATTACCTTCCTTTTGGTGGTTACTTTTGTCTCCATAACGCAATCATCCATATATACATATATTGAACATTTCAAGTCAGTGGCTATGGATTTTATCGGGAGTAAATATACACCGTTTTCCATACTTAAGCAATTTGCTACGGACTCTAAGCTGCCCAACAGCGACAGCCGGTGATCATGCGATCGTTCTGAGTTCATTATGGAATTCCTTTTGCCTCTGCCTTTATCGCTCATATAGATCATACTCGGTAACTTAATGTATGCACTAACTTTGAGATGCAGTGTAGATCAAAAGACATGGTAGGCCTAATTAGTATTCTGAACTCGTTGAAAAAATTTTATTATGAAAGAGTTAATCAGAATGAGAAATTACTTGTTATTGAATTTAATGTACGCACTAACTTTGAGATGCAGTGTAGATCAAAAGACATGGTAGGCCTAATTAGTATTCTGAACTCGTTGAAATAATTTTATTATGAAAGAGTTAATCAGAATGAGAAATTACTTGTTATTGAATTTGAAATTCGTCTATATCAAATGCGGGCTTTTAGATCAATCCCAATTAATTCTGTTTGTAAATAGCGCCCGATTGTTCGATATATATATCACTTGGTTTACGCCTTGCAATCATCAAACAATCAGAAGAGCTGGCGACTGGTATGTTCTAGTTAGGTATCGTCGACAAGATGTAGACATTTGTGAACATTGTAACTTTTGTTTGGATCATTAAGAAATTAAAGTGAAATGGATTTATCAACAAAACTCTTAAACAGTCTAAGTCATAACCTCGTTTAAATGAAAAAAATTGATTTTAATATTTGGATTTCTAAATGTGTCATTTCAGTTGTATAGACGTTAACAATCATTCTTAAACTCCCAGTTTTTACATAAATATATATAAGTTACCAAATTCAAGCCAATTCCTTAGTATCTGCCTTTAGCTGCCTCTGTTTTTTTCTTCAATATATATCTTTGTCTCTTCCGATTTTCTCCCTATTAGACAGATGGACAGCGGCTGAGATATATATCAACAAGAAATCTGTCAATATCTATTGATCATTACCGAGAGCAGATATCATCAAACTGAAATGTTATATGAGGTTGTAAATCTGTGTTATAGGGTAAATTCATTCCTGGCAAATACTGTGGACATTCCTCGATTCTCCACAGCGGTTTAACAGATATCCGAAAGCCGCATCAATTTCGTCATTCTTATCATGAGTGTCATTTATCTAGTAATCGCTGTGCTAATCTTCAACCACGCCTATGTTCAGAATGCTAAGAAGACCTTCAAACAGAACGTTCCACTCAACCGTAAGGCTATGACGTTTGAGTATAACTCGAAAGAACCAAGTTATATGTTAAATCGCCTCGACCCATTCACTACTAGGGCCGCGAAGTTTGCCGCTGACTTCATGAGCAAAGACACTGGGTACCAATTCAAATATGACAATACTTCTTTTAATAATTATAGGGTAAGTTTCACTATTAATGTACATCTGTTATAACATAGAACTACTATTATATATTTTTGTTAATATCAGTCAAATAATTATTCCTTGTTATTTTACCAGCTGTAGCTACTTTATTTTATTATAATGTGACAAATCGGCCAACTAAATACTGGGTAATATTCCAGTTGCGACAGTTCTAGTCTGTCCTCAAGGTGCTGTTTAAGCTGCGATCTACTTGCCCACGTTCTCGCATATTAATGTAAAACACACTGCACTGCGTTCCTATTTTGCAAGTCGTGTAACACTCAAGATCCTCGTGTAGTTGACGATACAAGACCAAAATCCTCTTGCTCGGATGAGCTCACTTGTTGGCGCCGCCTCGGCTCAAATCAGTGAACTTGTGTTCCAGCATCGAGTCAGCCCTGTTGGCGATCTTTGCGCTCTGCTGCACCCTCATCAACCCAAACCCATGAAACTTTCTTCTTTGTCAGAGTGTTCTCTTAGAACAGTTCTTCCATACGTACGATTTCACTTGACTACTCACCCTACACTTTCAATCCACCTTCACTCGCATCTATAACATGTCTCAATTTACACAACTACTATTAGCATGACTGTGATGATGACTGTGACAATGACAATGATTACGATGACTATTACTTTTCCTATTACTATTACTATTATTACTATTACTATTTATTACTACTTTCAGTATTCAATTAGCAAATTATGTAGCGCCTCTTCAAGACGCCGATCCAGTCCATTTTTATTTTGTCTTTTCTTTCATTCAACAGCAATAACCATTGTAATATATTAGAAAATTATGAGACAGTGTTTGAAATTTTGATGTTGTGTTGCAGGCAGACAAAGTGATAAACGGTAGCCAAAAAGTTTATCCGATTGGAAGATTCAGTGTCCTAGTGAATAACACTGAACAGGTTCTTTGTTTATTTTCTTTAGACTTTGAAATCTGCATAGAAGAACAGTTTATTGCAAACAAGCATGCGTTCATATCACACTGCTGCAGTTTGCTCTTCAACGTTTGCTTCATGTTATTCTTTGCAAACTATCTTACCTTCGTCATCTAGAATTATGTACATATGTATACTCTATTAAAAGAACTGCAATAAGCTCAGTTGTTTAATACGCTTACCTGACTTCCATGAGAGCCTAAGGCTCATTATACCTTGTTCTCACCTTTGAAAGCGTCTATGGAGGGTCTTAAAAATGCGTAACCTTTCTTCTTACACTTCTATCGATAATTCTTTCTGTACCTAACGTCGAAATTTTCTCCAAGATTGAGCCGTATTAGTTGATCTTTCCCTATCGTTCAGTGAGGGGTCTGTGAAGTCGTTGGCTCTTTGCAGACTGTCTTTAAGGAAGTCTGCTCTTTACTTATATGGGGCCCCAAGAGAGAAATACTTGGCGCTGAAAGCTCTGCATGGAAGGTATTTCGGTCACATATAAACTGTAAAACGATTTACATTTAGATTAAACTATAAATAAAATGAAATTTAAGTGTGCTGCAATTAACCCTTCATCTTGCCCATCATCACATATCATTTTAGTTTTATAGGCCTAATTGCATTACCAAAGTTCTGTCAATTATTTTATCAAGCAGCTGTAATAAACTCCATCAATTTTTCGGAATTTTGAAAAGGCATACACATGCATAATAGCACACTTTAGCAAACGTTCCAAAGTTTCAAGTCACAATGCTTGGTGAAAGACAGTAATAGAATTGCGAGCTATACGGTTTAAACATTCAGTAACTCAACCCATCGGCTTATTGTTACACTTCGTGCTTCAGCTGAGTTAGTTACAGCGTGCGGCTTCCGATGGAGACTTAATAATAGTCAACGGTTTACACCATCGATTTCTTCTAGTCGCTGACATTTTAGCAATGCACATTTAAGAAATGCCAATAACAAGACAAGCTTCGTTATCAGAGATAGAGCAAAATTTAAGCTCTTTCGTCTAAAAGCATTACGTAAGGTTTTGCTTAATTAGTATTACGACTATGACCTCTGCTTATTCGGATTCCTCCCTTCCTTTTACCTTCCTTGCCGTTTCAATTTCAAACACCAGCCGCCGAAGCCGTTTGACTGTCTACCTGTCTTACCCTTGGATCTCAACATGAAATCTTATCTGAATGGCGATTTTTTAAACTGAGCGCCTGTGAATCAGCAAGTTCTCGCCACTGAGCTTTGTATGGGCATTGTAGAAATCTTGAGATCACGATTATGGTTCTGATCAATTAAGGTCAGCGGAGGATTAACAGTCTATATGCTGTGTCTCTTCATGGTGTTCAGTTGGTCTTTCATTCTTTGTTGTAGAAAACCGAATGTGAAGGATCCTTGATCTATACGATAGACTCAAAGTCGTTTTCAATGGAAAATTACTGGTGCAGCGGGGTTGCCGGCAAAAATATTCATTATCCACACTAAATGTTTGGTTTGCACAAGGTCCATCGGATTTCCAAAGCCTGATGCTTAAATGATAAATTTTGTTTGAACTACGTTTTGCCTTCCTATTAAACCTGCTAGCCACTTTTATTGCTGCTCGTAAAAGCCTGAAAAACGAATCTGGGGTACAAAAGATGGAATAGAGCATCTGTAAATCAACGTGACACGCGTTAGCTGGCAAGAATTTTATTAAACAGAGGATAGAACTGACAATAACAAATTAAGTCGGTCAACAAGAATGACCGATGGATACAGACAATAGAATAAAGAAGCCGATAGGAGATGCAGAAACGACAGATATGAGTATAAATTGCAGAGAACGACCTAAGTAGAGATTGTAAAACTTTGTTTCGTATAGCGAAGGAAATCATAGAAAACGCGAGAATATCGTGCCTAAGACTCAAACAAAGGTATGTAAAACCGATAAAGCGCCGGATCGAACGCTGAGAGTATTTAAATTGGTCGAAGCGGATCGTAAAACTTGAAGAATTTATCTCTAAAGACTATGCTAATCGTTCTCATTCTTCTCCTCCTCTTTCTCCTCTGCTTTCTCTCCTTGCTTCTAGTTCGACTTGGAACGCGCACAACACCTTTTGATCGTCGTACCACCAACCACTAATTCACATCGACCGATATTGCGTTCTCCATGGAAACTGGATTATTGTTGCAGAATTAATTTAGTTAATCGAATAGAAATGCTCGATGTTTACCGCATTGAGTCTTTCGCATCTTGAGGTCTATAGGTTTGAAGGCATGGCGTGACGACGCACCTGTAGATCTGTCTAAAAAATGTTTATAGAAAGCTTCGCATCATAAATTGCGCGGGGTCGACTATGCTATTCATTCTACTCCTCCTTCTCCTTCTCTCACTCCTCCTCTTCTTCCTCCTCTTTTTCAGTACGTTGAACAAGGAACGAATAAACGCTTGAAACCAGTGACCAACGGAAACTAAGAACTAAAATGGAAAGTTCAAGATCTCGAATAATGTGGTAAATGAGACAGTTAGAGGACGCAATAGACAGCACGGTTCCTTACAACTCGCTTGTCGAGCGAGAGAAACGAAAGAATCATGCTTAACGACGAAACAATTGCCTTGCCTTCTTTCCTCTGAGTCTTTCTGCTCCTCCTTCTTCGTCTCCTCTTCCTTCTACCATTAATAGAGATTACAAATGTACGATCAAACATGCTAAATCAAGGGACAAGTTCGTGTAGAAACACATCTATAATACGACGCAAATTTAATGGAAAAGTAATAAATTCGCTATACCACTACAAAAATAGACATATGATAAATTCAATTGTTGAACTTACACGGTATATTCTCAGCCATGGCTTCGAACGTACATAAAACTGCGACGATATTCGAATAAAAGAAACCAGCGATGGTCGCTAGAGATTTTATTATAGAGAAGCTGTCAGTCAAGTTGATTAAAGTTACGGCGCTTTGATCGACTAAAAGGGGCGGGTCTTTGTCACAGGTCGCTGAACAATGCGTAAGCAAAGCTTGCGTGTGCGTATTCGTGTGTGTGCATGCCTTTGAACAAATAACGGGTAAATTGAGAGAGAAAGACACAGAGAGACCTAGACAAAGAGAGAGACAGACAGACAGACAGAGAGAGTGAGACAAAGACAGATCGAGTGCAAATAGTCCCTAACAATTGAAAAGAATGGCTTGCACTTCTTCTTCTTCTTCTTCTTCTTCTTCTCCTCCATTTTTCTCTCTCTCTCTGGCTTAATACGCTGAAGACTTAATACGTTTAAGACTTAAAACGGATAAGATTTGTCACGAATTGACCATTATTATCCTACCAAAAATATTTGTTAAAAGGTTTGATGTTCCATCAACTATTGCCTACAATATTGAGGCCCACACGAGTAATAGCTTCAACAGCCACATTAATTGACAATTATTACACGCTTCCAGCAATACGAGGAAAGTGATCACTTCGTGCCTGACAGACGCGTCCCGTAATAGCAAAGTACGTGATCATCGCGTGCACAAACAAGTCAACAAACTGATGATATCGCGGAAACTTCCAATGCAAAAGCGCACTTAAAACCTGCTGATTTAAAAGAGCAAAATACACGTTCGCGCAATATTTATCTCTGTAATAAATCAGCTGGCATTCATCTGTGATGAAGGTTCCTTCCCGCCACGACAGCAGACAAATTCATACAGGTCCATGACCTATCACAACGCTGGCACATCGTTTACAAGCGAGCGCAAACGTGACAAAATATCTTGCTCTCATCTCTTTCAACACCGTAACCTATATTTTTTGGTTTCTATAATCTATCGTAATTCGACCTAATTTCTCCAACGCACTGTGATTTTGATTAAGATTTTACAGCAACCATCAATTTATGCCTTAGACATTCAAACTGCGCTTAAAGATGCCTTTAGATTTGGTTAGATTAGAATATGTTAGGTTAGATTCACATTTATCCCGCCCGGGAGAGAACGAAAGCAATGGAAAATGCATTGTTAGCCCATCTTTCTTAACGCCTAGATCCACCAGAGTCGTCGATTTTATCATTATGTTTCATATAACCTTCTGCACTCCACGCTGCATGTTATATTTGATCGCAAACCGATCAGCCATTCACCTGTAACTCCAATTGTTGGTAACATAAGAATACAAAACACTGCAACTAGCTTTAAAACTATTTTAAATTAGATCGAGTTACTTCGCTACTTCTTCCGATGATCCTTTTAGGGAGTCATGTCTCCTCTGCCTACCTAGTACCGGAATTAGAAAACCTTTATATTGTAACAGCGCAGAGAAGCATAGCAGTAGTGACAAGGCGCTCTATCAGCATCAGCATCATCATCATCATCATCATCATCATCATCATCATCATCATCATCATCATCATCATCATCATCATCATCATCATCATCATCATCATCATCATCATCATCATCATCATCATCATCATCATCATCATCATCATCATCATCATCATCATCATCATCATCATCATCATCATGTGTGTCCCCACTTGAGCGTTGCCGTTTACACGTTTGCTAGCCGTCTCTATTCTGTGCTCGTCTTCAGGCCGTGTGCAATCCGAAATTCAGCACGTGTAGTCAGACCCCACTGCCTCTGTCCACGTGCAAGCGAAGGCGTCCAGCTTGTCTCATCCAGCCATTAGGGGGACCGGGACAACATAGTTCACAGAGCTTTGGCATGGTCCTGTTCGCCGTCAAAATGCGCGATGTGTGGGAGCTGGGACTTCTTCGGTTGGATCATTTAAGTATTTTATGCATGAAGACACTTAATATAATGCCTCTTCAGCACCTCATAAAAGCGCTGCTCACACGACTATCTAACTTAACTAACTAATTCTGTCTTTGGGTAATTAGAAAACATTACCTGAACAGATTTAAATGCAAGGTATATAAAATAAAAGACAGTTCCAAACTGAATGTGCAACAACTAGAAAGACATTCTATGCTCGATCTGATGTGTGGAAGCATGGCAACTGCTTGTTTCTACGAGAAAAAGAGCACAACGATCGACGTTGACCCCGTTGACTAGAGAATGGAACACAGAGCTGTCGGATATATGCCGAAAGCGGAGAATCTTGAATTTAGTTCTTTTCTGGTCAGGAAGCCAGTTGTGAATGTGTTATGTGCTTAGATGTGATAGAATCGATTTTAGTTGAACAGCAAGACCGAGATCGGTAGTTGCCTGTGCTGGACATAACCACAGGAGGTGCAAGGATGTCAGATACTGAAGGTTGAAACAATGAGATTTTGCAAGGGCTGTAACTGATGAAAGCATAAGATGAAGGCGGCTTATGTAGAAAAGGAACCCGAGTCATAATGGCAGTTTTATCAGAAAAGTTTGATTAAAAATGAAATTTGTAACAGCAGAAGACCTAAACCTGTTTATAATGACATCAAGTCTATGGTCCATGCCATGAATTCAAAGAGATTTGCTGCAAGCATAAGAGCGAAACGGAAAAGGAGAGCCAGAAACTTTTATGAGGTTTAGTTCAGACGGTCGGAAAAATAAAAAAAACAAGAGTTCAAGCAGCTATATAAATTTTGGGAAGAAAGCTGAAAGCGAAAGAGGAAGGACTGTAAACATTAACAAAGATCAAGAGGAAGGACTGTAAACATTAACAAAGATCAAGAGGAAGGACTGTAAACATTAACAAAGATCAAGAGGAAGGACTGTAAACATTAACAAAGATCAAGAGGAAGGAGTGTAAACATTAACAAAGGTTAAGAGGAATGACTGTAAACATTAACAAAGGTAAAGAGGAAGGAGTGTAAACATTAACAAAGGTCAAGAGGAAGGACTGTAAACATTAACAAAGGTAAAGAGGAAGGACTGTAAACATTAACAAAGATCAAGAGGAAGGACTGTAAACATTAACAAAGATCAAGAGGAAGGAGTGTAAACATTAACAAAGGTTAAGAGGAAGGACTGTAAACATTAACAAAGGTAAAGAGGAAGGACTGTAAACATTAACAAAGGTTAAGCTCTTATTTTCAGAGTCCAGTATAGCGATGTCTTTCATATGACACGGTTAATTCGAAAGCGAGCAAGTTCAATGTGCAATTGAAGAAGGGAGGTTCATCTCGCAAAGGTTCTTTTAGGAAGGAAAAGGATTGAGGTGTTAGGTCCAGAATGAAGAAAGATGTGTCAGGTGGTTGGAGCTAAGTTTTTTTGAGAGCAAGAATTGTCCAAAATGTAATTTTAAAGAGAATGGGATTTTATTCTGAATAGGGTTGGCTATTAAGGAGGTAAAACAAAGACTAATGTCACCAGAAAGAAGTAGCAGAAGACAAATTATCGACGAGTAATTCAGGGTTTTAATTAGTTAAGTAAGACGACCAGGTTTTGATTCTTACCAATAGTTCATCTCTGATTTTGCAAAGACTGCCTAACCATTGTTAGATTTAACTTGTAAGAAAATACCAAAGAATAAATGCTTGGCAGATGTAGCCCCCTGCATAACAACGCTTTTGAAATGTTATAGCATTGTTTGTGTTCAAATTCTGGCTTAGCTTTAATTCGTACTGTTAATGATGTAAATTTGTATTTTGTCAGTGGTTGGTGCTTTGCTAACACGATTTAACAATGATAGTCGCGAAAGACCCATTTATTGAAATCCAAAGCAAATGGAAAACTATTGAGAAAAAAAAAGCTTTTTCTGTTTTACGGGCATTGTCCAAACTGCAACACATTAGTTTAGTTTCGCATTTTGTTGTCTATTCTGATCCTAATCCGTTGAAATATTTGGCTACTACAATTTCAGAATGTTGAAATCTTGTCAGATGGTGTTTGACGTTGTAGATCTTTGATCTCGAAGTAAAATATCGTGACGGAAAATTAAATGTGGTGACAGATTGCCTCTCATGTTTCTAATTGAGTGTTTCTTTGGCAAGGCTGTTTTGTATGTGAACATGACATTCTTTGTTTTCGGTGGATTGTATACCATTGCATTGCGTTCCGTTTTCAAATCATCTGACATTGATTTGTAAATCTTAGAAGGGGATGAAGTTAATTTGGGTCTTTACTTGAGTTAATGCAACGCAACGAATCAGGTAAGTCGAGGTTCGAAACCGATCGTTGACAATATCGAAAGATCGTCGACATCATATATGTATATGCGTATTTATTCTAAACCAATACAATCTAATTATTTCAATAACACCATTGTCATAATGCATCAGGCTTCAATCGATGGTGGCTTCAAGTGAAGTCTTAGTAAAACCTCAATTCTTCGGAAAAGCCAATTTGTACTTCGATAGGTGAGGAAGAAATTAGAAGTGCAGCTCCGGTGAGTAGGCCAGTTGAAACAGATGAGTCTAAAGTTTAGACGAGAATACATGTAAATATGTATGTATGTATTTGTGTATGTATGTATGTATATACAGTATGTATGTGGATGTATGCATATGTTAATGTGTGTACATATGTATGTTTCTGAACATTTATATAGCGCATTCTTGTAACCTTATAAAAGCGCCGAAACATCGCTATATACATGGCTATGTCAAAGTCCTAAAAAGTGTAGACTGTAGAGTAAGTAAATAACTAAGTAAGTAAGACATTGTTAACACGCCATACGTCCATCGGCTGAGCGAGGAATCGTAGGCGTAAAATATTAAAAATATTAAAATAAAATATTAAAAGATCGTCGACATCATATATGCAATGTGTATTTAATCTAAACAAATACATTCTAATTATTTCAATAACGCCGTTGTCATGATGCAACAGGCTTCAATCGATGGTGACTTCAAGTGAAGTCTTAGTAAAATATATCAATTAGTAACATATATCAATTGTATATGTACACATTGACGTTGTGTTTGGGCTTTAGCCGAAATTTCTCGACGTAACAGAATATTAAAATACATATTTACATGTACTCTAGCCTAAACTTTAGATTCATCTGTTTCAACTGGCCTACTCACCATACAGTAGCTGCACGTATCGTAGAGTATTAGTTTGGCGTTAAGTAAAGGCTGTACATGTACAAATTGACGTTGTGTTTGCTCTTTAGCCGAAATTTCTTGACGTAGAAAATCTGGCTTCAGGACTGGCAAAAATCCAGATGGGAATGTAAGAAATGTATTTTTAGTGACATCCGGCAGCCGAGTTGCTTATATGCTGTTAGCATGTTGCTAACGAGTTCAGCATAGTTCTTAGCTCGGTGATTCCCAAGGAAGTTTTGCACCACCAACGTACATGCATCTCAAGCGGCAAATTCCAGTGGGTTGAGCTTGGTTCTAAATACAGTATCACGCATTAGTTCGCGGATTTCTGGCCCAATAAAAATTCCAGCCTTCAGCTTAGCATCAGTTTTGACGGCTCCAAATTTATCTCTCAGATACTGGAAGCCTTGTCCAGTACGATCCATTGCCACTACGAAATTCCTCATGAGGCCCAGTTTAATGTGAAGTGGTGGTAAGTACACTTTCAATGGATCAACCAATGGTTCGTGTTGCACGTTGTGCCGACCAACAATGTGCTCAGATCTAGGAGGCCACAGTTTCACTTTGTAATAGTTGCTGTCATCACGACTGTTCCACAAGCACAAAAAGCACATATGTTTTGTGTACCCCAGCTGTAGGCCTAGAATAAGTGCTACCACTTTGAGGTCCGCACAGATGTTCCATTTGTGGTCTGAGTAGTTGATCACTTTCAAAATGAGTTTCATTGAATCATATGTCTCTTTGAGGCCTACAGCGTGGGCTATAGGAACAGACTTCTTTTCGTTACCATTGTGCACCAACACAGCTTTCAAGCTCGCTTGGCTGGAATCTATGAACAGTCTCCACTGATCAGGAACGTATTCGCAACCTAAATTCAGCATGAGACCGTTCACGGCAGTACAGAAACAGATATCATTTTCCAGTTTGTAATATGTAGCTAACTGTTTGTGACGATAACGGAAGTGTGATGTTGTGGTACCTTTTTGAAGCAAGTTCCACTCCCCTAGTCTGCAGGCTAACAGTTCAGATTTCTCCTTTAACAAAGATAGGTCCCTCACCAGATCATCTAACTCACCTTGCCTTATCAAATGCGGCCTACCCTCTTCCTAATCTTGATCACTGGATTCATAAACAGTAACGTCATCTTCTGTATTACCATCAGAACTGTCCGTTTCATCAGCACCCGCAGCAGGCGGAAATGGTACTGGATTCTCTTCATCATGCGGCACTGGCTTTAGAGCGGACTCGCAATCAGGATAAACGATTTTAGACTTATTTTTCTTGGAAAATCCAGCAACTTTAGTCATGCAGAAATAACAGTCTGCATGATGATTTCTTGGCTCGCGCCACACCATATGCACAGCAAACGGCATTGAATTCCTTTTGCCATTCAGCCACTGTGTAAGCTCAGAGTAGCACACGGTGCAGCAGACATGGGGTGCCCAACTTTTATCCTGGTCTCCGATTTGACATCCAAAATAATACTTGTAAGCAATCATCACTCTCTTAGTTAACTTCTTGCGCTGGTCACAAAGAGTATATTTACCACAAACATAGCAAAAATTGTCTGAATGGTTAACACAGCCTCGCCTATTCATTTCAAAATTAAATCTCACACACTAGCTACAGCTATATAAGAAAACTTCACCTTCGTTGCCCAATCATGTCTAGCGGCTGCTGCAGGCTTGCTGTTAGGAATATTTCAGGCGACACTTGCAGGCATGAACGTATCACTGGCAGCAATCGTGGAGACACATACAACAGAATGTATACAGACATAACCGAAAACGAGTCCTTACGTCATTACTTGAATGCATGCATAACTTAAAATCTAGACGTGCTGGGCAGATTCTGACTTCATATTTGGAATCAGCACATTTGAATCAATATAAGGCACATGCATTACTTTCAGTAGCAAAATCGTTGTGATCCAGTGTAATGCATTGATTTACAGAAAGTCTGTACTTGATCAGAATACGAAATTACATGATTAAAAATGCAAAAAAGTCCGTACATGATCTACGATTTTAAAACAAATAACGAAATTTCTTGTGTGCGTTCTGTATCTGTGCGACAGACAGACTTCCAGAATAGAGGGGTGAAGATCTTTTCTGAGGCAAAGCTGAGCATTGGCGTGAATGACAAAAAGAAGGTATGTAGATTTTCTATAGAACTTTTAGCCGGGCCTCCGTTCATTTCTTTAGTTACAGAAATGACAAAGGATTAGAATTTGCTACCGGTGAACGTAGCCTTTCTTATTCATGTTCTTGCCGATTTATGGCGATGTATTTGTCAAAGATTCCATGCAAGCTATAAATAGTATTGCCGCATACAAGGATTCTTCATCATCGATAAATATTTTATTATTAATAACATCTAAATGGTGCCATTATCTAATATAAAAAAGTGTCAATCGATGGAGTAGAGCAATTTTAATTGAAGGACTTGCTAACTTTCTCAAGGTTTTTACTCAGCGATTGTTTCAAGTGAGGATCGAACTTGCACACTCCGTGTTAAAAGTAGAGCACCGAACCAATCGGGTGACGTGTCACAAAGCTCTTGTATTACATCGCAATGATTATTGTTTTATGTCATATACTAGTAGGATTATTTTCATATGTTAAGTTAGCAGTTACCTTCTCATAACGGCGACTTTAGCTATCTGAATCAAACGTTTTGGACAAGGCAAGCAATTGTAGGAATAAATTTCAAACAGAGTGGCTAGGAAACGATTTCTGAGATTTTCATCATCAATGAGGTATTAATTGCTGTTTAATTTTGAATTAGGTTGCTGTGACATTTAGAGACCAAGCACAGTTTCAGAATCACTCTAGTTATATTTAAAGTATGCGAGAATGCACCTGCAGGGTGCTGCAAAAAAATAGGTGAAGTAAACTGAGAAAAAATAGCTTAGTAGGCCCTAGTTAAGTTACCTATTAGTTAATTAGCATTAGTTGGTAAGTAAATGATTTTTTAAACAAATTCTCAGTCATTACATGCACTCATTGCCTCCGAAATTACTGTTTCTGCTTGTTTTCTTTTGCCCCGCATATGTCCTGTCCTTTTAGTAGGAAAGTTGTTCAAACATCATGGAATTATGTTGCATTTTATTTTGCCATTTGCTCTTTTGTCGTAATGTCCTTTGTCTATTTACCGATCTCAACCGCTTGGCTTCCATTTCGATTGGTATCAGAAGGATAAAACAGAAAAGGTTTAGCAAAAACAAAATATTTTGGTGATTACAATACAGATTTGTTGCAGGATGAGACAAGAATTTAGAATTACAAGCAGATTAGCATTCTGCAAATTATAAAATACAAATTGTAAGAAATTTTAAAATTTAGAATGCATATTTGAATTAAAAATCTTGTGGTGTAAGTGCGAACTTGGTAACCGCTAGAATCCCGGCAGCATAATAACTACCGAATTTCAAGTCAACTGGTTCAGAGATTTTGCATTTCCACAGGGTAAAACAATCACCTATACTTAAGCCATACGACCCTCAATGACAGCTTCATTACGCCGAAACCTGTAACCTCGCTTTATTCTGACCTTTTGTTTGTTTGTACTGTATATTGAAGGAAACTCCCTGTAAGTTTGAATTTCACACGCAGAACCTCGGGAGCAAAGAGATCACTGTAAAGAGCTACCAATGCGATGAAGATGTCTGTGTATCGCTTAAATATCCCTAACGTGTTTACCTGCCACTCGGCCCATCCTCTGGCAAACAGAGAAAGAACTTCCGAAAATCTATATTTCAGCTTTAATCTTAAATGCTGAATTTGTAACTGCTTAGATAACTTAGTCAGCTAAATATGCTTCAGTCGTGTGCTGCGCTTTAAGCATTCCTCTTAGTGAACATTTACGAGTTTTCAAAGAACATTTAATTAAAATTTGTGGACAATTTGACATTTGATTTTGTCTTCCAAATATGTTATAACATTTGTGGACTTGCATAGTTTCCATACTCTGTCTGTGTTAAAATTGAATGTCCATAAGCCTTTGTTTTCCACAGTGATTTACAAATCTTTTCTTCCTTTTTGTACTTTTATACTTTCGTGCTAGGCGAACTACGTAGTCGGCAGCCTTTAGTTTTTCTCATTACACACTTCACTG
Source organism: Norana najaformis (assembly GCA_964023275.1). Classification (NCBI taxonomy): domain Eukaryota; kingdom Metazoa; phylum Annelida; class Clitellata; order Crassiclitellata; family Hormogastridae; genus Norana; species Norana najaformis. The sequence continues at coordinate 35,030,944 of OZ029917.1, forward strand.
ACAGGCCGTCACAGTTGAGAGGCTTCAGCGACTCCGAAGTTTACGTCTCTCTGTGCATTTTTGAGAGGATTCAAGTAATCCCCGCCTTAAGACGAACTTCAGAGTCCAAAACTCGATAGAATGTTTAAACAATATTTTTGTTAAAAACATGACGCTGAAAGTGACCATACAACCCGGATCTAGCGAATTTATTATTTTAGGGAGTATATAGAACCTTTGTGTGATGATAAGAAATTTTGGCGCTTAATAGGGCATAACTTCACTTCTTACATTTCATGTCAGTAACACCCAAGCAGTTTGTTCTGTAATAGACTTTATATAAATTGGCCAATATAGCATAATACATTACATTACATTGCCTGCATGTCGTCATCAATCGTGAAAATTTCGGATTTGATGAAGCAAGGGCAAGAAGTGTTTTTGGATTGATATCTTCTGTCAACCACGAAAATGTCGAATGCCTCTCCTGTGCCGACGCTGCGTCATCTACTGACAGATGAAATGCCTTCACATCTCACGTCTTAAGTATGAAGCTAAACAATGGAGTTGCACGCAGTCATCAACATCATCGTCAACATTTATCGAGGAAACTGTGGTCTTGAAAATTAACTTTGCATTTAGAAAAGAACAGTCGCATACGTTCATAAATCACATGTAACATAGCATATTGCCAGATAGTATTGTATCTATTTATTAAGTTCTTCCCAAACTATGTCTGTCAACAACTGGATTCTGCGTGTGATCTTTATTGTTAAGCATTTCTTTCTAACTGATAAACTTTCTGCTCTCAATGACATTTTACATCGTCTAGGTTAGCGCATGGTGCTCTTCTAATCATTTTCTTTGAATGCGGCGCTATATAAATTGCAATGAGCATAACAATTACATATTCCAATATAACTAATGCCGATGCCGTGGCAGTTTGTTATTAACATAACAAACATGCGGTGCATTACTCTACATAATGGTTCATCAAATATAATATACAGCTGTCGAAGATTAGCGCATTACACTCTTCTGAACCATAAGCGGAAGAACACCTGGTAAAGTGTCTCCATGCATGTAATGAGGCCAAGCACTTAACGTCCGTGCCATTCGTCGTACTTTTCGAAGTTTTTCCTCTAGAACGATCTGCGCATCCCTTAATAGCATAATATGAGTAATGTACTGCGATTAATTCAAAATAAACACAAAAGACGTTCTCCTTTATCAGAAGGTCACCTTCAAGGCATATTGCATACATATCCTTGCAGTGTATGTGTAAAAAGTAAAATATCACAAATCACACAAGTGAGACGTAGGGGATGAGCTCATTTCTTTTCTTGAAGCCATTGAGCCGGCAATTGACGAATTCCAATATCCTGGACACGGTGCCAGTGCATCGCAGGACTTGCCATATATTTTCCAGCTTTCGCCGGTACCAACTTATACTTAACTTATACTGCTTGGTGACAGAGGCACGATGTATTTATACAACTTGCCCAGGGTCGTTACACGGAGTCGATCCCTCAATCACATGTTCATTGACCAAACTCGTTACCGATAGACCACCCTACCGTCTCCATAACACAATCATCCATATATATTATATTTCTAGTCAATCGGTTTGGGGCTATGGATTGAATCGGGATTAAATATACGCCGTTTTCCATACTTAAGCAATTTGCCATGAATACTAAGCTGTTCGACCGGGACAACCCGTAATTATCAAGAGATGATTACGAGTTGTCATGGGATAGCCTCTGCCTTTATCACCCATCCACTTTATCCTCGGTGACTTAATGTATGCACTAACTTTCAGATTTGCATTTGCATTTTAAAAGATACGGTAGGCCTAATTAGTGTTCTGAACTCTGTGAATAATTTTATTATGAAAGAGTTAATCATAATGAGAAATTGCTTGTTATTGAATTTGAAATTCGTCTACCCCAAATGCGGGCTTTTAGATTAATCCCAATTAATTCTTGTTTTTAAAATAGCGACCGAATGTAAGGCACAAATATCATTTTGCCTACACCTTGCCATCGGCAAACAGTCAGAAGAGCTGGCAGCTGGTATGTTCTTCTTTGGTATCGCCCACAAGATGTAGACATTTGTGATCATTGTAACCTTTGTTGGGATCATTAAGAAATTAAGGTGAAATGGATTTTTCAACAAAACCCTTAAACAGTCTAAATCATCAACAAAACTCTTAAACAGTCTAAATCATAAGTTTCATAATATGTTTTAACTGAAAAATATAGATTTTAACATTTGGATTTCTATATGTGTCATTTCAATTGTATAGGCGTTGACAATCATTTTTAAACTGCCAGTTTTACATAAATATGAATAGTCACCTAATTCAAGCCAAATCCTCAGTATCTGACTTTAATAGCCTCTGTGTTTCTTCTACTATATATGCCTCTCAGTCTCTTTTCCTAATTTCTCCCTAATACACATAGATTGACGGCGGCTGAGATATCTACGAACAAGAAATCTGTCAATATCTATTGATCATTACCGATAGCAGATGTCATCAAACTGAAATGTTATATGAGGTTGTATATTTGTGCTATAGGGAAAACTTATTCCTGGCAAATACTGTCGATACTCCACGATTCTACACAGCAGTTCAAAAGATATCCGAGAGGCGCATCAATTTCGTCTTCCTTATCATGAGCTTCGTATATCTAACATTCGCTGTGCTAATCTTCAACCATGTCCATGTTTCGAATGCTGAGACCTTAAGACTGAATCATCCATTCACCCTTAAGGCCATGAAGTTTGCCACTGACTTCATGAGCAAACAGACTAGGCACAAATTCCAATTGGAAAAAGATTATGGTACTGTAGTTCAGGTAGGTTTCACCATTACTGTACATCTATTAATACGTATAATTACGATTATATATTTATGTTAATATTAGTCAAATTATCATTCCTTGAAATGCTACCATCTATAGGTTCTTCAGTTTATAACATTACAGTTGCGACAATTCTGGTCTGTCCTCAAAGTGCTCTTTAAGCTGCGATCTACTTGTCCACGTTCTCGCATATTATTGTAAAACACACTGCACTGCGTTCCTGTTTCGCAAGACGAGTAACATTCAAGATCCTCCTGTAGTTGTAAATATATTTACGAATTTGTATAGCGCTGCTTCAAGAGAAACTCATCAGAGGCGCAACCGTTCCAGATCTGACGACAGAAGACCAGAATCCTCTTGCTTGAACATGTTCACTTGTTGGCGCCCCCTCGGCATAAGTCACTAAACTGGTGTTCCAGCTTCGAGTCAGCTGTGTCCGCGATCGTTGCACTCTGCTGCACCCTCATCAACCCAAACCCATGATACTTTCTTCTTTGTCAGGGCATTCTCTTGGAACAGTTCTTTCTTGGGTACGATTTCACTTGGCTACTCAGCCTACATTTTCAATCCACCTTCAGTCGCATGTGTGTTGATATGTGAGGTGACCAAGCATGCAGAGTTTTTGGAAGGTTCTATAGTAGGGGGCTATATTAAATCTTAATCCGATCCATCCGCTGCTACCATTTCATATCTCTCACCCTGAACACAACCCGCCGTAACATCGCTACTGTCACCTTCGCTTTACGGTCTCCTGGCAAAGAGATTTTATCTTCAAGGGGTATAAATGGACATCCCCTCTGACTTGACACAGCGCTCGTCGCTAAGCTGGCATCTGTGCTTAGCTTCTAAGTAGCACTTTAGAAATGTAGAGCTTACGATTACGTTTATGATTTTATGAGTCTTGATAAATTCATATCTTAATAAACACAACTAATATTATTAACCATCGTAATATATAATAAAATGATAATACAGCGTTTGCAATTTTGCTGTTGTATGGCAACAGAGATTTAAAAACGGTCGACAAGCAATTTATCCTTCCGGAAGATTCAGTGTCCAAGTGAAAGGCGTTAAAAAGGTACTTTGTATACTTTCGTTAGGCTTTGAAATCTGCATAGAAGAACAGTTTATTGCAAACAAGCATGCGTTCATATTACACTGCTGCAGTTTGCTCTTATCGTTTGCTTCATGTTATTCTTTGCATACTGTTTTACCTTCGCCATCTAGAATTATGTACATAATGCCTGCTATGTTAAAAGAACTGCAATAAGCTCAGTCGCTTAATACGCTTAACTGACTTCCATGACAGCCTAAAACTCATCATACCTTGTTCACATCTTTGAAAGCGTCTTTCCTCCAGCACGTAAGGTTTTGCGTAATTTAGTATTACGATTATGATCTCTTCTTATCCGGATTCCTTCCTTCCTTTTACCTTCCTTGCCGTTTCAATTTCAAACACCGTAGCCGTTTGACTGTCTACCTGTCTGACCCTTGGATCTTAACATGAAACCTTATCTGAATGGCGATTTTTTTAACTGAGCGCCGGTGAATCAGCAAGTTCTCGCCGCTGAGCTTTGTATGGGCATTGTTGAAATCTTCAGATTGCGATTATGGTTCTGATCAATTAAAGTCAGAGGAGGATTAACAGTCTATATGCTGTGTCTTTCCATGGTATTCAGTTGATCTTTCATTCTTCGTTGTAGAAAACCAGCTGTTTTATAACGTTGGGCTACAAGGCAGACTCAGACTCGTTCTCATTTAGTGGCTATTCCTGCGATGAGGTTGACGGCACAGAGTCTCAATACCCATGATTAAAGTTTGGCTTGCACAATGCCCATCGGATTTCAAACCCTGATGCTTAAATTATAGATTTCGTTTGACCTACGGTTAACCTTCCAAATAAAACTACTAGTCAATTTTATTGATGTATGTGTTAAGTTGTGTAATAAACAAGTAATTATCAATTTGTCATAATGTGTTAATTTACATTTGATTATGTTTGTAATCTAGATAAAAGTTTAAAATTCCTTGTTAAAGGGAGTAGAATTGAACTTCCCTTGCCTATTGCTCATGTACATAGGGCGTTGCTAAACACTGCACACTGCATGCACGCCTTCGGGATAAATCATGAGAAGCCACACAAGCAAAATATATTGCAGTTAAGTCTCATGATACATTCGACAGAGGTCGGATGGTGAAAGGTGAATTTCTCTCATTGTGATCAAAGCCACCAAATCAAGCACTGAAGACGAATGCCCTAAACAAGTTGAAAACCATGGCTACGGGAGTGACTATCCAATTTTGATTTCAACTGGGTTGCTTAATGTCACAAAAATATCGGATGAGAAAGTGATCAAAATGACATAGATGGTGCTAGTCAAGGATTTTCTCCATATTTAGAAGAACTTCGACTTATGTGATGAGACTGAGTCAGCTAGTCAGCTATCCCAACATACTTCAAATCATAAGTACATAACGTAACTAACCCGAACTCAACCTCAACTAACCAAACCCAACCTAACTTGATCTATGTATGCATGTATTTATGTATGAATGTATCTTTACATATATGTATGTATGCTTGTATCTGTCTCTCTGTCTATCGATCTATCTATCTACGTGTATCTATCTATCTTTTTTATTATTCTATATTCCTACTTACTTACCTACCAGCTACCTATCTACCTACTTATTTATCTATTAACCCTATTACCTACCTTTTTACCTACCTAGTACCTATATGCATGCAAACGTTTTGCATACAACCATCCATCAGTTCTTTCAGTTCCAGCGGCGCCACACAAATTTCTTATTACAATTACAATTACCATCTTCTCCGGCGTTCTGTGATAGTATCTGCCTCCAGATGGAGCGTCGATCCCCAGGGTCGAAGGCTGCCCTCAGGTCGACATAGGCAATCCACCGCGGTTGTCTAAAAATTGTATAGTTTTGGGTCAGACTGTTCAGGGTGAATATTCGATCGATTTGTGGATCTCAAAAAAGTCTGATCTCCCTACACTCAGCTTAAGCAGGTGTATTCTAACCCTTTTCAGAAGAAGGCCTGCAAAGAACTTGCCGAGCACTGACAGCAATAAAATGCCGTAGTAGTTCTTTCAGTACCAACGGCTGCCTTGTAAAAGGTAAGCGTAATCCCTCTGGTCTAATCTATTGACACCAAGACAGAGTACCAGACGCCTGTAGTCACACGGGAGAGTCATTCGTCATAAAGTTTCCACTAGTCAGCATTGCCTTAAATATTTTCCAACAAATATCTTAGCTAGCTGCTCATTTTGAAAATTTGTCTGCAAAGCATATTTTTCAGTTCATTTCTAAGTTGCTTAAATTGATTTCAGTAGAAATTTTTAAGCATTCAAAATAAAGGCGAGAGGTTTATTACACGATTTCAGAAGAGTGGACATCATCCAGGAGTTTCTAATTTTATGGGAGCTTTTATTTCTGTTTTCAATAACTGGGAAAGTTTTGTCATACAGTTTCGTTTATTGTTCACAAATATTTTATATGCAGAGGATGGGTAGAACAGTAGTGCGTGGCATTATCCAATCGCAGTTAATAAAAGACGTGCGAAATGAGGTAAACGCTTTTTTATTTGCCGTCTACTTGACAAACTACATTGGTTAGGCATTCTTGCCGCACAGAGGTCAATGCAAACAGGATTGGCAAGTAATCAGATGTATCATTTATCGCAATTGACGAATCTTGATTATAGGAAAGGATATTTTATAAGAAGCTAGCAATTAATGTAGCATTTGAAGCGATTATTCTTGTGGGTCATAATATTCTTGTCAACAGATGATGGAACGTCAAACTATAAAAATACGTTGATTGGATAATCATAGCCAATTCGTAACAGATCAATATGAAATCTCAAGCCAATATAATTTTCCTATTTTAGCCGGGCAACTGTCTCAACCTGTTCAAAAGCCACATCTTCTCTAATAAAAAATCCAAAAACTCCACCTCTAGAGCCACTTCTACATAGATAAAGTTGAACACGGGAATAGTGACTGCATCTTCTGTGTCACAATTAAGCCATGTTTATGTGGCTGCAAGAACACTGGCATTAGACCAAAAGCAAATGTATATCGACAAGTTTCTGCAGCAGTCTTCTGCAGAATGAATGCGCAACAGAAATACAGTTGTTCTGATGTGGCGGTACAGCAGTTTAGGACATTTGTTCCCTGGGCACATAGACGTAAGAGCCTAAATTTATATTATTATAGAAATTCATATCAGCACAAATATCTGGATTCATTAACAGTACACGTCCTGCATCAAATTAATCGATGAGATTAAATTTCATCTGATCAGGATTTGTGTGACGAGGAGCTGACATACGGTCGCTGTCATGTGTGTACTAATGCGAGAAACCAACATCTGTACACGCGGTCGTCCATCATGCATGTATATTATGCATGTACATTTCTTTGTTTATATCTACGCATGTTTGGATGGATGGATGGATGTATGCAAACCTTTTGCATGCATATAGTTACTAGGTAGGTGAGTAGGTAGGTAAATAGGTAGATAATAAGGGTTAAAGGTAAATAAGTAGGCAGATAGGCAGCTGATAGGTAGGTAAGTAGGTATATAAAATAATAGAGAGATAGATAAATACATGTACATAGATGAATGGATCCACCGACAGATACATACATTCATACATACCTTCATACATATATACATACATACATACATACATAGATCAAGTTAGGTTGGGGTAGGTTATTTTAAAATGAGTTCGGGTTAGTTACGTTATTTACTTATGGTTTTAAGTATGGTAGGATCCGAATCGGAAACTATACATGGCTTACATTGTTATGCTGACTAGTTGACCTCAATCTCATCACATAAGTCGAAGTTCTTCTAAAAATGCAGAAAATCCATGATAATCCTGTGTAATTATGTTCATTTTCTCATCCGATATTTTTCTGACATTAAGCAACCAAGATGCATTCAAAATTGGATAGTCACTCCCGTAGCCATTTTTTCAACTTGTTTAGGGCATTCGTTTTTCAGTGCTTCATTTGGTGGCTTTGATCATAATGAGAGAAAAACACATTTCATCCTTCGACCCCTGTCGAAAGTATTATGACCCTGGGCTGCAATATATTTTTCTTGTGTGGCTTCTCATGCCTTCATCTTGAAGGCGTGCATGCAGTGTGCAGTGTTTAGCAACGCCCTATGTACACGAGCAATAGGCAAGGGAAGACCCATACTACTCCCATCAACAAAAGATTTTAAATGCTTATTTCAGATTACAAACAGCATCAAATGTAAACGAACACGTTTTGACACGATGATAAATACTTGTTCATTACACAAGTTAACACATGCAGCAATAAAAGTGGCTAGTAGGTTGATTAGGAAGGTAAAGCAAAGGACAAACAAAATTTATCATTTAAGCGTCAGGCTTTTGAAATCCTATGAGCCTTGTGGAAGCCAAACATTTATAAGGGATAACGAAACCATAGGCCGGCAACCACGTCGCAGGAGTATGCTCTAAATGAATACGAGCCTGAGCCTGTCCTGTAGTCCAACGTTACAATACAGCTGGGTTTCTACAACGAAGAATGAAAGACCAACTGAACACCATGAAGATACACAGCATATAGACTGTTAATCCTCCTCTGACCTTAATTGATCAGAACCATGATCGTAATCTCAAGATTTGTATAATGCCCATACATAGCTCAGCGGCGAGGACTTGCTGATTCACAGGCGCTCAGTTTAAAAAATCGCCATTCAGATAAGATTTCATGTTGAGATCCAAGGGTCAGACAGGTAGACAGTCAAACAGCTACGTCGGCTGGTGTTTGAAATTGAAACGGCAAGGAAGATAAAAGGAAGGGAGGAATCCGAATAAGCAGAGGTCATAGTCGTAATACTAAATCACGTGCAACCATACGTATTGGACGAAAGGACTCAAACTTGGCTATCTATGATAACGAAGCTTGTCTTGTTATTGGCATATCTGAAATTCGCATTGCTAAAATGTCAGCGACTACAGAAGAAATCGATTATGTAAACCGTTGAGTAAAGGTGACGTATTTGTTTAATGACCTCCTTGCATGCTTTGGTAGGTTTAAACAAAGTATATTGAGCTCTAGTCTCTCATGAGAGCCAGTTCGTCGTTTTAAACAGCTAAGTTTATTGCAGTTCTTTTAATAATAGATTGTACAAATGTACAAAATGTACATATTTCGAGGTGGTGAAGATAATATATTAGACAAATTATAACATGGACCAAATGATGAACAGCAAACTGCAACAGTGTAATATGAACGTAAGTTCGCATTAACCTGTTCTTCTATATAGATTTCAAAAGTGTACAAAGTACCTTCTTAACGCCGTTCACTAGGACACTGAATTCTCCGAACAGATAAATCGTTAGGCCATCGCTTTTAAATTTCTTCTGCCACCCAATAGCAAAATTGCAAACATTCATTATTTTATAATATGATGCAAGTGGTTATTGCTATTGATTGAAAGAACTAAGACAAAATAAAAGTGGACTGGATAGGTGTCTTGAAGAAGCGCTACATAAATTACTAATTCAATCAGCAATGCTAAAAGTAATAGTAAATAGTAATAGTAATAATAGCAGTAGAAACAGGAAGATTATTAGTCATCGTTATCAGTGTCAATGTCACAGTCGTCGTCACAGTCATCGTCAGGGTCATGATAATATTAGTAGTGTATAGTAAGACATGTATATATCAGGACTCCTACTATCATAATCGTAATCGCAAACTCTGCATTTCTAAAGTGATACTTAGAAGCTAAGCACAGGCAGCAGCTTACCGACGAGCGCTGTGTCAAGTAAGAGGGGTTGTTCACTGATACCGCTTGAAGATCAAATCTCGTAGCCAGGAGACCGTAGAGCGAAGGTGCCAGCGGTGCTGTTACGTTGGGTTGTGTTCAGGGTGAGAGATATGGAATGGTAGCAGCAGATGGTTCGGATTAAGATTTAATATAGCCCCAAAAATACAGAACCTCTCAAAAACTTGGCGTGCTTGGCCATCTAAGTTTTCCATACAGATTCAACTGAAGGTGGATCGAAAATGTAGGCTGAGTAGTCAAGTGAAATCGTACGTGTGAAAGAACTGTTCCAATAGAACTCTCTGACAAAGAAGAAAGTATCATGGGTTTGGGTTGATGAGAGTGCAGCAGAGCGCAACGATCGCGGACACAGCTGACTCGAGGCTGGAACACAAGTTCAGTGAAGAGGAAGAGGATTTTGGTCTCGTATCGTCAAGTCTGGAACGGTAGAGCTTCTAATGAGTTTCTCTTGAAGCAGTGCTATACAAATTCGTGATTATAATTAGAGCTACACGAGGATCTTGAATGTTACTCGTCTTTCAAGAGAAACGCACTGCATAATGTCTCACATTAATATACGAGAACATGGACAAGTAGATCGCAGCTTAAAGAGCACTTTGAGGACAGATTAGCACTGTCCCAACTGGAATATTAGCCAGTACTTAGTATTTGTAACATTATAGTAAAATGAAGTAGCTACGGTTGGTGACATCTCAAGGAATGATAATATGACTAATATTAACATAAATAGATAATCGTAGTTATGTGTAATAACAGATGTACAGTAATAGTGAAACCTACCTGAACTACAGTACCATAATCTTTTTCCAATTGGAATTTGTGCCTAGTCTGTTTGCTCATGAAGTCAGTGGCAAACTTCATGGCCTTAAGAGTGAATGGATCGTTCACTATTAAGTAATCAGCATTCGAAACATAGGCATGGTTGAAGATTAGCACAGCGAATGTTAGATATACGAAGCTCATGATGAGATTTACGAAAGTGATGCTCCTTTCGGATATCTCTTAAACTGCTGTGGAGAATCGTGGGGTATCGACACTATTTGCCAGGAATAAGTTTTCCCTATAACACAGATATACAACCTCATATAACATTTCAGTTTGATGACATCTGCTATCGGTAATGATCAATAGATAATGACAGATTTCTTGTTGGTAGATATCTCAGCCGCTGTCAATCTGTGTATTAGGGAGAAATTAGGAAAAGAGAATGAGAGGCATATATAGAAGAAGAAACAAAGAGGCTGTTAAAGGCAGATACTGAGGATTTGGCTTGAATTTGGTGACTGAGGGTAAATATAGCAATTCTGTTATGAAATCCTGAAGGCTAAGGTCAGCAGAATATTGCTTTGCTAAAGCTAAAGGTTTTCCTTCCAGATCACTTGTAGACATGGTCAGATATTTCCACAAGAAGTCAAACTTTTCAGCCAACAGCTGCTAAAGAGCACTTAAACGGACAGTTAATCCTGCTGTAACATTATCTTTCAAGACATAAAACACAGAATTTCTGAAGTAGGCCTCTTCTGGCGATTAATCTGTGTCATTCGTTTCCATCAAGTTGGCATCAGGTGTGTTGTCATCATGCAGCCTCTCGCTCGCGACTAACTCCACCACGTCGACGAGAGTTTTATTTCTACAGTATGTTAAGGTTTGATGCAACCAGCTTGCCTTCATTCCACATGCATTTCCAGTTGTTTCGAGTTTTGTCAAATCTTCCAGAAGTTTTTCAATGTTTGCTACTTTGACATCCAATGTGGCATCTCTGGCTTGAATGACCTAGTTGCAGTTATCTGTGCGAGCTAATATTTTGTACCACACAGCTGATATTAACACACACACAAAAGACATCACATAGGATAAAACTCCATGGACCTCATTTCTTGTTTTGGCTGTTAAGTTTAGCTCTAGAAGGTCTTCCAATGCTAATTTAATGCCAGGCAGGTGAGCTGAAAAAGGCTTTACACTTACAACACGATCTGACCATCTCGTTTCAGACATACCATGAAGAGAACAAGCATTGCGGTTTACCAATATTCCCACCGTTTAGAGCTGGAACAGTAGACAGTTTGAATTGTTCCAAAAAAGGTTATTGCTTCAGGTATGCATTCAACAGCATCATTCCCACACACGTTAAGTATGTGACAACCACAAGGTGAAAAAATTGCTGCAGAGCACTGTTCTTGTATTTTTGCTTGACCGCCGTTGTATTTTCCTGCCATATTTGCCCCATTGTCATAGGCTTGAGCTCTACAGTCACTCAAAGGAATAGCATGCTCTTTCAAGGTAACAGTTATCAACTGAGCGATATCCTCCCCTCTTTTGTTACTACAATCTGCAAACTTGAGAAAACCTGGTGGGCAAAAACCTGGAGTCTGGAATAAGGCTAAAGGTCTCCAGCGAGTCCTCTGACTTCTCACGCCTCTAAGCCAATATCGAAGAGCAAGGTGACACCCGCATTATTAGAACAGTCTGAAGTTTTGAGCAGAATCTATTTAATGTTAAATTTAATGTTACATTTTGTGGGCCCCAAGGACCCTCCGGGCTCCGGAGCGATGAACCGGCTGCACCCCCTCTCATAGGCCCTGAAGACGTGAGATGTGAAGGCATTTCTTCTGTTAGTAGATGACGCAGCGTCTGCACAGGAGAGGCATTCGACATTTCAGTAGATTTCAATCCAAAGACTCTTCTTGCCCTTACTTCACCAAATCCGAAATTTTCACGATTGATGACGACATGCAGGTAATGTAATGTAATGTATTATGTTATATTGGCCAATTTATATAAGGTCTGTTACAGAACAAACTACTTGGGTTGTTACTGACTTGAAAGGCAATAAGTGATGTTATGCACTATTAAGCGCCAAAATTTCTTATCATAACACAAAGGTTCTATATACTTCATAAAGCAAAAATTCCGCTAGATCCGGGTTGCAAGGACACTTTTAGAGTCAGGGTGACAAATAGGAATTCAAAAACGTGGGAGCAAATGAGAAGTATTGGTGATTATCTTCTGATCTCTGGCGCAATCATTATTGGTGGGACGAAATTGGAGATCAGGCCGACAAGATTGAATATCTATAATTTTTCTGGTTCGTACTTGTAACTGCCTATTGCGTGGCGCCTTTCCAAAAACTAATAAGCTATTTTAAATGTCATTAAGAACAGAACATTGCTCACATAAATAGAAGAGTCATGGGTAGGAAGCCCGCACGCAAAACCCAACCAAAATCTGGTTTGCGTCTTTGAGGACTCGGAACTCTCACTTCAAATTCTCACCATCTCTATCTTGTCTAACCTACATTTAGATTCATCGATTTATTCATTCAACACAGATGCACCAGATGGGACAGAGATTAAACCTATGAGCCAGCGAAATGTCTGTAGAAAGACTTTGAGGCTAACTAACAATCGACTTTCGCTTAGCGGTTGGTTTAATAGGGCCTACAGTCCACATGCACACATTATCGTGCTTGTTTAATCGAAGCTGCCATCTGTCGTAAAACACATGTATGTCGATAATGTGTATTTTAATTCGATGTGTCCCAATATGTTAAACGCACGGCAGATATTAACAGCATACATGCTTAACAGCAAATTAAATTTGTTTTGTGTATGTATGTATGCATGTATGTATGTATGTACTGAGCATACAAAATAGCAAACGTAATTCAAAACTTGTATACCGCCGCTTCAAAGAGAAACTATTCACCAGCGTTCTCGACTCTTTACGCTAGCCTAAATGGCGACAGTCGATGAAGGTCAAAAATGACTGTGATCAGCGACGGTATGCAAATTGTGTTATTACATTTGCAATGTTGTATACATCCATACATTCATTCATAAAAACAAAGCTAATTTATTGTACTACTTATTGGCATATTTACGCGAGGTGCTATTGAAATGCTCGTGTGACATAATGGGACATAATGATTTCAAACATATGTTATCCACCATTGATCTGTCTTAAAAACTAATAAGTCAATCCAAGCGTGAATTGGTTTTAAGGGTTTGGCAGTCGACGGTTGTTCACCTTGGTTAAACAAGCGTCGTGATGTGCAGCCTGTACACGTATGCTATCTTAAATCAGCCGTCAAGTGCAGGTCGATATTCAGATGGCCTCAGAATCTGTCTCTGGACTCCATATAAAGGAATCCTTTCCTCGTTTTCTTTGCCTTGTATCTTGTGGAAAGATAGACGAACAAAACATTTGTTAAATATTTGAGTCGATATAATTTAAAAGGAAACATTTCTACAGGTATAGTTGAGGGGTTTTCAGTATACGAGTTCTTCATTGTTTAAACTGCTATGTGACATGCGCCTTCTTTCATACCTTGTTCGTATGATAGACGTGTTTAGTTTTGAGATAGTTATTTTCAGTCTAGATTGCTAGAATTATTTTCGCATATATTATGTCACAAATGCAAGTTTATTGAACAGGAAGAATTCTGAACGGCCATTAACTAACTTAATAAAATTAATTTCACCGTTGTATGGCAATCCCAATACTGGTTCTTTATCGAACACTGGTCATTGTCCAGATTCTCTTCACAAAGCACTCCATATCACAGGGTCCTTTCCTCGTTTTACTCGTCGTGCAAACTCATGAACAGTCCGATTCTATGCCTACGTAGGATTGTGACATTAAACTTCGAATCAGAACATAAGCGATACCTCGTCCTTTTTCTGTGCTCATCGAAAATTTGAGCTCCGTCTAACAGTTATGCAGGCCCGGATTCACCACTCGATTCTATCCAATTTACTTATCCATCGTAGCCAACCTTTCCTAAACTTTAAGATTTCGACTGAACCTTTCTAACGTTAAAACAATACAAATGACAGGTAACATAGCAAAAAGCTAAGTGCTTGTTTTCAAAGCATACCACTGGAGCAGATGACCAACAAAAGATCCAAAATATATTGGCGAGTAATACTTCTTGTTTTACGCGTGTGATTTGCATTAAGCGGTCTGTGCATTTTTTTAATTAATGAAGTGTTACAGTTGACTGCGTCTCGGCCATCGGCACTTCTAACCAAGTTCATTAATATTCTCGACATTTAAGTTGGCGTGTTTCTCGGCTAAAAACTTAGCCGTGGCAATGAAAAGTCTGAATAGCTTTTTAGTCAGAGGTTTGCTCAACAAGGATAACACAATTCTTTATTTACAATCGGTTGCAGATGTCCGAAAATAACAGGTTCTTGAAAGTCGTAAATCTCTTTTAATGGGCTCGCTTAATCGCTTAAAATAGTGTCATAAGGTTTATATCTCTGCAGTGACTGAAAATTTCAGCTAAAGAAGTTTGAAGAAGCATCGATTGCTGAAGTCCAGTGATATCCTTTCATCCTGTGATCATGAGGCCGTCGTATTTCATCGTTGCAATGGTGTTCCTGATCCACACACCAAAATTTAAAGCTGCTACGTTCCAATTTATGCCAGGCGAACCGTTTATTCTTGGTGCCATCGACATCGCCATTGGCATGATGGAACAGCAGAGTGGCTACGACATCACATTTGTGCAGGATTTTGGAGGCAGTGGATATGTAAGTGTTTCAATAATTCCTAGCCATATTTTAAAGTCATCGTTCAGCGATTCACTTGTTCGGTTTGCGAGCGTGTTAAATATTTTAAATAAATAAAATGAAATAAATTACTAAATAGCAGTCATGCTTAGTAATTCACATAATTTACTGTTTAAGCTGAAATCATAGTTGCATTTATAGTGGGACTTACAATGAGCATAACATGGATTTTAAGCAGTTCAGCTGACATTACATCTGTTTTAGAACTACTTCATCATTAACTACGATTAAAATGTTTTCAAGTGCCTCCTATTCTACGTGTCCAAAGTTTCTTATAACTTTACTTTCCGTCCTTATTATCTCAAGCTACCTCTTACTTTCGCCCAATAATCTTTCATTTGCGATAATGAATTTATTTACCACAACATTCACGCCAACAAAATTTATTCCACAGAAAATTACTGCCATATTTACATGTAGTTGCATACAGATTCGTAATTGTATACTCCAGATTTCTTCAGCAACAAACAAGCCAAGTCACGAGAATCAGCTTATGCAAGTGCCCTTAGTCAAAACAAAATCGATGAGGCATGTATGGTCGGATTATGTTCAAAGTGCTTTACCATACGTCAGTCAGATAGAGAGGAAGAATATCTGAAAACCTGAGACATTCTAGAAAAGCCAGTCTATAAAGAGGAGACTCCTCGGTGAGCTGAAAATGTGTTGAAGTAATTCAAACGAAACAGTGCTCACGCGCAGTCATGATAGTGAAACCTGATTTAACAAACACTCCACATCTATCTTCAGAATGTACTGATTTACAGAAAGCCTGCACATGACGAGAATGCGAAAATTACACAATAAAATGCAATAAAGGTGCGTCGATAAGCGGCATTAAGACTATGACTTATGGCCTTAAAGCAATTGACGAAATTTCTTGTGTGTTCTGTTTCTGTGCGGCAGACAGACTACCAGAATGGAGGGGAGAAGATCTTTTCTGAGGCAAAGCTGAGTATTGAGGTGAATGGCGAAGAGGAGGTATGTAAATTTTCTATGAAGCTTTTAGCCCGGCTTCCGGTGCTTTTTATAGCCACGGAAAATGCAAAGGATTAGAATTTATCATTGGTGAATGTTGGCTTTCTTATTGATGCTCTTGCCAATTTACGTAGTTGTCTGAGATTATATGCAAGCCATATTACAAAAATTCTTCATCGACGTTAATTATTTAATTTTTTATAACATTTAAATGCTGCCAGTATTTAATAATAAAGCAGCAATCGATGGTGTAAAGCAATTTTGATTGAGGGACTTGCTAACTTTCTTAAATTATAATTATTTTCATATCTTAAGTTACCCGTTATCTTCTCATAACAACAATAAGCTATTTATTGCTGTTCAATTCTGGTTAGTTTGACATGATATTTAGAGACCAAGGAAGTCTCAGTATCACTTCAATAGGATACAAAGCATGTTGGATATCTATCTACATTTTTCATTGCGGTGCAAACAAGTGAAATAAACTGAACAAATAGCTCAATAATTAAGTTACTTATTTTTAAATTAACATTAACTGGTAAGAGATTTTTAAGACAAATTCTCAGTGCTTAGTGCACTCATTGCCTCCGAATTGATTGTTTCTGCTTCTTTTCTTTTGCCCGTCATATGTCCGTTTAGTAGGTCATTTGTATGAACGTAAGGGTCTCACATGTATGTTCATGTCCTTTTGTCATATGCTCTTTTGTCATATGCTCTTTTGTCATATGCTCTTTTGTCATATGCTCTTTGTCATAATGCCCTCTATCCATTTATCGATCTCAACGGCGTGTCTTCCATTTCGAGTGGCATCAGAAGCCGAAAACAGAAAATCGTGTAGCAAAAAAATATTTGAATGATACCATCACAGATTTGATGAAACAAAAAACAAGAATTTTGAATTAGATACAAATTAGCTTTCTGTAAATTCTTAAATATTTTAAATCATGCGATATTTTAAAATTTAGAATTCGCATACGAATTTTAAAATGTCTTGTGCTGTGACTTCTAACTTCTTAACCACTACGATCTCGGCAGCATAAGCACTGCAACCTACTGTTTCAGAGATTTTGCATTTCCACTTGGTAAAAACCATTACCTATACTTAAGCCATACATACGACCGTCAGCAACAATTTCACTACATCGCAGCCTGTTATTACGCTTTATTCTGACGTTGTCGTCGTTTGTATGTTGAAGGAAACTGACTGCAAATTTGAATTTCACACAGAGATGCACTGGAGTGGAGAGGTCACAGTGAACAGCTACGAATGCAATGAAGTAGCTGGTGTATTGCTTCAATATCCTTAAAGTGTTTACCTGCCACTCGGCACATCCTCTGGAAAACAGAGAAAGAACTTTCGAAAATCCAAATTTGAGCTTTAACCTTAAACTCTGAATTAGTAGTAACTTAGATGAGTTGGACTTCAGGTCGTGTTCTACGCTTTAAGAATTTCTCTTACTGGAACATTTCAAAGTTTACTAATGACACAATATTTATTTAATTTCCTGGCTATTTGGCACTTGATTATGTATCTTCATGCTAAAGATGTCATACCATTTGAAGACTAGAATAGTTTCTATCCTCTGTCAGTGTTAAAACGTTATGTCTATAAACCCTTGGCATAAACAGTGTTTCATACACCGTTTAAGCCGCTTTATAGGCTTCATAGTTTGGTCGAACCGCTCGCTAACAAATCTGTAAAATCTTTGTGAATTTGGAAATTTTTATCTGCATGACTAGCAACCGGTTATATGAATGAAAAATAAATTTCTAAAGCTTTGCTCCGTTTAGTTATGCTTATTTCTGAAATTGTTATGCACCACAACTCTGTTTGCACTCACATCCTCCGCGTCCATCAGACGAAGTAGGCTGCCACCTCAGGTGGTACAATTTTAGGGTGGAATAAAGGCGTCCATCCTTTACAGAAACTTACGCGATTGCGTACTCCATTACTACCTGACATGAATACTTTCCACAAGCCATCTATTATCAATGTCACACAAGGGAAGTTGGATTTGAACCCAGGTAAGAGGCCAAAAGGCGATGCATATTGGCTGCTTGAGCATCCAGCCAACTCCATATAATTAGGGAATATAAATAATATGCCTTACTCTCCTCCTTTCGATCTAAAATTCTCAAATTTCGTATTCTGTTCTTTACCGTCCAGATGGCTGTTTCTGACAGCCTCGACAAGACTTATTAAGTCACTTGCACTTTGACTTCATTCACTACGTTTGGTCAGATCTATGCCCAAAATGATACTGGACATTAAACACACCACAACGTAATACGTAGTGCTCCATTATCTGTTATTTAAAACCGGTTATTGATTTGTTTTTGCACCCGCGGATCACGTGCTGGCTGGTACCATCCAAGCATGGTGAGGATGATGTGGTTGGCTGGCGGAGTCCTGCCGGCTGGCGGACTGATGTCAGCAGTGATTATTGCCGACGCACATTTTATCAGATTGACGCTCGCGTGGGAAAACAAGATTACGCTGTAATGCATCTGGTTGTTGTTTGGACAATCCATTATTGCGCAATAACGGGAGGCCGGTCTAAACCAGTTTGTACTGGTCTGCTGTCTTGGCGGGAAAGGGCCTATATGAGCAATGGATATGCAATGCAAAAGAGGGCGAAGATTTGTAGGCTCTCTGCTGCAATCATTCTAGACATTCGACCCAATAAGGTGAATCCTGCTGCCAGTTCTACAATGTTTCCCAACCTGTTTGTCATCCATCATCGGGGTGATTCCACCACTGTCTGGATGTTTGAGAAGGACCGACAACTCATTAATAAATGTTGATGGCGGCAACGAAGCAGGGTGGTAGATGGAGAGATAATGATTGGGCCACGTGGTGTAGAAAACGAGCAAAGGATGACCTTAAAGATGGTAAAGGTAAAATCGAAATTGACTCGGTTCGCTTTCAGATTTTCCCGATGCCAATCATTCCATCGCCTCCTGGATCAGAATTGAGAAGATCAGACATACGGATTTGAATTTTCACGACATTAAACCTTTTCAGGGCGGGACCTTGAAATACAGAATCGGATGCTGACTGGTATCACGTCGCTACTGCAACGAAGATGTCAAGATCATGACTGGTGTTGGCATCAGCTGCCGAATTGTATTTGTTTCCACTGCTGCGGACATTCCATGTCCTAAGCAGGTGCCCAGAAGATTGAATTCTGCCGTCATCAGAATTCATCACAGGTAAATGAGAAGTGTTTGTTTTGCTAAGACTTCGGACGTCATATCGCAACGAAAACAATGTTTTCCTCATCACATACTTCACTGTCAGGCCATCAAGGACGCCGAACATCAAGGTCGAAAATTCGGTAGAATATTTTAATTTATTAGAAATTTACTGAGTGAGATTCTCAACGCTTTGCCCAAGAACTTCTCTGAGAAACTATCGAATTCAGTTTTATATAAACAATGAAAATTACAGAATTAACAGAAACTCCGCACGAGACAGCCTGACTGGAGTAAACACGCCCAGTGGAGCCAACATTCCAATCACGGCCATTCACCAGATATCTGTGTCCACTGAAGAAAGTCAAGACCATTTCGAAATGTCACCGCACAACAGTTTCTAGAATAGTGGAACTCCTTCGAGATTTCACGGACTCCAATAGATTTGAATATTCTTTCGAGGCTTCAAGAAACGTCTCGAATAGGCCCTCAAGACTATATAATGCCTGACCGCCCAGGGAGCACATATCAGACAGAGATACAGCAAAGAGCTCAACAACGAGGGATCAGCTACACAGTAGATTTAGATATATTTCAAACAGAACAATACGCAAGAATCATACATACTATCGAAGAAACAGCACATAGCCCTGTTCCAACCCACTCATTAGTCTTTCTTCAATTTTTCCTCATTCTTGCTTTTCTGGCCAATCCTGTTTGGCTGTGGCTCAGGAGGTGGGTACAATCAAGTTTTTTTTAATAGCAATTACAAGTGCCAACAAGAAACATTAGAGATATTCCATCCTGTCTGCCCGATCTGAAAATTTCGTCCCACCGGTAGTGGTTCCGCCAGAGACCAGAACATAATCACCCATACATCTCATTCGCTCCCATTTTTTAAAATTCTTCATTTATCACACTGACGCTGAAAGTGACCATACAATCAGGATCTAGCGGATTTTTAACTTTATGGAGTATATAGAACCTTTGTGTTATGATAGGAAATTTTTGTTTGTTAATGACTTACTGAACATGCGGTGCATTACTCTATGCGTCTTCAAATATATTGCTAAAACACATTGCTAAAATGTCAGCGACTACAGAAGAAATCGATTATGTAAACCGTTGAGTAAAGGTGACGTATTTCTTTAATGACCTCCTTCCATGCTTTGGTAGGTTTGAACAAAGTATATTGAACTCTAGTCTCTCATGAGAGCCAGTTCGTCGTTTTAAACAGCTAAGTTTATTGCATTTCTTTTAATAATAGATTGTACAAATGTACAAAATGTACATATTTCCAGGTGGCGAAGATAATATATTAGACAAATTATAACATGGACCAAATGATGAACAGCAAACTGCAGCAAATATGAACGCAAGTTCGCGTTAACCTGTTCTTCTATATAGATTTCAAAAGTGTACAAAGTACCTTCTTAACGCCGTTCACTAGGACACTGAATTCTCCGAACAGATAAATCGTTAGGCCATCACTTTTAAATTTCTTCTGCCACCCAATAGCAAAATTGCAAACATTCATTATTTTATAATATGATGCAAGTGGTTATTGCTATTGATTGAAAGAACTAAGACAAAATAAAAGTGGACTGGATAGGTGTCTTGAAGAAGCGCTACATAAATTACTAATTCAATCAGCAATGCTAAAAGTAATAGTAAATAGTAATAGTAATAATAGCAGTAGAAACAGGAAGATTATTAGTCATCGTTATCAGTGTCAATGTCACAGTCGTCGTCACAGTCATCGTCAGGGTCATGATAATATTAGTAGTGTATAGTAAGACATGTATATATCAGGACTCCTACTATCATAATCGTAATCGCAAACTCTGCATTTCTAAAGTGATACTTAGAAGCTAAGCACAGGCAACAGCTTACCGACGAGCGCTGTGTCAAGTAAGAGGGGTTGTTCACTGATACCGCTTGAAGATCAAATCTCGTAGCCAGGAGACCGTAGAGCGAAGGTGCCAGCGGTGCTGTTACGTTGGGTTGTGTTCAGGGTGAGAGATATGGAATGGTAGCAGCAGATGGTTCGGATTAAAATTTAATATAGCCCCAAAAATACAGAACCTCTCAAAAACTTGGCGTGCTTGGCCATCTAAGTTTTCCATACAGATTCAACTGAAGGTGGATCGAAAATGTAGGCTGAGTAGTCAAGTGAAATCGTACGTGTGAAAGAACTGTTCCAATAGAACTCTCTGACAAAGAAGAAAGTATCATGGGTTTGGGTTGATGAGAGTGCAGCAGAGCGCAACGATCGCGGACACAGCTGACTCGAGGCTGGAACACAAGTTCAGTGAAGAGGAAGAGGATTTTGGTCTTGTATCGTCAAGTCTGGAACGGTAGCGCTTCTAATGAGTTTCTCTTGAAACAGTGCTATACAAATTCGTGATTATAATTAGAGCTACACGAGGTTCTTGAATGTTACTCGTCTTTCAAAATAGAAACGCACTGCAATATGTCTCACATTAATATACGAGAACGTGGACAAGTAAATCTCAGCTTAAAGAGCACCTTGAGGACAGACGAGAACTGTCCCAACTGGAATATTAGCCAGTACTTAGTACTTGTAACATTATAGTAAAATGAAGTAGCTACAGTTGGTGACATCTCAAGGAATGATAATATGACTAATATTAACATAAATAGGTAATCGTAGTTATGTGTAATAACTGATGTACAGTCATAGTGAAACCTACCTGAACTACAGTACCATAATCTTTTTCCAATTGGAATTGGTGCCTAGTGTGTTTGCTCATGAAATCAGTGGCAAACTTCATGGCCTTAAGAGTGAATGGATCGTTCAGTTTAAGTAATCAGCATTCGAAACATAGGCATGGTTGAAGATTAGCACAGCGAATGTTAGATATACGAAGCTCATGATGAGATTTACGAAAGTGATGCTCCTTTCGGATATCTCTTAAACTGCTGTGGAGAATCTTGGAGAATCGACACTATTTGCCAGGAATAAGTTTTCCCTATAACACAGATATACAACCTCATATAACATTTCAGTTTGATGACATCTGCTATCGGTAATGATCAATAGATAATGATAGATTTCTTGTTGGTAGATATCTCAGCCGCTGTCAATCTGTGTATTAGGGAGAAATTAGGAAAAGAGACTGAGAGGCATATATTGTAGAAGAAACAAAGAGGCTGTTAAAGGCAGATACTGAGGATTTGGCTTGAATTAGGTGACTATTCATATTTATGTAAAACTGGCAGTTTAAAAATGATTGTCAACGCCTATACAATTGAAATGACACATATAGAAATCCAAATGTTAAAATCTATATTTTTCAGTTAAAACATATTATGAAACTTATGATTTAGACTGTTTAAGAGTTTTGTTGATGATTTAGACTGTTTAAGGGTTTTGTTGAAAAATCCATTTCACCTTAATTTCTTAATGATCCCAACAAAGGTTACAATGATCACAAATGTCTACATCTTGTGGGCGATACCAAAGAAGAACATACCAGCTGCCAGCTCTTCTGACTGTTTGCCGATGGCAAGGTGTAGGCAAAATGATATTTGTGCCTTACATTCGGTCGCTATTTTAAAAACAAGAATTAATTGGGATTAATCTAAAAGCCCGCATTTGGGGTAGACGAATTTCAAATTCAATAACAAGCAATTTCTCATTATGATTAACTCTTTCATAATAAAATTATTCACAGAGTTCAGAACACTAATTAGGCCTACCGTATCTTTTAAAATGCAAATGCAAATCTGAAAGTTAGTGCATACATTAAGTCACCGAGGTTAAAGTGGATGGGTGATAAAGGCAGAGGCTATCCCATGACAACTCGTAATCATCTCTTGATAATTACGGGTTGTCCCGGTCGAACAGCTTAGTATTCATGGCAAATTGCTTAAGTATGGAAAACGGCGTATATTTAATCCCGATTCAGTCCATAGCCCCAAACCGATTGACTAGAAATATAATATATATGGATGATTGTGTTATGGAGACGGTAGGGTGGTCTATCGGTAACGAGTTTGGTCAATGAACATGTGATTGCGGGTTCGACTGCGTTTAACGACCCTGGGCAAGTTGTATGGATACATCGTGCCTCTGTTACCAAGCAGTATAACTTGTATTCTGTTAATTAGTTCAACAAGTCTATCGGCGTTAACTGTACGCTTCCAAAATTTGCCCTATGTACTGAGGGTAAATATAGCAATTCTGTTATGATATCCTAAGGTCAGCAGAATATTGCTTTGCTAAAGCTAAAGGTTTTCCTTTCAGATCACTTGTAGACATGGTCAGATATTTCCACAAGAAGTCAAACTTTTCAGCCAACAGCTGCTAAAGAGCACTTAAACGGACAGTAAATCCTGCTGTAACATTATCTTTCAAGACATAAAACACAGAATTTCTGAAGTAGGCCTCTTCTGGCGATTAATCTGTGTCATTCGTTTCCATCAAGTTGGCATCAGGTGTGTTGTCATCATGCAGCCTCTCCCTCGCGACTAACTCCACCACGTCGACGAGAGTTTTATTTCTATGTTAAGGTTTGATGCAACCAGCTTGCCTTCATTCCACATGCATTTCCAGTTGTTTAGAGTTTTGTCAAATCTTCCAGAAGTGTTTCAATGTTTGCTACTTTGACATCCAATGTGGCATCTCTGGCTTGAATGACCTAGTTGCAGTTTTCTGTGCGAGCTAATATTTTGTACCACACAGCTGATATTAACACACACACAAAAGACATCACATAGGATAAAACTCCATGGACCTCATTTCTTGTTTTGGCTGTTAAGTTTAGCTCTAGAAGGTCTTCCAATGCTAATTTAATGCCAGGCAGGTGAGCTGAAAAAGGCTTTACACTTACAACACGATCTGACCATCTCGTTTCAGACATACCATGAAGAGAACAAGCATTGCGGTTTACCAATATTCCCACCGTTTAGAGCTGGAACAGTAGACAGTTTGAATTGTTCCAAAAAAGGTTATTGCTTCAGGTATGCATTCAGCAGCATCATTCCCACACGAGTTAAGTATGTGGCAACCACAAGGTGAAAAAATTGCTGCAGAGCACTGTTCTTGTATTTTTGCTTGACCGCCGTTGTATTTTCCTGCCATATTTGCCTCATTGTCACAGGCTTGAGCTCTACAGTCACTGAAAGGAATAGCATGCTCTTTCAGGGTAACAGTTATCAACTGAGCGATTTCCTCCCCTCTTTTGTTACTACAATCTGCAAACTTGAGAAAACCTGGTGGGCAAAAACCTGGAGTCTGGAATAAGGCTAAAGGTCTCCAGCGAGTCCTCTGACTTCTCACGCCTCTAAGCCAATATCGAAGAGCAAGGTGACACCCGCATTATTAGAACAGTCTGAAGTTCTGAACAGAATCTATTTAATGTTAAATTTAATGTTACATTTTGTGGGCCCCAAGGACCCTCCGGGCTCCGGAGCGATGAACCGGCTGCACCCCCTCTCATAGGCCCTGAAGACGTGAGATGTGAAGGCATTTCTTCTGTTAGTAGATGACGCAGCGTCTGCACAGGAGAGGCATTCGACATTTCAGTAGATTTCAATCCAAAGACTCTTCTTGCCCTTACTTCACCAAATCCGAAATTTTCACGATTGATGACGACATGCAGGTAATGTAATGTAATGTATTATGTTATATTGGCCAATTTATATAAGGTCTGTTACAGAACAAACTACTTGGGTTGTTACTGACTTGAAAGGCAATAAGTGATGTTATGCACTATTAAGCGCCAAAATTTCTTATCATAACACAAAGGTTCTATATACTTCATAAAGCAAAAATTCCGCTAGATCCGGGTTGCAAGGACACTTTTAGAGTCAGGGTGACAAATAGGAATTCAAAAAAGTGGGAGCGAATGAGAAGTATTGGTGATTATCTTCTGATCTCTGGCGGAACCATTATTGGTGGGACGAAATTGGAGATCGGGCCGACAAGATTGAATATCTCTAATTTTTCTGGTTCGCACTTGTAACTGCCTATTCAAACAACTTGAATGTACCCGATTCCTGTGCTACAGCCAAACAGGAATGGACAGAGAAGCAAGAATAAGGAAATTTGTATGGCGCCTTTTCAAAAACTAATAAGCTAGAATTAGCTATGTTAAATGTCATTAAGAACAGAACATTGCTCACATAAATAGAAGAGTCATGGGTAGCAAGCCCGCACGCAAAACCCAACCAAAATCTGGTTTGCGTCTTTGAGGACTCGGAACTCTCACTTCAAATTCTCACCATCTCTATCTTGTCTAACCTACATTTAGATTCATCGATTTATTCATTCAACACAGAAGCACCAGATGGAACAGAGATTAAACCTATGAGCCAGCGTAATGTCTGTAGAAAGACGTTGAGGCTAACTAACAATCGACTTTCGCTCAGCGGTTGGTTTAATTGGGCTACAGTCCACATGCACACATTATCATGCTTGTTTAATCTAAGCTGCCATCTGTCGTAAAACACATGTATGTCGATAATGTGTATCTTAAATCGATGTGTCCCAATATGTTAAACGCAAGGCAGATATTAACAGCATACAGCGGTCTTAGCATTTTTTTAATTAATGAATTGTTACAGTTGACTGCGTCTCGGCCATCGGCACTTCTAACCAAGTTCATTAATATTCTCGACATTTAAGTTGGCGTGTTTCTCGGCTAAAAACTTAGCCGTGGCAATGAAAAGTCTGAATAGCTTTTTAGTCAGAGGTTTGCTCAACAAGGATAACACAATTCTTTATTTACAATCGGTTGCAGATGTCCGAAAATAACAGGTTCTTGAAAGTCGTAAATCTCTTTTAATGGGCTCGCTTAATCGCTTAAAATAGTGTCATAAGGTTTATATCTCTGCAGTGACTGAAAATTTCAGCTAAAGAAGTTTGAAGAAGCATCGATTGCTGAAGTCCAGTGATATCCTTTCATCCTGTGATCATGAGGCCGTCGTATTTCATCGTTGCAATGGTGTTCCTGATCCACACACCAAAATTTAAAGCTGCTACGTTCCAATTTATGCCAGGCGAACCGTTTATTCTTGGTGCCATCGACATCGCCATTGGCATGATGGAACAGCAGAGTGGCTACGACATCACATTTGTGCAGGATTTTGGAGGCAGTGGATATGTAAGTGTTTCAATAATTCCTAGCCATATTTTAAAGTCATCGTTCAGCGATTCACTTGTTCGGTTTGCGAGCGTGTTAAATATTTTAAATAAATAAAATGAAATAAATTACTAAATAGCAGTCATGCTTAGTAATTCACATAATTTACTGTTTAAGCTGAAATCATAGTTGCATTTATAGTGGGACTTACAATGAGCATAACATGGATTTTAAGCAGTTGAGCTGACATTACATCTGTTTTAGAACTACTTCATCATTAACTACGATTAAAATGTTTTCAAGTGCCTCCTATTCTACGTGTCCAAAGTTTCTTATAACTTTACTTTCCGTCCTTATTATCTCAAGCTACCTCTTACTTTCGCCCAATAATCTTTCATTTGCGATAATGAATTTATTTACCACAACATTCACGCCAACAAAATTTATTCCACAGAAAATTACTGCCATATTTACATGTAGTTGCATACAGATTCGTAATTGTATACTCCAGATTTCTTCAGCAACAAACAAGCCAAGTCACGAGAATCAGCTTATGCAAGTGCCCTTAGTCAAAACAAAATCGATGAGGCATGTATGGTCGGATTATGTTCAAAGTGCTTTACCATACGTCAGTCAGATAGAGAGGAAGAATATCTGAAAACCTGAGACATTCTAGAAAAGCCAGTCTATAAAGAGGAGACTCCTCGGTGAGCTGAAAATGTGTTGAAGTAATTCAAACGAAACAGTGCTCACGCGCAGTCATGATAGTGAAACCTGATTTAACAAACACTCCACATCTATCTTCAGAATGTACTGATTTACAGAAAGCCTGCACATGACGAGAATGCGAAAATTACACAATAAAATGCAATAAAGGTGCGTCGATAAGCGGCATTAAGACTATGACTTATGGCCTTAAAGCAATTGACGAAATTTCTTGTGTGTTCTGTTTCTGTGCGGCAGACAGACTACCAGAATGGAGGGGAGAAGATCTTTTCTGAGGCAAAGCTGAGTATTGAGGTGAATGGCGAAGAGGAGGTATGTAAATTTTCTATGAAGCTTTTAGCCCGGCTTCCGGTGCTTTTTATAGCCACGGAAAATGCAAAGGATTAGAATTTATCATTGGTGAATGTTGGCTTTCTTATTGATGCTCTTGCCAATTTACGTAGTTGTCTGAGATTATATGCAAGCCATATTACAAAAATTCTTCATCGACGTTAATTATTTAATTTTTTATAACATTTAAATGCTGCCAGTATTTAATAATAAAGCAGCAATCGATGGTGTAAAGCAATTTTGATTGAGGGACTTGCTAACTTTCTTAAATTATAATTATTTTCATATCTTAAGTTACCCGTTATCTTCTCATAACAACAATAAGCTATTTATTGCTGTTCAATTCTGGTTAGTTTGACATGATATTTAGAGACCAAGGAAGTCTCAGTATCACTTCAATAGGATACAAAGCATGTTGGATATCTATCTACATTTTTCATTGCGGTGCAAACAAGTGAAATAAACTGAACAAATAGCTCAATAATTAAGTTACTTATTTTTAAATTAACATTAACTGGTAAGAGATTTTTAAGACAAATTCTCAGTGCTTAGTGCACTCATTGCCTCCGAATTGATTGTTTCTGCTTCTTTTCTTTTGCCCGTCATATGTCCGTTTAGTAGGTCATTTGTATGAACGTAAGGGTCTCACATGTATGTTCATGTCCTTTTGTCATATGCTCTTTTGTCATATGCTCTTTTGTCATATGCTCTTTTGTCATATGCTCTTTTGTCATAATGCCCTCTATCCATTTATCGATCTCAACGGCGTGTCTTCCATTTCGAGTGGCATCAGAAGCCGAAAACAGAAAATCGTGTAGCAAAAAAATATTTGAATGATACCATCACAGATTTGATGAAACAAAAAACAAGAATTTTGAATTAGATACAAATTAGCTTTCTGTAAATTCTTAAATATTTTAAATCATGCGATATTTTAAAATTTAGAATTCGCATACGAATTTTAAAATGTCTTGTGCTGTGACTTCTAACTTCTTAACCACTACGATCTCGGCAGCATAAGCACTGCAACCTACTGTTTCAGAGATTTTGCATTTCCACTTGGTAAAAACCATTACCTATACTTAAGCCATACGACCGTCAGCAACAATTTCACTACATCGCAGCCTGTTATTACGCTTTATTCTGACGTTGTCGTCGTTTGTATGTTGAAGGAAACTGACTGCAAATTTGAATTTCACACAGAGATGCACTGGAGTGGAGAGGTCACAGTGAACAGATGCGATTGCAATGAAGTAGCTGGTGTATTGCTTCAATATCCTTAAAGTGTTTACCTGCCACTCGGCACATCCTCTGGAAAATAGAGAAAGAACTTTCGAAAATCCAAATTTGAGCTTTAACCTTAAACTCTGAATTAGTAGTAACTTAGATGAGTTGGACTTCAGGTCGTGTTCTACGCTTTAAGAATTTCTCTTACTTGAACATTTCAAAGTTTACTAATGACACAATATTTATTTAATTTCGTGGCGATTTGGCACTTGATTGTATCTTCATACTAAAGATGTCATACCATTTGAAGACTAGAATAGTTTCTATCCTCTGTCGGTGTTAAAACATTATGTCTATAAACCCTTGGTATCCACAGTGTTTCATACACCGTTTAAGCAGTTTTATAGGCTTCATAGTTTGATCGAACCGCTCGCTAACAAATCTGTGAAATCTTGATGAATTCAAAATTTTTATCTGCATGACTAGCAACCGATTATATGAATGAAAAATAAATTTCTAAAGCTTTGCTCCGTTTAGTTATGCTTATTTCTGAAATTGTTATGCACCACAACTCTGTTTGCACTCACATCCTCCGCGTCCATCAGATGAAGTAGGCTGCCACCTCAGGTGGTACAATTTTAGGGTGGAATTAAGGCGTCCATCCTTTACAGAAACTTACGCGATTGCATACTCCATTACTTGAGCTATCAGAGAAGTTCTATCTATATTCAGTAGTTTTTTCAGTCTCTAAATGTACCTGACATGAATACTTTCCACATGCCATCTATTATCAATGTCACATAAGGGAAGTTGGATTTGAACCCAGGTAAGATTTCAAAAGGCGATGCATATTGACTGCTTGAGCATCCAGCCAACTCCATATAATTAGGGAATATAAATAATATGCCTTACTCTCCTCCTTTCGATCTAAAATTCTCAAATTTCGTATTCTGTTCTTTCCCGTCCAGATGGCTGTTTCTGACAGCCTCGACAAGACTTATTAAGTCACTTGCACTTTGACTTCATTCACTACGTTTGGTCAGATCTATGCCCAAAATGATACTGGACATTAAACACACCACAACGTAATACGTAGTGCTCCATTATATGTTATTTAAAACCGCTTGACACATTCATATTCATCACAGTAATTTTTCAATTCGATGCTGCACCTGGATCAGGTTTCATCTGCTGCTTCCCTTCAGAACAGGTGGCATAGCAATAATTTATTTGCAAACGTCATACTGCGCCTCCTAGTAAACAAGTTTAAAGC
Source organism: Norana najaformis (assembly GCA_964023275.1). Classification (NCBI taxonomy): domain Eukaryota; kingdom Metazoa; phylum Annelida; class Clitellata; order Crassiclitellata; family Hormogastridae; genus Norana; species Norana najaformis. The sequence goes on from OZ029917.1 coordinate 35,061,059, forward strand.
GATCGTTTGTTTAAGAAATTTCCAAGAGTTATTGCGTTATTGATTTGTTTTGCGCCCGCGGATCACATGCTGGCTGGTACCAGCCAAACATGGTGAGGGTGATGTGGTTGGCTGGCGGAGTCCTGCCGGCTGGCGGACTGATGTCAGCAGTAATTATTGCCGACGCACATTTTATCAGATTGACTCTCGCGTGAGAAAACAAGATTACGCTGTAATGCATCAGCGGGTTGTTAGAACAATCCACTATTGCGCAATAACGGGAGGCCGGTCTAAACCAGTCTGTACTGGTCTGCTGTCTTGGCGGGAAAGGGCCTATATGAGCAATGGATATGCACTGCAAGAGAGGGCGAAGATTTGTAGGCTTTCTGCTGCAATCATTCTAGACATTCGACCCAATAAGGTGAATCCTGCTACCAGTTCTACAATGTTTCCCCAACCTGTTTGTCATCCATCATCGGGGTGATTCCACCACTGTCTGGATGTTTGAGAAGGACCGACAACTCATTAACAAATGTTGATGGCGGCAACGAAGCAGGGTGGTAGATGGAGAGATAATGATTGGGCCACGTGGTGTAGAAAACGAGCAAAGGATGACCTTAAAGATGGTAAATTTAAAATCGAAATTGACTCGGTTCGCTTTCAGATTTTCCCGATGCCAATCATTCCACCGCCTCCTGGATCAGAATTGAGAAGATCGGACATACGGATTTGAATTTTCACGACATTAAACCTTTTTAGGGCGGGACCTTGAAATACAGAATCGGATGCTGACTGGTATCACGTCGCTACTGCAACGAAGATGTCAAGATCATGACTGGTGTTGGCATCAGCTGCCGAATTGTATTTGTTTCCACTGCTGCGGACATTCCATGTCCTAAGCAGGTGCCCAGAAGATTGAATTCTGCCGTCATCAGAATTCATCACAGGTAAATGAGAAGTGTTTGTTTTGCTAAGACTTCGGACGTCATATCGCAACGAAAACAATGTTTTCCTCATCACATACTTCACTGTCAGGCCATCAAGGACGCCGAACATCAAGGTCGAAAATTCGGTAGAATATTTTAATTTATTAGAAATTTACTGAGTGAGATTCTCAACGCTTTGCCCAAGAACTTCTCTGAGAAACTATCGAATTCAGTTTTATATAAACAATGAAAATTACAGAATTAACAGAAACTCCGCACGAGACAGCCTGACTGGAGTAAACACGCCCAGTGGAGCCAACATTCCAATCACGGCCATTCACCAGATATCTGTGTCCACTGAAGAAAGTCAATACCATTTCGAAATGTCACCGCACAACAGTTTCTAGAATAGTGGAACTCCTTCGAGATTTCACGGACTCCAATAGATTTGAATATTCTTTCGAGGCTTCAAGAAACGTCTCGAATAGGCCCTCAAGACTATATAATGCCTGACCGCCCAGGGAGCACATATCAGACAGAGATACAGCAAAGAGCTCAACAACGAGGGATCAGCTATAGAGTAGATTTAGATATATTTCAAACAGAACAATACGCAAGAATCAGAAATACGATCGAAGAAACAGCACATAGTCCTGTTCCAACCCACTCACTAGTCTTTCTTCAATTTTTTCTTCATTCTTGCTTTTCTGGCCAATCCTGTTTGGCTGTGGCTCAGGAGGTGGGTACAATCAAGTTTTTTTGAATAGCAATTACAAGTGCCACCAAGAAACATTAGAGATATTCCATCCTGTCTGCCCGATCTGAAATTTTCGTCCCACCGGTAGCGGTTCCGCCAGAGACCAGAAGATAATCACCCATACATCTCATTTGCTACCATTTTTTTTAAATTCTTCATTTGTCACCCTGACGCTGAAAGTGACCATACAATCAGGATCTAGCGGATTTTTTTACTTTATGGAGTATATAGAACCTTTGTGTTATGATAGGAAATTTTTGTTTGTTAATAACTTACTGAACATGCGGTGCATTACTCTATGCGTCTTCAAATATAATATACAGGCATCGAAGATTAGAACATTAAACTCTTCTGCACAGCAACCGGATGAACACCTGGTAAAGTGTCTCCATGCATGTAATGAGGCCAAACACTTAATGTCCGCGTCATTCGTCGGTATTTATCGAACATTTTCTGTAGAACGAACCTCGCGTTTTTAATAGCATAACATGAAAAACGTACTACGTCTATTTCTGAATAAACACACAAGAAGCTGTCCTCTATTAGAAGGCCTATATTGTATGCATATCCTTGCAGTGTATGTATAAAACGTACAGTATCTCAAATTCCACAAGTGAGACGTAGGGGATGCGCTCGTTTCTTTTTTTAAGCCATTGAGCCGGCAGTTGACGAATTCCATGGTCCTGAACACGGTGCCAGCGCATCGCTGGACTTGCCATATACTTTCCAGCTTAAATTAGACTGTTTGGTGACAGAGACACGATGTATCCAAGCAATTTGCCCAGGGTCGTTACACGTAGTCGAACAAGCAACCCCATGATCATTGACCAAAAACGTTACCGATAGACCACCATGCCGGTTCCATAACGTCTCCATTTATATCAAATTTCAAGACAATCGGTTTGGGGGCTATGGATTGAATCGGGATTAAATATACGCCGTTTTCCATACTTAAGCAATTTGCCACGAATACTAAGACAAACCGCAATCATCGGAGAATATACCATGTGATCGTTCTTTGTTCATTATGGTATTCGTTTTGTCTATGCGTTTATTACCTATCCTCAGTGACTTAATGTATGCACTAACTTTGAGATTTGCATTTGCATTTTAAAAGACATCAGGTAGGCCTAATCAGTATTCTGAACTCGGTAAAATAATTTTAATATGAAAGAGCTAATCAGATTGAGAAATTGCTTATTATTGAATTTGAAATTCGTTTATACCAATTGCGGGCTTTCAGATCAATCCCAATTAATTATGTTTTTAAATAGCGCTCGATTGTCAGATAAAAGGCTGACGCCTCACAAGTGGCAAGCAATCAGAAGAGCTGGCAGTTGTTATCGTTTTTTTACAAGATTTTAGCCATTTGTAAGCATTGTAACTTTTGTTTGGATCATTACGAAATTAAAGTGAGATGGATTTATCAACAACACTCTAAGTTGTATGTCATAACATCGTTTAGATGAAGAATACTGATTTTACTATTTGGATTCTAAATGTGTCACTTGAATTGTATAGCCGTTAACAATCATTATTAAACTGCCAGTTTTTACAATAATACAAATAAGTAACTGCTTCTATCTGCCTCTGTGTATCCTTCCGTATCTGCTTCGGAGTATCATTTTTCAATTTTCTCCGTATCAGGCAGACTAGCAGCGGCTCAGATATATATCAACAAGAAGTCAGTCGATATCAATTCATCACTATCGACAGTAGATATCAACAAATCGAAAAGTCATATGAGGTTGTAAATCTGTGTTATAGGGAAAATTTATTCCTGTCTAATACTGTCGACACTCAACGATTCGCCAGAGCAGTTTCAGAGATATCCGAAAGGAGCATCACTTTCGTCTTTCTTATCATGTGTTTCATATATCTAACATTCGCTGTGCTAATCTTCAGCCAGGCCTATGCTTTGAATCATGAGACCTTAACCCTGAACCACCCATTCACCCTTAAGGCCATGAAGTTTGCAACTGCATTTATGAGCAATCACACTCAGCACCAATTCCAATTGGAAAAAGATTATGGTACTGTAGTAATGGTAGGTTTCACCATTACTATACATCTGTTATTACATATAACTACGATTATATATTTATGTTAATATTAGTCAGATTATTATTCCTTGAAATGTTACCAACTGTAGCTATTTATTTTTCTATAATGATATAAATACAAAATACTGCCTAATATTCCAGTTGCGACAGATCTAGTATGTCCTCATTGTGCTGTTTAAGCTGCGATCTACTTGTCCACGTTCTCGTATATTAATGTAAAACACATTGGACTGCGTTCCTATTTTGCAAGACGAGTAACGTTCAAGATCCTCGTGTAGTTGTAATTATAATCATGAATTTGTATAGCGTCGCTCTAAGATAAACTCCTCAGAGGCGCTGCGGCTCCCGATCTGAAAGTAAAAGACTAAATTCCTCTTGCTCGGATGTGCTTACTTGTTGGCGCCGCATCAGCATAAGTCGGTGAACTTGTGTTCCAGCCTCAAGTCAGCCGTGTCGGCGATCGTTGCGCTCTGCTGCACACTCATCAACTCATCAACCCAGACTCATGATAATTTCTTCTGTATAAGTGCGTTCTCTTCGAACAATTCTTCCATGAATACTCAGCCTACATTTTCAATTCACCTGTTGTCGTTTCTGCAAGGATAAGTTAGATGACCAAGCATGCAGGGTTTTTAAGAGGTTCTGTACATCTGATCTATCCGCTGCCTTTCCACATTTCTCAACATGAGCACAACTCACCGTAACAACCCATCGCTGTAATCTTCGCTCTACGGCTTCCTGGCAACATGATTTAATCTTTGATTTGATCTTCAAGCGGTATCAGTGAACAACCCTTCTGACTTGACGCAGCGTTCACGAATAAGCTGGTGTCTGTTCTTAGCTTCTGAGTAGCGTTTCTGAAATTTAAAATTTACGATTACGAGTATGATTTTATGTGTCTCGATATCTAGAGATCTTGATTTACACAACTATTATTTTTATGACTGTGACAATGACCATGTTTACGATGGCTGTTACCTTTTCTATTATTATTACTATTACTATTATTACTATAACTACTTACTGTTGCTTTCAGTATTAAATTAGAAAATTATGCAGCGATGCCTATTCAGCCCATTCTTATTTTACCTTAGTTAATTATTTCATACTACAGCCTCTAACCATTGAATATATCATAAAATTGTGACAGCGTTTGCGATTTTGCTGTTGTGTGGCAGGAGGAATATAAAAAAGATGGCCAAACGATTTATCCGGTCGGGAGATTCACTGTCCTAATTAATGGTGTTAGACAGGTACTTTGTATATTTTCGTTATTTTTTAACTCTGCATAGAGGAACAAGTCGTTGCTACCATGCGTTCATATTATTGTGCTGCAGTTGGCTTATTCATCGTTTGGTTCATGATATAATTTGCCATCTATTTTCTTCGCTGCCTCGAAATATGTACATGTATGCTCTATTAAAAGAGCTGTAATAGACTCAGTGCTTTCACAAACTTAACCGACTTCCATGAGAGCCTAAAGCTCATTAAACCTTGTTCACACCTTTGAAAGCGTCTATGAAGGGCCTATAAAGAAGTGTTACATTTATTCTTACCTTTCACCGAATAATGTTTTCTGGACCTCACGTCGACACTTTCTCCAAGACTGAGTCATCCATAAGGAATGATCTTTCCATATCTTTCCGGAGTCGTCTGGACTGAATAGTCTTGTTTAATGCTCCAGATTTAGAATAAACATTGCAAATGTAAATAACATAAATGGTTATGTGGATGCAAAGGTCTATCCAAAAAGGGCTGAGGTCCCGCTAGTTTAAGGCAGCTTCATATGGGCACTGAATGAGGAGTATACGAAGACTCCAGCCTGTTGCAGACTGTCTTTAAGGAAATCTAATCTTAATTGGTATGAGGCAGCGAGATAGAAATACTTCGAATGTTCTGCGTGGAAATTATTTCGCTCGCATAGGTAATAAACTGTGAAACCATTTCCGTTAAGAGTAGTCTGGACATAAAATGCGGTGTAAGTTTGCTGCAATTAGTACTTTTTTCGTGCCCAACCTCATATAGTATCTTTTTATAGGCCTATTTGTATTTCTAAAATTCTGTAAAATATTTTATCAAAACAGCTGTAATAAACTCGATCACTTTTTCTGAATTTTGAAGAGGCACAAATTGAATAATACTCCCCTTTGGCAAACGTGCCCACGTTTCAAGTCACAATGCGTTGTGAAAACAGTCTTAGAATTGCGGTCTATACGGTTCAAACATCCAGTAACTTAACCCATCGGCTTATTGTTACACAGTAGGTGGTAACGCGACGTCGTGGTTCAACTCAGTTAGTTACAGCGTGCAGCTTCCGACCAAGTCTTAGCAGTCAACGACTTAGACCATCGATTTGCACTTGTCATTGACACTTAGCAATGCAAATTTAAGAATTGCCAAAGCAAGACAAGCTGTGTTATCAGAGATAGCCAAATTTAAGGTCTTTCGTCCAAGAGCAGTACATAAGGTTGTTCATAATCTAGGATTACGATTATGACCTCTTCTCAATCGGATACATCCCCTTCATCTTATCTTTCTCGCTGTTCCAATTCCAAGCACCAGACGCTGTAGCCGTTTGACTATCTACCTGCCTGACTCTTTGATCTCGACATGAAACCTCACCTGCATACGGCATTTTTTACTGAGACCCTGTGAATAAGCTAGTTCCCGCCACCGAGCTTTGTACGGTCATTGTAAAAATCTTGCGGTTATGATTATGGTTCTTGTTAATTAAGATTAGAGGATGATTTTATATATCTTTATGTCTATGTCTTTTGGTATTCCTTTCTGTGTTGTAGAACACCGGCTGTGGTTTAGATTTGGGCTATAAGGAAGACTCAGACTCGTTTTCATTCAGAAGATTCATTTGCGATGAGGTTGACGGCATATTTTTTCATTATCCATAATAAATATTTGACTTGTACAAGGCTCATCGGATTTGATTGATTTTCGCTTTACCTTCTTAATTAACTTGTTAGACACTTTTATTGATGTAGGTGCTAACTTCTATAATAAACAAGTATTTATCATCGTATCAAGCGTGTTAATGTGAATATGATGCTGTCTGTAATCTATGTAAGCATTTAAAATCCTTTGTTAATGGGAGTAGTATAGATCTTTCTTTGCCTATTACTCCTGTACATGTATAAGGTACGAGAGCCACACGAAGCAAAACTTATCGCAGTCAGGGCTCATGAAACATTTGTCAGAGGTCGAAGGATGGAATCTGTGGGCCTATTTCTCTCACTGTGATCAAAGCCAAATCAAACACAGAACATGAATGTCCTAAGCATGCTGAAAACCACGATTAAGGCAGCGACTGTTAAATTTTGGAATGCACCTGGGTTGCTAAATGTGAGAAAAAATATCGGATGAGAAAGTGAACATAATTACACAGATGGTGCTTATCATGGATTTTCCGCATTTCTAGAAGAACTTCTACTCATATGATGAGATTGAGGTCATCTAGTCAGCATATCAATGTTTGCCATGCGTGGTTTTCCGAATCGTATCCCAACATACTTAACAACATACGTACCTGATGTTACCTACCCGAATCCAACCTCAACTAACCTTTATCTATCTATCTATCTATCTATCTATCTATCTATCTATCTATCTATCTATCTATCTATCTATCTATCTATCTATCTATCTATCTATCCATCCATCCATCCATCCATCCATCCATCCATCCATCCATCCATCCATCCATCCATCCATCCATTCATCCATCCATCCATCCGTCTGTCTGTCTGTCTGTCTATCTATCTATCTATCTGTCTAACAGTCTGTCTGTATATCTGTCTGTCTGTATATCTATCTATATATCTGTCTAATTCTTTATCTACCTATATATATCTACTTACTTACCTATCACTTACCTGCCTACTTACTTATTTACCTATTACCTACCTTCCTACTTACTCATCTACCTAATACCTACACGCATGCAAATTTTCATGCCACAAACATGCATCCATCCATCCAAAGACGCATAGATACAAGCAAAGATATGTACATGCATAATACACATGCATGTTGGACGATCGCGTTGTACAAGCGTTGGTTTCTCGTTTCAGTACACATCTATAAACTTACTGAAAACTGATTTAGGGTATGAGAATGCATTTTGCGAAATATCTGCGTGTGTAACATATCAGGACTAGAAATAAATAAATAGCTAGCTAACTAATTCGTTAATTCGTATGAAACTGATTCAATGTCTGTCCTTCGTGTAACATATCAGGCTCGCTCATTACTCACTAACTCTTTGCTTCACTCCCTCGCTACTCGCTCGCTCACTCACTCACTAACATTAAACTGATTCTTGGCATGTTTACTACTTTTGACAGTTTGTCCTGCGTTGTTGGATACGCCATCTATCCCGTGTTTAATACATTACGTTGTAATATGATACAAAATATATCATGTAACGTAATATATTAAAATATCATAGTCGATAGAACACAAGGCAATACAATACACTTTGATAAATGCATCAATCCTCATGCACCGCATGCGGTTCCTGTGAACGGAGACGAAAGCAAGTTTGACAATACTGTATAGATGGCAGTGAAGTCACTTCAAAATCATTAAGTTTGTGCAGTATACGCTTGCCACTAGCGAATGCAAAGAGAACAATATACACGTACCCTAAAGTACTGTGTGCAGTGTTCAAACGAGAGTGGAATGTAATTAAATATGCAACTAAGTAAATTAATATTGCATTTTCTAACACGCCATATGCTATAAAATAGGGTATAAAATGTATCATATGGGATACAGTTCTTCGTAGTGCTAAGAAATGTCTTTTCCTACTTGGTTGTTGTGTTTCACCATAATGGCGATTACATACCGAAGTATATATGATTGCCAAGCTCCAGATGTAATCTCCCGCTCTTAAAAGTACTGCCTCCTAAGAACAAATACTGTTGTGCATAGTCTGTTGTATCGATGCACAATCATTGTAGAGTTCCACCAGGGAGTTTCGCCAAATTACTTCAAATAGCCACAGCGTCATCTGACGATGACTGTGTGTAGTGTTCGAACGAGAGTGGAATTGTGCCGTGATTTATTGTCAGTGTATGTTTGCAAATATATATGTAAGTGTGTGTTTATATATATGTACGTATGTATGCATAACTGTATATGTATGTATGTATGTCAAAATTTCACAGTTTAAGAATGAATATTATTGGTGACCCATTAATGAAATGGCATAAAGTATTGTTACGGCATAATATAAATGTCGTCTATGACAACGAATTTATATATATATATATATACATGTGAATATATTAAGAATATTGACCACTCTAAATTGCCAGTGTCAGCGGCGACTTGTCAATGGAAAAATCAATAGCACCCACTTGTCTTGAGACTCAAGCGCTGGTAAAGCAAGAGCTCATTTAAGCTTATTTAAAGTCTTATCCGTAAAACTAGACATTAAAATTGAAATGTGATGTCTGTTGTTCTTCCTCAGGCAAGCATTTGCGTTTTACCCTTTTTCCATTTATGAGCCATCTGTGTTAACATTTGGTTTTGGGTAACAATGTATAAGTTAATGCATGAATTATTAATGAATAAAATTGTCATTTAGAAGGAAGAAAGTAATTAATAATAATTTCATATCGAAAGCTTGACTAAAATATACATTTAGTTGACAGGAATATTGAACTTTAGGCTACCCTAATTTTGATCGATTTAACTGAAAAGATAGGTTTAGCATAGAATTTAAAATAATTTAAACATTGAAAGAAATAAAAACACCCACAACTGCACAAAATTGGCAGTTTTTCGTGGTTTTGTTTTTATTTTTAAGTCTACCAGCTCGTGAAATGTTCAACAATTAATGATCGAGTTTGAACTCGGAACATTAAATGACAAGTTATAACAACGGACATGGACCTATAGTAAAATACTCGGATATTCATCGTTTTAAAAGGCCAACGTTTGCTTTAATATGAAATCGATTGCCAACCTTCAAAATCGATACTGGCTGACGTATGACTGGGCTAGAAGTCAACATATTTAGTGCAATATCCAGGTCTAATAGGTTAAAAATACACACACATATATATGTATTAGGGTGGTCCAACAAATTTTTACAGTTCCATGTTGGAACCCGCCATTGCAGTCCATCTACTGAAAACCTTGCTACGGTGAAAATTTCAGCCAAATTGAACAATATTTAGTGGTTGTGCAAGTGATCAAAGATTTCTGGTTATACCACTATACCATACTATATGGCAAACAAACAAGAATCAGTAAACAAACAACAAAGTATGTATTTTAGCATGATTTAAACTGTAGACATTATCTTACTGTAATGAAAAGTAACTAGTAAGTCAACAAGTTGTAAGTTCAGTCACAAATTTGCCGAGCTTGCTTGTCTTAAGTGTGGCGCCAGTTAAAAGGTTAATTCAATAAAATCAGTGTTTGCTATGTGTCCGGCTAGCAAGGTTACAGAAATTGAATTCCAAAGGTTTCATTTCGTACTGTCAATTCTTTAATGTCATTCAGGTCTACAAGCAAAGATGCATTTCTTTCAGCTTGCTTACCCACCGTAGCGCCCGACGAAGGTCAGCCGACGGTCAAGATCGAGGAGACGTCGCTGTTCGGTTATCAAAATCCACGTCGCAGGTGCCATCGAAGGAGATAGCGACGGCGATGAAAAGGAGGAAGAAGGATGTGCTGGACGTATACTCCGATTCTCACCGAATGACCTCGCGGTTCATCGAATAAACGTCGGCAGAACGTTGCAACAATAATAACAATAATTATTATTAATGTTATTATTATTATTGCTGTTGTTATTGTTGTTATTATTATTATTATTATTATTATTACAGACAAAACTGACAGATAGAGGCAGACAGAGTAAATAACTAACAATAAACAGTCATTATTATTACTCATATTGTTGTATAGAACGCAATTAGCATTTGTACATGTAATACTGTACAGTGTATTGAGATGCAATGTGATAATATTAAGTGGTGTAATTGTAATTGTAATTGTAATTGTAATCTGACATTTATAAAGCGCCACTTCAAGAATAGACTCATCAGAAGCGCTCCCGATCCGAACCAGTGAAACCACTGGCAAATAATACAGACTTCAGGCGCTTGCGAAACTGCGGAAGAGACAAACTGAGGAATACTAGCCGGAGCTCTCGGGAAAGGCGATTCCAGCTGTTGGGTCCAACATAGGCAAAGCTTCTAGACTGCGCTGTAACAGTGCGCATACGAGGGACAGTCAGGAGTCCAAGGGAGGCCGACCGGAGAGTGCTACGGCCTGGAACCAAGGATACCGAAATGCATAAGTCCCTAAGATATGATGGAGCAGAGCCAACGAGACAATTACGCATAAGCGTTAGGATCTTGAACTGGATACGCTGCTGAATGGGAAGCCAGTGTAGAGTGTCCCGTATAAAGGAAGTTATATGGCCATACCTGGGGACGCCTCCAATAAGACGGGCAGAAGCATTGAGAACAGATTGAAGCTTGGAAATATTGGCAAGTGAGAGTCCAGCAAAGATAGCGTTACCAAAGTCCACCCTGGTGCAGATAAGGGCATGAATTAGAGTAGTAACGGCATGAAAGGAGAGGGAGCGGCGAATGATACGAAGCTGACGAAGGTGGTAAAAGCATGAGCGGGAGACACTGTTCACATGATCGGTCAAGGAGAGTTCCCGGTCCAGAACAACCCCAAGATCACGGACTTTGGAACAGAATAGAATGTCCGGAAACCTCTGGCGTAAGGATGATGAATCAATCTTTGCCAGCTGAGCACGACCACCAAGCCAGATGAACTGGGTCTTAGCAGAGTTCAGTCGGAGGCGATTAGAGGACATCCAGAGACCAAGGGCAGATGTTGCGTCAAGAATACTCTCAACCAGAGAGGAAGCCGCTTCCGCTGGGCCATGAACGAAGGCCTGAGTGTCGTCTGCATACTGATGGACAGCAACACCCATGGGAAGGAGAATCCGTGCCAGGTCGGCAGTGTACAGAATGTAGAGGAGAGGGGCCAGAACAGAACCCTGAGGAAGGCCAAAAGGTATAAGGGACCAGGCGGAACGTGTAGGCCCAAAGATAACAAAATGAGAGCGGTCTGAGAGGAATGACTGAAACCAAAGAAGGGCCGTATCAGTAATGCCAAAAGATTTTTCTAGACGCTCCAAAAGGATAGAGTGATCCACAGTGTCAAAAGCAGCACTAACATCATAGAGGGCAAGAAGAGTAACATGTTCACGGTCAAAAGCTCATATGCTATGAGTAATGCTATGCTCATATGATGCAACGATAGGTAACTCGTGTATTGCGACATATTAAATTTATGTCACATTTATTTTGAGTATTTCAATCCGCAACACTAACAATCTTCAGCCCATACCTTAAAACCAATGTCTAATAGCAGGATACACTACTGTGACTAGAAGTATTCTATGGATAACGTTTAGACCCTATATAACGCAGATATATAATGACACAAGATTTAATGGCGTTTATTAAGAGTGTGTGAGAAGGACCTGCTCAGTTTCTACTCAGTAGGGGTTTGAACATGCGCGTATACTTTGCATAACGATAAGATATGTAATCTGTGGCTTAAAGTAGAAGTGTTTGCCGGGCTTTCACTTCTGAACAAGATATGTCTGGCTTTTGGCACTGGAGGGTAAAGGTAAGGGAGATCTTCCGGTTGGGCTGTGCATTTGCGCTGATGCCTGCCAGTGGCTACTCTTCTAGTTAATTGAGCACTGTTTGTTTACTGCTCAACATTTCGTTCTTAATGACTTTCATGTCATCTAGGCTGGCGTTCACAGCGCTTTTGTGAGGTACCTAAAGGTGCTGCATTTTAATATTCTAGGTAAATAACTAACTAAATAACTAACTAAACTTAACACACCTGTTTATAGGCCTCGACAGACATGCTTCAGAATCGGGTTCCTGTGGGAGAAGGATCTTTCTGATAAGATATAAACATAACCACAACAATCCAACGCCAGAACGCCATTTGCAACCTCACCAATGTTCATGCTTTATTATTAGACACTATATGATTTGGCCACAAACTTCGTTACAGTGTATATACTATGCGCTCAATTCGCAGTAGGCCTATAGGCTTACGTATCTTCGATTGACAGAAATCTGAAATCGATGAAAAAATGTAAATCGATTCATGTACCATTTGTTTTGCATCGGGCGCATGAATCATTGCGCGTGTCAAACTGCGTCAAACAATCGAACTGAATCAACCCCGCTCCGTTGTAACTGTAAGGTAATCGTTTATTTATTACCCACCTTTTTCAATGACAGTCCACGTCTTTGTCAACGACTAGGTTGAAGGACCTTCCCATTGAAAAAATGTGCTACAATCGATTGCGTGACACCTTAATAAACTATTGTCGACGCCTTTATGAACAACTGGGTTGAATGATTTCTGAAAAATTGTAAATTCGCCTACCTGTGAGATTAGGCAAGGTCGGGGTCAAAGGCCATGACATCCATAAGTTGTCGCTTAATACATGTAACTAAACAAGAAACACTGCAAAGGGTCAGCAGTCCAGTGCACACTGAGAAACGTAACATATGCTGATCACCAAAAGGACCAACAGCAATGCGGCTAAGTAAAAAGTCAACTACTTGTTAAGTAAGGTAAGGTAAGGTAAGGTAAGGTAAGGTCAGGTCAGGTCAGGTAAGGAAGGAAGGGTAAGGTAAGGTAAAGTAAGGTAAGGTACGGTGAGGAAAGAAGAGTAAGGTAAGATAATGTAAAGTGAGGATGTTATATGTCAGTAAGCACCGGAATTAGTACTATTAGTAAATATTAGCTGAAACCCACTCAGAACCACAGCATCCAAAAATAAGTACAATTTATCTTAGTTTGCACTGATCAGCTATCCACAGCCAATTTGATATGAAACTCCGGGATTCGAAGCCCAGACGTCTAGAAGAAAAGATAGCAAGTAAGACTTCAGCCGAAATCAGTCGCCGCCTGCTGTCCTGTGTGTTGCTATAAGTCGTAGATACGTGATTTATTTCCTCCTTTCTGACTAATCGTATAAATCACTCTAAGGACGCATCTGCTGCCAATGGCTGAGTAATCGTTTGCGAGCACCTGTCTACCGGCAATGCCTCACCAGCGCAGGCCTCTACCTGCCTTCACTGAATACCAGTTTCGGGCTTTAGGCTGCACATTTTTATTTCATCGGGTGGCAAACGTTTTTGTACTTAAAAAACCCTATAATAACTGTAAAACGTTTTTGTACTTAAAAAACTCTATAATAACTGTAAAACGTTTTTGTACTTAAAAAACCCTATAATAACTGTTTTGTTATATAAGTGCAACATACTTTTCTCCCCCCTCTTCCGCACGCTCTAGAAGGCCTGCTTGTTCCCCAGTGGTTCTGTGTCGTCGGGCCGGGAGCGCCTCTGGTGAGCATACATTGAAGTGGCGCTTTCTAATTTTTTTTATTACGATTACGATATATACTGTACATTCATACATTAATATATAGTCTATATACAGAGCATGCATGCAAATCGGATCGTAAATGGTAGACGACATTAACATAACGTTTCTCCTTCTGGATCGATATACATTGTGAGCGGGAAAAAGCGACCCCCATGGAAAACTTCATAATAACTTGCATCCAAAAATTAATAACAAGTACTTTTTAAGTCAAATGTGGAAAACAATCAAGTTAAGTATTACGTTTAACGCATTAAGCTGCATGTATAATTTGTACTCAAAATGTCCTTTGGCTTTGACGCAGGTAGTAAGGCGCGTCATTGACTCATTGCAGTGTCAAGAATGCGTTGATCAAATTCATCCCATTCCTACTTGATACGTTGACGTAGCTTGTCGACATTCCGAATATTTGTTCTGTAGGCATTTTCTTGTATTATTCCCCAGATTTTATACTCTACAAGATTTAGGTCTGGACTTTAGAGACTAAAGCGCAGGAGGTAAGAAATCAAAAGTTTCATTCGTCATCAGTTTGACGGTTTCACAAATAACGTCACAATGACGTCATGTTTAACGGGGGACCGTCCAAGATTCAAAAATCGTTAGTCATTACCATAGACATTATGTCTATGGTCGTTCCAGTCAAGATTAAAATCTATTTGGATATCCGTACATTAACAGTTCTATAAACAACAGTAGTAGGTGTCGCTTTTTTACACTCACACTGTAGATTCCGATGTGTCTATTCAATCCGCCACTATCCTGCATGACCGCAGCCACAGCAGCGTAAGCACATTGAACCTCATGGTTAACCTGGCGGTCTTAATGGGACCTTTCTGTATCCTGACCCTGTTAGGGGAACTACGCCAACTTGTGCATGGAAATAGAAGCTACGTTTCCAATGAAGAAACAGTTTGCTGTCTTTGCAGTTTTGCTGTCGATTTAGATAAAAGTACATGTGTATTTTATTCACAATAGAGTATATCATGAATTTGCATAATATCTTTGTAATTTTACTTCTGTTTTTGTTTTCATTGTCTGCTTGACGCGAAATAAAGTATATTATTTGCTACATTTTGCCAAATTTCTCGCGATTACTGAACGTCGTCATTTGAATGACACTGTGCAAATGGGGTTACATTACAATTTATTACATTAGCCAATAGACTCAGATGATTCTCCCCAAAATGATATTCGATATAACGCCTACATATTTTGATAGCAAGGACAATAGCAATGGCTGATCAATACGAAACGACGCGAGTCTCGTCAATTTTGACGGCCAATCGTGCAACACAGAATCTACGGTGACATAGAAGTACCGTTTATCAAACACACATTAGGATGTGTACACGATATATTTGTATATTTCGTAAATACAAAGAACCTTGGATATCATCCTGAATAGATATTATGTATCCGTGCGAGAGGTCAGACTCAGCCAAACTGATCGCCGAAGGTATGCAAATGGCGATTTAGATAGAAGTACATGTGTATTTTAATCACACTAGAGTATAGCATGAATTTGCATAATATCTTTATTAGTAGTAGCGATAGTACCTGTTCTAGCTGAAGCATGGTTATCCGTTCTGTGACATTCCTAAGAGGCGCTATATAAATGCTTTTTTCGAATGCATTGCAATGTATTAATAACGGAACATGTATACATATATATCGCTTCTTCAGAGTCGCCCTATACATAGCTAAGAGTCAGGCTAAAAGCTTATGTACTTAAATTCAGTGACAAAGGAGTGAATTTCAGTTAAGTGTATCTTACTTTTCTCAATAAATAATGTTTCTGGTGAAAGTAATCATAAGCTAGTAAAGGTAGATGTTGCGCTGTTGCTATTGATAGGGTAACGTCATAACGAGGGACAGAAGCAGATGGCATAAAATTGTCCGTGGTGCAGCCATTCCTCGACTCGAGGATGGTTGAAGTCAAGACAAGACAAGACAAGAAGTCATAATGGTAGTAATAGTAGTAGAAGTCTAGCAGTGCTGTTATTATTGACAAAGGGAAATCAGACACGAGTGCTTTTAATTTCTGTCTATTTGACAATGCAAATACATTTAAACTGTACGCAGCTAAATGCGATTTGGTCTATTTCCGTGCATAACATGAGTGCATTTTTCTCAACGTTAATGCCCACATAACAGGGCATTATTTTGGCGGCTTTGGCACGGGAGAACTGTCGGCATGGGACCGGGGTGTCACTGCTGATGGCATATATGGATAATGAATTGACTTATTGTTTTTGGACGAAAAACCAAATACATTGTCAAAGAGAAGTAGCATACCAATGTGAAGGATGATCTCTCTGTTCCTGCCGAGTCTTTGGTACAGCAAACAGCACAGCAAACACCA
This sequence comes from Norana najaformis, assembly GCA_964023275.1. NCBI lineage: Eukaryota > Metazoa > Annelida > Clitellata > Crassiclitellata > Hormogastridae > Norana > Norana najaformis. Next base: position 35,077,616 of record OZ029917.1, read on the forward strand.
AAGACCTCCGAGAGTCTTAAATCCAGGCACTGAGATAAACTGCACAAGTTGTACAGCAAAAGTGAGGCGCCCAATATTTCACCTGATCATCAACTTTACATCCGAAATATAGTTCATAGTTAAGCTTGCTTAACTATGGTCGCATTTTGTGCTTTCAATGTGAACTCACCGCACATGTAACAGTGACCAAAATAAAATGAAAATAAACTTAGATCCAATTAAAAGCACATTCCTCTTGCAAATGCAAGATTGGCTTTTTAAAATATTTTTATTTTTTACAGTTCTTTAAAGTACATTGCCTGACATTAAGCAGTTACAATTATTATAATATTATAATTACAGGTAAATTGTACCAACAGTCGATATATCTGACTCAACGTATCTCGACATTTAGTCACGAACTTTTGTGTGACACATCCCAATTAACACCCGCCGTATAGGAATTAACCTATAGCTTGTAGTTAAATCATACCCACCATTAACGATATAGATATATTTTCCAGCTTGGCGAGCTCTATACCTGAATGTTTTGCGTTTAAGCTTCAAAAAGTGCATCTATTGGGTAGTCAATATGAAGTGCATAGGTCATGTGTCATAATGTGTTGTGTAATTCCCGGTACGCATTTCTTTACAGACACTATCACAAAATTTTAGCTCCACTCCTTGCAGGTCGCTCCACTGGAGCAGTATGTAACAGGGTATTTTTCATGGGCAAGGATGATACTGTCAAAAACAGATGTCATCGAACGCAGACACAATTCGGAAAACCATCAAAGTTTACTGCGCAGCGAGGTGGACGATCAATACGAATGTTACTGCAACAGTAGCAAGTGCTAGCCGAGATGCAGGCAGCCACCGGAGAATCTTATATAAGCGAAAGGTACACTTTACAGCTATTGAATTGTGAGGCTGAACGTTGTTTTATTGAATTTTGCATGCCATTGGAAGCCTGAAGAGGTTTGAAGTAAAGGATTCTCCGCGAGAATGTTGTTCCTGTTCGTGGTAATGGTAGTCGTATGCAGTGCAGCTGCCGGAGATGTCACTGAGCTTCAGACCGATGATCCAGTCATCGTTGGACCTGCAGCAGCTCGGGCGGTGGAGATCATCGCAGAAAAGAGTGACTATCCAGTTCAGCTTGTCAGTGTGGACAAGGCCACCCTTCTGGTAGGCCTACATTTTGGCAAGTGTGCAATTTGTAGTAGTTGGAAGGGGAATATTTTCAGGGTGAGAACGTCTCATATCAGGACCTATTTTTCTCTGTAGACCTCTAACCATGGGTGATTGCCTCACCTGATCATCAACTCTCTCTCTCTCTCTCTCTCTCTCTCTCTCTCCTCTCTCTCTCTCTCTCTCTCTCTCTCTCTCTCTCTGCTCTTGGTGGCTGGTCCAAAGTTTCAATTCTGCCAAGTTTTCTGTGTTCAATCGTTCCTCTAATTTTATTCAATTATAAACTGTTCTGCTTCAACCTCCTTACCCAGCATAACCTGACTTATTACTTCTGTTGCATTTCAACTTGGCTTCGCCGGTTGATTATGATTTGTGACTGAGGTTTTTTTGTAGCGACCATCGGCCTCTGAATTGCGCATATTGTTATCGGGTCTTTGTAGGTCGTTATGTTAAATTATATGCTTCCAGACACAATTCGCCAACTTCTGGCCTTTAACCTTGCGTCCAGAGGTGTTTTATTCTTGTCTTTTATCCAGCCGAAATAATACATTTCAAGCAATGAAGGCGTATGAAATTAATGAAGAATTTAGATTCAACTAACGAAACTGACATATCCACATTGCAGCTTACTGTTGTTGATTTCGGTGCGCCATCGGTTGATGCCTTGTACATTTGATACCGGCGCTATAGAAGTTGCTAATTAATTATAGTAATAATACTAATATAATACTAATACTGACACTACTACTAGTGCCACAACCACCACCACCACCACCATCACCACCACCACCAAAACCACCACCACCGCCACTACTACTACTAACAATAATTATAATAATAGTGATGATGATGATGATGACAACGACATCGCACAAGATGGTAATTTCTATGGTATTCGGAAATTTAAATGTTGAGGCCTATACAGAGAATGAGTTAATTGGCTTTGCAATGTTATCAGACATACAGTCTTAGTCTACTGATGACACTAGCCTGTTTCGATACTTCAGACAACAACAATGTCAGACCTAATGGTAATAAAACACAGCAGAGGCGTTTACAATTAAAGTGTTGATCAATATGGTTTGTACATGCAGTGTATGTTAGTAGGGCACAGTAGCTACAAAGACTGTTGAGCAAAACCCTACCAACTGTAAAAATGTAAACACAGGTCTACATAAGGTGTTAGATTGGAGGGATAAACGCGACTAAGGATGTCTGTCAATTTTGTTTTGACTGAACGCCTGTGAATAAACTGGTCCCCGTGACGTGGCTTTCGTTGGGCGCTGTAGAAATCTCTGGATTACGATTACGAACAACGATCCCGCCGGGTTAAACACTTCAGACATTGAAGATGAGTCCGGAGTGAGATATGGCTGATCAATGGCTTTGCTGAAGGCAATGCCATTAAAGCGCTTCATTGTCCTATTATTCACTGCTGACCCTTGAGTCTACATGACCAATTAATACATGCACATTCAGGTTGTCTAATGAGGCTATGCTTCTGTTTAGATAAATGGCGTATCAAAAGTTGATTTGGAGCTTAGCGTTAGTGTCACTGCTGCAGGCGTAGTCAAAGTGAGTACACTACACTCGCATCACATCATACTCTTCTCTATTACACATCAGCTACCAATAAAACGTTTCAACAAGTCCCTGAATAATCGCAAATCGAGTGATTTCTGTAAAGGATTAAGATTTTGATTTCAATGGGAACGACCATCGGTTTATGGTTCATACATTATAAAGGCGCTATAGAAATTATCAGATTAGATATCTAGAAGTCAACATGTTCATCCATTAGTTTATGCTGCTGCAATTTCCAAGGGACTGGCCTAAATGGAAACTGCCTTGAGACTAGGTTTTAGATAGTTTCTATTTAAGAACGCTGTATCATAATGAAGACGATTATCGCTATCCCTTGACAAATGGGCAGAATCGAGGCCATACGGTCGCTATAGAAAACATGTGCATTTACATTTACATTTATCCAGGCTTGGGACTGGCGTCGTTTCTGTTTAAATTATCGTACGTGTGTGACTGCAGTTAATTTTCTATTGTCGCTTGAACTCATGTACAGCGCCCTTTTCTTCGGCCTCGGCCGTGTTACGGCGCTATAGAAATTGTCTTATTATTATTATTATTATTATTATTATTATTATGATTATTATTATTATAATCATCATTATCATTATCATCATCATCCGAGTATATACTGCAGCGGCGGAGTTAAACTAGGTTTCGTGCGCCGCTGAACACGCTATAGACACTAGATACTAGATTTTTAATTTGTGCTGCCTACGCATTCCAAACTAACGTCTGCTGAAAGTAGACAACAGCGCACACTTCCATGAAACGTCAGGTAAGAAAGCAACGAAATCAAATTCTATTACTCTGTATTGCATCTTTAGAATCATCATATCACATGATCGCATTTTATTGCATTGCATTATATCAAATTGCAGTACATTTTGAGTACATTATGTTACATAGCGTACAAGCAATCAGTTTTTAAAACAGATGATGGTTAGTGTTCAAACAGCCATCTGAAAGGCATATTGTTGAAGGTGCGTCAATATATTGGACGGTGCATACTTAATGCAATGTGCGTTACCTGCCAAGTGCAAAACCTTGTACTTCGCATGTCCTTAATGGCAAATGCTGGAATGTATGTGATGTAGATTCCTACATCACATGCATTCCATTGTAGATGGACATCTGTGTTGCCCTTAACGTTTGTCTTCAATATTTGTTACGAAAGGATCTGTTGGCGTTTAGCCTGGTGTTGGATAATCAGCTATTCTGATAAGCCAGAAGAATCTGTATGTGGTCTGTCTGATTGTCTCTCTTGTGGCTTGGATGAGCCTTTCCATCGACTGTAATCTAGTGCCATGATTCACATGACATGTAATTGCTAACGTCCACCAAATCTGTGAGTTAGATCAGTCTCACGTCGATAATGCTTTACGTGAACCATGAGTGATTATCTGTTTTCCCGAGTATTATAGTCACACCGTTTGAAATTGCCCCGACATATACTTACAAACATACGTACATATCATCATCAGCATCATCATCAGCAGCATCATCATCAGCAGTAGCAGCAACATCGTCATCATCATCAATAGCATGCCCCCCTCTGGAGCCGTTTCCACAATTCTTCGCCAACCGTCACGGTCCTGGGTTCGCCTCCAGGCTGAATGCAGCCCAAGGTTTAGCGGCCGAAGTTCCACCTGGACCGTCCGGGTCCATGTGTGTCTTGGTTATCTGACTGGCCTCTTCCAGGTCTTAGGGAAGCCAAGACGCAAGGCTCGGAGAGATTCCTAGCAAACATCCGGAATACATAACCATGCGTATATACACACATTCATACATATCCATAGAGTATATACTTACACATCCATGCATGCATACATACATACATATTCATACGCTACATACATACATGCATATATTTCCATCCATATACACATATTCATATATACATACAAACAAACATACATATACATATAATCAATTCATCCATACTTACATTCATATATAAATGCATTCATACACACATACATAAATATATACATGCATTCATACACACATATATACATAAATATATACATGCAATCATACATGCATAAATACATGCACACAAACATACATTCATACATACATGAGTATTAGCAGTGCGGTTTTTTGCATTTCAGAAAATAGGCTGTAATCCAACACTCGATTACAAACCTGAGAAATTCGAAATGATTAAGTACAAATGTGACGACCCGATACCGAGTTTTGAAGCATAGGACCACGTTCATTCGTATACTGAACGTCTGAAAGCAGCCATAAAGTCGTCTGCAGTCAAATACCGGTTGTACAGATTGCGACACGCTTCACTTCAATTAACTGTCATGTATTCCTTTCTATATATGCTGAAAAATTAGACCTGTGATCATCTTCAAGATTTCAAACTGTTTTGCTTTTCTGCTAAGAACAATTATATTCAGCGATTATTATCTGCGTAGATATTTTTGGGTGTTTGGGTGATTTTTGTCTAAACTGATGTTGGTAAATCGAATATCATAGGCATACTGTGTTTTTGTTGTTGGAATATGCATACAGCTTAAAATGTTCAGGTTTACCATACCATCTCGGATTCAATGAGTTCTTATGAACCATTAAGAGCTGAAGAAATTCTAAGCAACACAGAAGCTGTTTTCCCCAAAACAAATAAGGCCGATTTTTGTCAACATTCCAGCGCCGAGTTTAATGCCGAGAATATTTCATTCGACGAAGAACCTTGAAATCGATCCAACTCAATTCAGTGTTATCTACTAGTCTCAATGGGGGTCTTCTAATGCGGTTCTTTACTTCAAGCATCAGTCTCCGTGCACCGATATTTGAAGTAACTAGGCAAAGTTGGATATATAGCATACTTGTTTATATGCCTCTTTATAAAACCCGTCAAAAGCGTGGTATCCAGGTCGAAGGAACTTTCTCCGGAGGAATGCAGACAAAGACAGCAATCCACTTAACAGACGCCTTCTTTAAATGGCAAATCAGTCTCCACCAGCCTAATGGTCTGCATAATTTTCACACCTCGTGAAATTATTGAAACATTACAACTTGTTGCTGGATGTGTTACCTCGGTGCAATATTTTGTGACTCAGAATAATATTAAGAGATTTTATAGTCTTCGGAAGAGACATTCATTCACGACTGATGCGTTAATTGTTTAACGAGTTAACAGAATTTTACCGGGAAAACATAACTATTCTGGCACATATAATAAGCCTTTCACAATCAAGTTTGCGTATATAAAATGCAATAAGTAAGTAGCCTCTAAGTTCATCTGCCAAGTGCACATGTATAACATTGCATAGAACGATTACATTCATTTCATAACTGGACTATAACACGGATAAATATAAAAGAAAGGCATGAAAATCTAAATCTAAATTAAGATACATCGATTCACATAACTGCGTTTAAACAGTTGAGATTTTCTAGACATTATTGTAACAAGAACAATCATAACCGTGAATTCTTTTGATGCAATATACAAAATGTCTGGTGTGACATGCAACCAGACATTTATGTCACACTGAAGCTGCTGAATAGTATTCTTTCAGATTGCTTGTCGCTAAGTAATAATTATGTTCTGTTTTATTTTATCTGTTTTCCCCGAGTTAGTACGTGTCTTGAATATTAAGATGGCAAACATTATTACAAAAATGCAAAGGTGCTTGAAGTAGAATTTTTTGTGTATTTACGTTAGGTCTATTAACGGATTTAGGATAAAAGTGAAAGTGAATTGACTCTATCTCTGGCCTCCAGTGAGCGAACAGATAGAGGAAAGCATGGCAAACTGTTTGCAAATGGAAAAGACGATGAATTTAATCGGACTATATGCATGTGTAAGGAAAGAAGAGAGGACAACGCGAGAGTATACTATTAGGCTTACTCTTTTGTTCTAATAGTCAATTTATGTAGCGCCTCTTAGAGCTCTTTATTGGCACCTCCGGTATAAAAAGACAACCTGTAATATAGTATCAAATATTTAACGACATCTTAAAACTACGAGAGCCGTTGACATCTACCTTATCCTTTGCAACACTCCTGTTCTATACAGTACGATTTTAGTACGTAAAAGATTGTTCTACACTTACGTGTAATTCGCCAGATGGAACTATCTAGTCCTTAGAAGAACGGAGTGCATTATCGGAAGTCGTTGCAGGCTTGATGTTGTTTAGATTATGTTTGTTGAAATTACATTACATTGGACATTACATATCCTGCTGGAATAGTCTTCCACTAAAAATACGTAGTATACCGTCACAGGCAGGTCAAGAAGCACTGTTTACCTATATTTAAGTCCCACCTTTTAGATTTGTCAGCCATTTTTAGCACAATTGTGAGGTTCTTACAAAGTTTTGTACAAATCGCCAGATACATACGTAGCTTACATACATACATTTATATGTCTATTCTTGTCGGTAGCTTGCTATATAATCCAACTGTTGCTAATTCGAGCCGGCTGGGCTGACTCCGAGTAGCGACTCTGGGCAAGGCATCGTGCCTCTGTCACCAAGCAGTAAAATTTGATACCGGCGTAAACTTGGAAATAACGACAAGTCTTGCGATGCATTGGCCCCGTGTCCAAGACTTTGGGATTCGTCTATTGCCGGCTCAAGGGCCTAAGAGTAGAATCAGCGCTCCCTACATCCAACTATAAGATAAAGTTATGCACAAATGTGCTATATTACATCACATTTTTACTTATTTAAAATATTTTCCTTCTAACATTTTAATTTAACCTGATTGCGTCAAACTGCAGGTTAATAGCTAAAAAACGCATGTGATCAATCTACAATTAGTAAAGTGTACTATGATGTACTGATAACCGTTTTCCTAAGCGAACTCCGGTATTTTTTTGTAAAAACTTCTAAGATTGAATTCTCGCATTTTCTTTAGAACTTCGCACACGACGGATCGAGGGAGATTTTACATATGTTAGATACAACGCTTTGATATTGAAAGTTGACGGTGCAGCAGTTAATGCCGTTGTTGTAAGTAACACGAATATTTGACGTATTGAAGTTTTCAAAATAACTCAATAGCAATACAATTTAAATTAACATTTTCCACATAGAATCAACAAGAAGACGAATTCCATTAAATAACTCAAAAATAACTCAATAGCAATACAATTCAATTAAACATTTTCCATATAGAATCAACAAGAAGACACTCCAATAAGTAAAACCCTAATCTAATCAAATCTACTCCCTATAGGCTATCACAACATGACAATACAAGACCATAATAAAACAGAACGGTTTTCAAGCTTAAAAATGGCAGAAACAGATCACTTTAGCTGAAAGATCCTTCAACCTCTGCACTACGCCTCTGAGGAATAATAATGACAGATGTGTAAAACAAATAAGCGATCACCGCACCTTACCATCAATCTATGTATGGTACATCAAAATCTGTCCGTAATTCGCTCAATGCTTAATTTTCTAGAAGAAGAAAGCGTTCTTTTAGCAACGCATTCATAGTTTCAACATCTTAAAGCAGCAGACAACTTCAGAAACGTTAGTTGGTCGAAGCTGCAACGCAATAATTATATCTTAGAGCATCTTATTTTAGCAAAGCATTTCTACAGCACTGGTTAGGAAGCCAGCAAAGGCACTAGGAAACATACGTCCACATATGTACACATTCTTTATAAGTATTCGTTTGTACAAATGAATGTACGTCATTATCGTCATTAATTGTATGCCCCTCTCTGAAATGTTGCTGTTTCCATGACTCTTTGCCAACGTCCTGATCTTGGACTCGTCTCCAGGCCGTATGTAGCCCAAAGTTCAGGAAGCTGAGGTAAAAGTACGTTCATACATAAAATTTAAATAAAGCCATTGAATAACTTATCGAAGGCATTAACACAAAGCTATGTAACAGATCCATATGAAGCGCAAACTTTGCATGTTTCTTAAGCAGCTTCTGGAGGAACAGTTCGGATTTAGTCTGTAGTTCTGTGTCCAGTCTTCACGTAACAATTTAGTAACATGCCAACAAGATAGAGGCGCAAAACAAATGTCTAGCAGGCGTTCACTCGTGCAAAACTAGACGCTTCTCCTTAATTACGCGTCTCTTTACACAAGAACATTTATACACTATCTTTCCCCAACAGCACCGTCACCTGTTGAAAATACGGTGGGAATATAACACTATTTCATATATCGTGCGGCAGCAATAAAACAATACAGGTCCACGGTTTATCTACAATGTACAGTTTAAAATAATAAGTGAGGTTTTAATTTGATTTGCAGATCGCGAATTTGATGAAGGTTTGCTGATCCGAATATTAATTCTGATCCTTCGTGGTCTCAAGTTCAAAATTATCCAGTCGTTATTGTCGAGTTTTGGCTAATGTTTGTTTGAAAATCTGAAACATAAAACAAAATTATTACATAAAATAAAATAATGACATAAGACAAAATTATTGCATAAGACAAAATTATTGCACAAAACAAAATAATGACATAAGACAAAATTATTAAACAAAACAAAATAACGACAAAAGACGAAATTATTGCTTAAGACAAAAGTATTACATAAAACAAAATTATGACATAAGACAAGATTATTACATGACAAAATTATTACATAAGACAAGATTATTACATAAGACAAAATTATTACATAAGACAATATTATTACATAAGACAAAGACAAATTATTGCCTTCAGTTAGGCTATTTTTTATTTACAAACGTTTATGCAGGGTAGGATGGTGTAGTAGGGTGTCGTGTATATATTTGTTTTCTAATAAAGCACAGTGTAGCATGGTATAGTATTCCGTAGTGTGGTGTAGTAGGATGTAGTATAGTGTTTTTTATTATAGTACAGCTAAGTCTATTGTACTTTATTCCAGTGCAGAGTAGCATAATAGTATCTTCTTCTTCTTCTTCTTTTATTCTCCTCCGTCAGGCCTTCCCTTATATTGTCCATCCAATAGTAGTATAGCTACTCTTATAACTTACTTGGCCTTCAGCTATTTGTCGATGGGAGCCAATGTAGTAATGTTCTACGCGTTCTCGTACAGTCCATCGAGGGACGTTTCATCATCAACTGCATCGTTGGCTGGTTGCAGGATCTGTGATCCTGGAGGCGTCGGGCGTGGCTGGCTCTTTCGCGACTTCTGGAGTGGTCCTAGGATCGTTCGCTTTCGATAGCCTCTCTGGATCAGCGCCTGTACAACAGGAACCAAACGACCAACAGATCAGCAACAGATTATTCTGTTAATACCCAGCAACTATTCATCTACGAATTCTGTTGCATCAGTTACATTTCGTCAAAATCTTTCACAAGATTGATAACTCTAATGAACGGAAGAATAAATAAACAATTCAACCGATATTTTGAATGGACCAATGAATGAATGATTGAAAAGAATAAAAAAGGAAGAATGACCGAAATTATTAATAAGCTGATGAACAATTTAATTGCATTGAACTAGTAATTAGCTTAATGAGCGTCACGGACTAGTTCTTTGAAGCGTCGCTATATAAATTTCAAGTCACAATTGCAATTAATGAATTGAACATAGCTAACAAACTACTGAAATAAAAAGTCAGCGATTTAATTCAATGAAAATTAATGAATTAACAAACTAAGGAAGTAACAAATGAGTGAATTATTAAGTGCAAATACAATTGTATTGGATATTGCCCTCCGTCAAGAGTTCAGAAATAAACACACGACCATACAACAATCCATCGATGGCGCTGAGTACTTATGTGTGTAGTAGGCTTACTTGTCCTTATTCAGTAACTGCAGCCCAGGGGAGACTCGAACTCATAATCTCCGCGTTCAACACGTACAACACTCTAACCAATCGGCTATCGTGCCCCATGGTATTGAGTTTGTGATTTAATCAGTGCTTTTTTCTAGAAAAAAGGTTCCGGAACTGAACAATTATGGAATGAATTTTGTGCTAAACTTTCATTATTTTTGTCAATCAATAAACACTGAAAACAGTGTAAAGTTGTAAACACTGAAATTGAATTGAAATAAGTTACATTATATTGCATAATTAAAATAACTTAGTAACACAATTCTTTTATTAAAAACTAAATTATTTTTTATTAGCCGAAAAAAAGGTGCCGGAACCCCGTCCAGGAGCGTTTCGTCTGAAAAAAACACTGGATTTAATGAATGAACGAAAGATAGTGCGAATAAGAATGACACTAACGGGCTCTGGAGCCTCTTTTCCTTCACCCAATTCGATGTCATTTGGATCCACATTTGCAGCGGTTGGGGCACCGTTCTGGCGATAGCGACTTCTTCTTAGATTCAGGTAGTTGGTATTCTCGGCGTTGGATTTCGTAAGTATCACCGTCCGCTTCTTGAAACTCTTTCCTGTTCTACTGTTTTCGCCGCCGTTTGCTTCTGCGGTCGGACCTACGCCAGAAAGTCTATGATTATGTACGTATTTGTGCATGTATATGGGTGTATTTGTGCATGTATATGGGTGTATGCATGTACGTATCTACGTACGTGAGTAAAGTCAGGTAAATGTACACGTTTTTCTATACCGACCATATGGCCTTGACCCTGTTCATTTTTCAGTGAATTAATCGGGTGAGATCCTTCGCCACCGCTGCCCGTTAATGTCCCCGTTTACGTGCTAGCCCGAGATTCAAATTTCTGAAATAAGCCACGGCCGGGAAGGTAAGTTTCAACTTGATAGTGTAAGGTGAGGCAAGAAGAGGTAAGTTGGTGTAATGTAAAAACAAGATGAGATTTAAGAAATTAAAGACGTGATACAATACAACTGAAATTTGATAACGCCCTCCTAACAAAGTTCGGAAGTGCAAACCCCAAACAACCTGGAATGGAGATAAACAAGAGCAGCGAAAAGCACAAGTAGGTCGAAAGTAGAGAGAATGACAAAACACAGCAGTGAAGAGCAGAAAGAGACAAAGCCATAAGCGAAGGAAAGGAAGGGAAACAGACAAACGGTAGATCAGAATTCTTACTTATATAAAATTCCTCAAAGTCTTGCGCGACGTCGACTGAAAAGAATTCCGCTACAAGTTCCGGTTGCAAGAGGTCAAGGATGAAAACAACGATGCCGATGACACAGCAGATAATTCCTGCAAGAAGAAATGCACAGTGGATTAAAACATCGTTTAGGGTGTGGCCTATGCTGCTTAAACTCCGCCTCGGCCTCGGGTTTTAACGAAGACTATTGTAAAAACTGCACAGTGTAGGAATTAGTGTTAATGACATCAAAGAACAACTGACATATGTAAGACAGCAAATACGACCGTGCACGAGAAAACCCTCACAAAGTCGGCAAAGCAGATTTGCGAGAAACGTGTTCAGAAGTCAAGCATGCACAAAATTGGTCCAAATGAGTTCTTTGCATATTTATATTCCTTGTTGGGTCAGCTGTCAAACTATAAGTACTTATTGAGTGAGTTTTACCGTCTAAGTATTTTAATTTTAATTTTATTATGATGCGCTGCAACAAAACTTAATCTAACCAGAGCCTTGAGGCCCTAACTTGAAGTCGTGTACATCGAAAATTATGCAAATAAACAAGTGATGTAAATATTTTTCTTAACCAGGTTTTTTTATAGAGATTTCATTGATAACATCCTAGAAGTTGTTGGAATATGTTGTAATTTACTATTCTTATAGACACTCACGATACCTATGCACAGCGACTTGGGTGTAGTCAAAGTTATGGTAAATTTTAACTTATGATTTCTCAGAAGGACCCGCGAAGACACAGGGCCCACATTTTTGAAAAATTGTCAATTTTTTAACATTTGTGATAGAAACATGCGGTGTTCACCTAATTATTTAGCAATAATTTCAGCCCAATCTAGTGCTGTATCAAACTCACGTTTGATTTTTACCGAATTAGAAATAGTCTTCTCATCAACAGTCACAAATATTAAATACTAACACTTTCAGGCCTTAAGCTGGTGATATGCTTCAGCAGGAAGGTTTGAGAAGTACTGATATTTAACATTTTTGCCTGGATGTGCCAGGTCCATGTTGTTGGTGCTGAAAACTAAAAACTGTTCGGCTAGAAACCCTCTGCTTCTTGAAGAACAACACCAAAGTAAGGTAAGGTAAGTTTAGACAAGGCGAAGCGAGGCAAAGCAAGGCAAGGTAAAGTAAGGTCAGATCAGGTCAGGTCGTGTAAGGATAGTACAGAACAGAAGAAACAAGCCATCTAAGTAGTGATTAGCAACTGAGTAATATGATTGCAGTTCTTTCATTTGGAAACTTCTTCTTACCAATCGACATGCACATCCAGAAACTCCAACCCCAGTGGAATACGAGAACTGCGTCTGGAAACGGTATTTCCAGTTGATTAGCGTTCCGATAGCTAGCAAAAATTATGTTGGCTATCAACAACGATCCTCCTGTCATCAGCGAACAATAGGCGCCATATCGAATGACCATTTTGAACAGGATCAATGCCAGTATCCACAGCGGCAAGGCGGTCCTAAAATCAAACAGTTTTAAGATACAGCAAACATATAATATAGTAAATATTATATAGTATATAATATGTTATATAGTAAACTACATGAAACTTGAATTAAAACCGTAGCCAATACAGATAGCACACCAATTGAATGAATTATAAGTTAAGTGAAATCGTCGGCAATATTTCGAAGTTGTTAATCAATCGGGCTTCGAACTGTCGACTCATCCGTTTTGTAGTGTAGCGTTATCTCAAGAAAAGGCACAGTCTGATTTTCGCATGTATTATTAAGTAAGCCAACAGTTTAGTAACAATAGTACTTGAAACGCCAACATACATTTGCTAACCACACGTGTCTTTCAACGACATTTGTAACTTAAAATTACCAATTGAACATACAACAGATACAGTTCCAGACATTACTGATACAAAATCTTTTTCGCGCTACCAACGATGTATTTGAGTCCGCTTTTTATAAGCTTTTCTCCGCCAAGTCAACGCTCACCGCTGACGTCATATAGTGCGCGAAAGGCGACCAATGAAAAGCGCATATTTAAAATTTACGCTTGAATGCCCACCAATTAGAAGCTTATATTTAAATGCTTGCGAACGGCGACCAATCACAAACAAGAAACAACCAGATAGCTTACTGACGTTGCGTAACAGCAAATTCACGCCTTAGCGAGGGAAGCCCACCAGCCAATAGCAACAAAGTCAACAACGCGATGACTCATAGATGTGATGCTATAGAAATTTTCGATACAAACGCGCCCCTACTCAATAGTGGAAAATTGCGCTAACAGAAATTAAAACTAAATATGAATAAAATCGTTAAATGCATATCATTCCCATCAGCTAAGCCAAAAGTCATTATCGAATTAGTTAGAATATAATTAAGTAGCAAAGGCTACAAAGGTAGGTCGGCCAAAAGTAGCCCAAACGGCAATGGCAAGTGTGTTCAAGTACTTCAGTCGTGAGCATTAATTAATGAAAGCAGATTCATATCCTCTCAGCAGGAATCAGTTATGCAAAGTCATGGTGTTTTAGACAATCTGCATTTCGAAACCGCTTAGCCAAATGACCTCAATTTGAATTAGGTCATTATGTTGTGGACTTGTATAAGATTCAGAAGTGATCAAATAATTATAATGGTAGTGCCACCTCTTAAATATGTACATATAACGCTTATGGTCTTATATTTACACATACATACGTATATACACTTTATTTATGCACATTTATAACTATGTTCTTTTGCATCAGTAGTGGGATACAATGATGTTTTGCACGAAAAGTATAAAGCTCAGGCGATTGTTTACTCACATAAATTATAATTGTTTTGAATGTTTTTCATCAATACGATGTGTGACTATGTGTAAGTCTCACATAGTTTTACACGGCAACTTATTTGTAAGAAATCAAAGTTTTGCACGGTGGTCATTTACCTACCAGACCATAATGTGTGCGAAGTAGCCGGCGTTTCGATAGAACCGACCCCAACGTAGTCCCTCTCCATCCGGCGTGAAGTATTCGGCTATCCACAGAATTGGATAGGGCGATCCTTTGCGTTGGTGTTCACGAAACTCCTGATTGAATTTTCCAGCTGTAAGGACATCCACTTATTGCTCTTATGTTCACATTATAGTAGGCCTATTCAAACAACTAATGCTAATTGGAATGTGTTAAGGTATGGCGTAATCGTAATCGTAAACTCAGATTTCTACTACGCCCAATAAAAGTTAAGTCGCGGAAACCACCTTATTCACTGGCGCTCAGTCAAAACTAAATCGATAGGTAGGAAGAGAATGGTTAGAATTAGTTCCAGGTCAAGATCCAAGAGTCAGGCAGGCAGACAGTCAGACGGCTACGGTGAATGGTGTTTGGCACTAGATCGGCAGGATAGATAGGAGAAGAAAAGTAATCAGGATAGGATCTGCATAAGAGGACTGTAGTAGTTTTATAGTTGGTTTTACTGTTGCCTGAACTTTAAATATGAAACATTTCGACACTGATCAGATACAGTATAGCACTTTTGGATTTATGTAGCTGCTTTTTAGAACTGCTTAAAATATAATTAATATAAGGTTCGATAAAAATTTCATGGTACATTCAATATCATGATTATAAAAATGGTCTCTATGATGAGGTAATGTAAAGTAATTCTACGTGGTTTCTTCGTCATGGAATGCTGTAATGTGAAGATAAGCCATTCCAGTTTTTCCCTACCGTAAGGTCCGAAGCCGGCTCTTCCCTGGACCCATCCGTGGTTGTCCCAAGACAGTCGCTCGTTGTAGTCGATAGTTTCGTTGACTCTTCCATCGGCAAAGTTCTGGATCCGCGGAATTCCTGGCAAATTATTCGTCAGAAGGGTTAGACAATACTGTAAAAGGATTCGTATGGCTGACCCAGGAGGGATTAATTGCAGCTAAAAGGAGAGGCAGACAAAGACAGATACTGTGATCGAGTCTATGTGCTTCAGACCAGTGATGCTTTAATTATGATAAAGCAGTAAATATGTGGCCTGTCTTGTCGTAGTTTGAGCTGTTGTTCGGATTAGGTTGGATTGGCTTAGTTTAGATTAGATTAACTTGAGTTATCTTGGATTAGCTTTGATTAGATTGTGTTAGCTTGCATTAGATTGGATTATATTGTGTTGGATTAGAGGAAATAAGTGAAAAGTTAATTAGGGCATAAGTCGACAGTGAAGCAACTGAAGCAGCCAAGAATGGAACAAACTGAAAAAGAGGTCCTACCTTTAAGGGTGATGTTGACGCTTCTTAGACCAATGTGAACGCCAATGCTGGCGTTTATCTCGTACGGAATTCCTGCGCGATAGGCAGTCGTTGTATGATCGATCGAAGACGATTCCCAGTCTTGACCGAAGTTGCAAACTACATTCGAACAGAACATGTTGCACCAAGTTATGCATGGAACAAACCATTTGACTCTGCTGACCTCACAATTTGAAGCACTTATGCCCTACATATTTTATACTTAGGAAGGCACATGTCGGACACAGAATGGAATAAAGCATTTGACTCTGCTGGCTTCACAATATGACGCACTTTAGCGTAGTTATCCTACATTTTTTACATAGGAAGGCATATGTTATACATAAAATGGAATAAAGCACTTGACTCTGCTGACCTCACAATATGCAGCACTTAATTATCCTAAACCTCTTAGACACATGAGGGCCTGACGAATGACAGTGTTAACAGTAACCCTCACATTGAAAGACAAACATTGTTATGCATGTCTGCATCCGAAATTTTACAACACATCTTAAGAGCCTCTCAACAACATTGAGATGCTAATAAAAAGCTGCATGAATGTTAATACCGTATGTAAGTATCTAGATGTACGATTTATTTGTATAAGCAATCGGCTGTGCTGCGTAGGCCCTATATGGTAAATAGCATAAGATATAACAACAGGAATTTGTCACAAAATGCAAGAAGACCTTGGCAGGACTTCATTTAAATGCCAGCAAGGGGCGCCTAGTGATTTGGTAAAAGCGTTATAAAAATAGCCAGATACACGCATACGTTAGCGTATCTTTATACACGGATAGACCACTAGCTTAGACACCGAATATGCATATCTTGAGCAGCCGTGTAGGCAGATCTTTTGAGAGGTGCGTAAATATATATATATATATATATATATATATATATATATATATATATATATATATATATATATATATATATATATATATATATATATATATATATATATATATATATATATATATATATATATATATATATATATATATATATCTTGATACATACACACATACACATGCATACATATATATACAAACAGATACACGAATGCATGTAGACATACATGCACACACACATACATACACACATACATACATATATGCATGCCTTTAAAGTTTACTAAGAGAATTAATTAAATTGCACATCCTACTTACTCATGATCATTCCAAGAACACCGACACCGACGATAATTCGAACGAAAGCTGAGACTCCCTGAAAGAAACCATAAATTTCTTTTACTGAATCAGTTCAATTGTGCAACTGCACACAAATACGGAGACGGACCAGCAAACAGACGGGCCGACAAACAGACACAAACAGACAGACGAATAAAGAACAAACCGATTGTCAGACATAATCATATATGTATGTATATATTACGCATCTTTTTTAATGCAGCTAGGTAGACCGCCTGTAATGTGGGCCTTGCCTTGTATGTATATCCAGTCTTATTATTATTCAAATGTACCCCTTGGCTTAACCCTACAATGATTGAGGATCTTGGCGTGCCCTTCTTTAGAAGATTTCGCCCCGCCCAACTCGCTGTTAGGGCCCTGCTGGCCCACAGTTCTACAGCTTTGTTTGACTGCCATATTCGTGATCTTCACTGAATTAATCCTATGCTTGATTAGAAAACCACTCGCTCAACAACTATCTTAATAAATTACTCGACTACTGTAACTCCCTTCCCATAATAGTGGCTCTTCTTAGCTGAAACTTTTTCAATTCACCCAGAATGCTCTTTCTCGTGCTGTTTATAAAACCCCCAAACACCATTCTATTCTATTTATCCATTTATTTATTTAAAACACTTATTTCCTACGCAGTCAATTAATCTTAATCTGAGGTGCGAATATATGTTCGCACAGGGCCAAGACCGATTGTTGCAGAGGCCAGAGTAAAATAGTAGGTTTGACAAAGTAATTTCAAAGCTGTTAAAAATTGACAAAGTAATTTAAAAGAGTAATTTATGCTCTCAGAAATCATGAGCAATAAATCACATCAGGCCATAGAATAAGTGTTTACAAGAGAATCATCTAGGGAACACTTATATTTGTATACATAACTCGGCCCAGCGCACTATACAGGCCTATATATATATATATATATGCAGCGTATTTCATATAAATCAGACAGGGCTATAGCCACCATTCGAAAATGTAGAGTCAGAATTGCATTTGCCTCTCCCCAATTTGAATGCCTTACTGTCAAACAAAATGCCTACGAGTTTTGATCACATTATCGCCTTTTGTAACCAGGCATTAATGAAAAGAGACAGAGAAAAATTTAGCGACACGAAGTGCGTTCCTTCCTGTTCAAGAATGCGTAAGCAATGCGTTATGCCTTCTACTTATGCTCTCAGAAATCATGAGCAATAAATCACATCAGGCCATAGAATAAGTGTTTACAATAGAATCATCTAGGGAACACTTATATTTGTATACATAACTCGGCCCAGCGCACTATACAGGCCTATATTTATATTTATATATATATATATATGCAGCGTATTTCATATAAATCAGACAGTTATAGTGAAACCGTATATATATGTACTTATATAAGTGTTTGCGTATTCTTTCTATGTGAGGAGAAAGAAATAGCGCTTAAGATACCATAAGCAAACACAGCAAGTATTTGTGTAAAGGTTTTAGACCAGGAAGACGGAAAACGCAAGGACACAGGTCCATGCATGCGCCTTCCTGATTGCATTATATGTATGAACTTCGAAATTGTTTAAGCATTTAGAAAATCTCTATATAATCCTTCAGAAACTATTCCTGCGTTGATTCCTTACAGAAACCTTTAATGTTTTTAGCAGCTCTACATTTTTAACTAGCATATCTGTTCACTTTCATTTACGAAATATCCGCAGAATCTGACATCACCCTCTTTCGTTGTTGTTGTTATCGTTATTATTAATAATAATAAAAAAATAATTATTATTATTATTTATTTATTTAATTATTTATTATTAATATTATTATTATTTATTATTTAATTATTTATTATTATTATTATTAATCGTCATATTATTATCTTATTACTATTATTTTATTATTATTATTATTATTTTATTTATTTTTTAAAGCGCCCCGAGGTACAATGATCCCTACTGCTACTATTATTACTATTATTGCTATTCTTATTATTATTATTATTATTATTATTATTATTATTTATTATTATTATTATTATTATTATTATTATTATTATCACCGTGACGATTCGTAATCCAGGCAGGAGGATGAGGAGTGAGAAAGCCAGGATGACTGTTGCGTAGATCCATCCGGCCTCCAAGATGTCGGCCGTCACAGGTCGCTGATCAGCGGGATATAGGGTAGGAAAGCCTCCGACCCTGAACTGGTCATAGAGCCCCTTCTGCACGCGAATGGGGTAGTCGCTCGGATCGCCCTGTCCGTTTGAACTAACCATGGCTGCTAAAAATTACAAAATAGTCTCGTATTTGCTGACGTTTGCCACGCATGAACGCAGTCATGAAAAGATTAAGGAAGTAAGGCGGACAAAGCAGAGTAAGAAAATCGGTAAGGTATAGCATCCGCCCAAAATGTAAGAAGTTTCTCTATAGAAGATATGACAGGAAAAACTCAATAAGCCACGTAAACCTCGAAGAGCAAAAGGTCATAAGAAATTTTTGAAACTAGGAAACCATCGTCTAAGTCTCACTTACTAAATTTTACTGGCACAAACAAATCTTTCTTATTTGACCCCTTTAAGTCTTCTCTGTCCGTCAGTGATCTCCCCGTTCTCAAAACCTTTCCGATACACTTTATCAATTAATCAAAGAGAGAAGAGATTTTGACAAAGGGAAAGTAACTCTACACTTTTACCTGTAAAAGAAATAATTGTCACTAAAACAATTTTTACCTGTAAAAGAAATAATTGAAGTACCGCTCAACTCCTGAGCTTATTCTCTTCTTCTGCAACCCCTTTCCGCTGCTCCAGTTCAATTCCTTACACTTACAACGTTCTGTATCGAAGCTAAGAACTTCTATTATGCCTTCTGTCTGATACTCGAGCAAAGTTTTCTGCCGTTCCGGCCTGCAACTTCCAAATGGCTTCTAATCGATGAGAGTGAAAGCAATCAACTAGTCTTCCAGTTCGATACGTAGGCTTTAATAAGTATTAGCAAACAATGGAGGCCAATGGCAGGCTTTGTAAAGTGTGACGTCAGAGGAGCTCTTCAGGTGTTTGCTCACTGAACTCGTCAGCCGAATCCAATGGGGAATTTCGGCTCTCTGGAGTAAAGCACGAGTAAACCCTGAAAAGGTGCTCGTCAGGTAGGCCTAGTGTGGCCCATGTCATGCCTAGGAATGCTTGGGTAAAAGCGCACTGAGTCTGGTAAGATTCTGCATATGGTCTGTATATTCGAATCTTTTTTCAGGTAAAATCTTAAATTTTTTCCTGTACACTACATTGACCATATTACAGTTCCTCATGAGAAATGATAGATCTCTAAAGCTCAGCTCTGAGGATTCAGTTCAGGGTAGATTTGAAAATTTTTGGACGATTATAAAATTACTCTCAATTTATTTAAATGAGTTTGGAAAATCCGTTACTGGCCCAAGTCCTAACGCAGTACATGTGACTCAAACAAAACCTCCCAAAACTCAACATCCTAGTTGGTATTTAACCCGGTGCAAGAAACCTTTGCTGCGTGCACGCTTTCGATGTTTCGCATTTGTCACGGCAACTACCTTGTCTTGATGATTCAATTGAAAAGCGGTCGGTAATTCACACAGAAGTCCATAAATCCACACGAACAAGGAAGTCAAATGGAGATAGATTCGGAGATATAAAGAGACAGGCAGGCAGGCAGACAGACAGAGCCAGACAGACGCAGAAAAGGCGAAAGAGCTGACCCGTTACATTCCTGAAGGATTTACTAAGTGTGGCTTCGACAATGCCGACGACAAAATATGTCAGCATGCACACGTTTTGAATAACGAGCAATTCATGAAAGCAGACCCTGTTAGTCATCCCTACGTCACACCAGGATGTGTAGCCTGTTATGATAAGAACTCTCGTTAGTCTTGTAATTAAAAGTAGACGTAATCGTGCGAGTTTATACGCTAACTCCTTTATGCTAATCATAAACATGCTCAGTCACACAACTCATCGTCAGACAGTATATGATGTCTAGAACTGCTAGAGCCGCGCTTGCCCGAGAGTCTAGTGTGGCCAGAAATGCATGGACATAAATTGTCTAATAATAAAGAACTTTGCAATTTTATAGTTTCTTGTATTGGTTGTCTTTGTTATATTTGGTCTTTGATTTTATGAGTTGAAGGCGCATCATAAAAATGTTCAAATGAATTAATTGCTGTATTTGATCTTGCATTTTTTTGGTTTTCTGTACAATTTCTTTAAATACTTTTTTGTCAGTTTTTCTTTCCTTTGTCGTGTTCTGTCTGTAGCTTTCTCTGTAGTCCGTTATTTTCTCTGTAGTTTTTTCTATCTTGTCTTTTGCTATGAAATATATCTTATGCAATTACTTTAGTGATAGTAATATACTGTGCTTACGACATCTTATAACTGCATGCAGAGCCACTGGTGTCGAGTTTACTTTATCTTCATAACTTTTTTGTCTAGTTTCTTTCTGTCTAGCTTTTTATTGTAGATTTACTCTGTAGAATCTGTCAGTCCCTTTCATTTGTTGTTCTGTAGCTTTGTTCGGTCATCTAACTGCTCTGTAGGTCACAGTAAAAGGTCAAAAGGCCGCTCATATATGTTTCTACCGAATAATGAAGTAACACAAGGCTGAAATTTTTTGGAATATGTTCCCAGTGCAGTGATATTCACCCGCCGCACTAACATATTTTTAAGTTATCAATCAGAGCGTGAAGAACCAGCGTAGCAACCATACGGAGCTCAATGTTATAGGGTAAGTGTAGGCCTAACGCCGAATAAGATTGTGGCATTACCACTATCGGTAGAGCTAAAGTGCTTACTGGTAAATAGTTTCCAATTTAAAAGCTTTACAATTCGGTATTTTATAGCGATACTTTTGGGTCGAACTGCGGATTTAGGATTTATGTAGAAGACGAAAACCGCTGCTGTAAGAAACAAGTTAATTGGGAAATCGTATTTCCTAGTTCACCCGCATAGTTGTGTGTTAGGGGGAGTACCTAATGTTTTATGCATCATTTATTGGTACTCACTGAAATTTAGTCCTATTAAAAAAAACTTATGCTTTCGCATTGAGGACAACAAATAGAACCCTTTGAAACTCTTTAATGGCAAGTCCAAATTATGAATATTTTCTCGATCAATTTCTAAAATATAAATATTGAGCATACAAGTTACATTCACCGATTTCATCTCTGTATATATGAATTTATATATGTGCATATAGGCTAAGCGAAATGTGTTATAATGTTTTGATAGGTCTGACACTTAGCTAAATGATCAAACGTGTCCAATACAATGCAATACAACTGAAATTTGACAATAGCTCCTTACAACCGTGCCGAATTGCACATTAAAGAACGACATCCGCTATGCTATACACCATAGCATACTGTCTTAAACTATATACGAACAGAGCCTAATACAGTTCTAATTACCAATTTTAACACCAATTACCTATTCAAAAGACTCGTTAATTAGGCGAAACCATGATTAAATCGAATAAAATGTCTGCTGGACAAACGCCTTGAATAAGACATAGGTATACTTATAATGCAGCACAAAAAACCGTCAGAAAGGTTGTCTGTATGAAACCCGTGGCGTCTTAGCTTCCTACCCTCGTTCTTCCCTTGCTTTGTTCTGCAAGCGGTTAAGGCCGTCTTATCCCATGCAGCCACTGTCAAATTAGTAGCGCTTTTAAAAAGTCTTTTTGAACTAGAGCTACATGAGTATTCGATTACAATTAAACTATAAAAGTAGGTTCTAAAGACCATGAAGAGAAGCGGCAAAATAATATCTAATTGCTGCTCAAATTAAATTAATTCAAATAGTAAAGTCACTTCCCTCTTCTAAACAGTAGTGCAAAAGCACAAGTTGGCCTACACTTTTAATAAATCAAAACAGTTGTGCAAACGCACAATAATTTGTCCTTTTGTCCTGGACTCAGTCAAAACAACAGTGCAAATGCGCAACAGATTGGCATACTCTTGTCAATCAATTTAAATTATTGGTCAGAATAATAGTAATTATCATTCTATTGTGGAATATTGCAATCGGTATAAAATAGCAATGCAATGGCACATTTATCCCATTAAAAAATCAGTTCAATACAACCCATAGACGCGTGTCTCATAGTTAAACTATCTCTCGGCTGAATTTCATGCACACCAATAAGTTTAACATCCGGACAACCATTCTACACAGCAAGGCACAATTAAGCAATGAACTAATATTCAATTGAATAAAACCAATCGTGTATGACAAAAATCTGGAGTACCACAACTAAGCTACGACAACTACTTATTGCGAAGAGAAAATCCGCTATATAAGTGATCAAAATAGAATACGACGATTGTTTAAAAGTGTGGATAAGATGACTTTCATATCGGAAAAGGCACTTGGTCCCACAAGCTTTCACTTTTTTGGTAATTAATAAGTCGATTTGAAAATAATAGAAAAGAAAATGATATCCAATTCATACGTTTCCATCTAAAAAGTTCTTTAAATCTACTGGAAGGAAGAGGTAATGTATTTTTATTTTGGTGGTCATGAGTTTGAAGAGTTATACGGTTAAGACCAGGAAATGCCAGCGATTTCATGCCTCAGCGTCGCGGAACTCTACAAAGCAAAAAGTAGTCCGTGTAAAGGTCACGTGCTCTGCTCTTGAGCAACGAATTCAACATTCTTCGTCTACAGCATAATCATCATCACAATCACCATCACAACCACCGATACAGTGATAATCATTCCTGCTTTGTTTATCACCATTTTCCTCATCTTCTTTTTCATCATCATCTTCATTATTATCATCATCACTATAATCGTTATCGTCATCATCAGCCGCGGAATCAACATCATTATCACCACCACCATCTTCTTCATATTCTTCATCTTGGTCGCCGTCATCATCATCACCATCATATGCTTCTTCATCATATTAGTTATCATCAACAACATCGGTCTTAATTATCAAAGGTCGATCACAATAATAGTGACAGCCTCACGCGGAACTTATTGAAGTACTCACTGTACCCGACAGTTGAGAACAAATTAATATGTTCGTGTAATATAGCGCCTTTTAAATTATCTGAACCAAATAATCAGAACTGTTTAATTCTGAGAGGTACGTTACTTGAACCTCTTACCTTTATTAGTCTACCTTTGGTTCCCTTTTTAGTAAACATACTAAATGCTGACGATTAAACTGATTCTAATGCTAATAATAATTCTAATACTAAAGGCAATACTGACAGTAATATTAATACTAATGCCAATACTAATGCTAATGCTAACCCTAAACCACTACCAATAACACTGCTATATTATGCATTTGGGTTGGGCTAAATACCAAAGTCGTGTCCAACATCAATAGATTCAAACGTGGGTGCGTTTTGTGATGGACTTACTGTGGTTTCTTAGGTTGGGGTGTGTTTTCGTAGTCCTCTTCGGATTCTTCGCTGGTCCTGCGGAGTTCCGCAGGTGGAGGAACCGGAGGACGTTGCCTGGGGGTTATCTGCCTCGCCCCAAAAACCGATTTCTTTCTGTATGTTCTCTGCACAGAATACATCAGTCATGAATTAGAACCTTGATAACGATCAATGTCTGCTACAGAAAGACATAGGTTTAGTTTTTAATCTTCAACATCGTCATCGTCATCATTATCATCATCTTCATCAGGGCCATTATCATCATTGTAATCTTAATCATCATCATCATCAACAGCAACAACATTGAGATCATCAGCGACATTGGCAACGCACCTGGCGTTTAGGCGTATACACTTCACTACCTTGAACGCTGCTTATAATCTCTTTTAGTTCGGTTACATACTTGCCTTAGCGCATTTGAGGAGTCCTGAAAGGATGTTACATAAATAGCCAGATATATACATACATACATATATTCATGCATGCAAACATACATACATACATACATACATGCATACATATATGCACACATGCATGCATACATACGTATATACACATACCTACGTACATCAAGCATTTTAGTCTCAATTCGAGGATCTCAGGATGTTACATAAATAGCCAGATATATACATACATACATATATTCATGCATGCATACATACATACATACATGCATACATGCATCTATACATACATACATACATACATGCATGCATACATACATGCCTGCATACATATATGCACACATGAATACATATATGCACACATGCATGCATACATACGTATACACACATACCTACGTACATCAAGCATTTTAGCCTCAATTCGAGGATCTCAGGATGTTACATAAATAGCCAGATATATACATACATACATATATTCATGCATGCATACATACATACATACATGCATACATACATCTATACATACATATATACATACATGCATGCGTACATACATGCCTGCATACATATATGCACACATGAATACATATATGCACACATGCATGCATACATACGTATACACACATACCTAGTACATCAAGCATTTTAGCCTCAATTCGAGGATCTCCACAGCGGCGTTCATTGGGCGTGGATACTTACTTCGGCTACAGTACCTCGTCCCATACGACCAAGTTCTACTGGTTCAATGTCGTAGCGAGAGGTTCCAGGAGTCGGTTCGCTTGGAACAGTGTCCGTCGGACTTCTTTGAGTACGCTGTAACTTCTGTATCTCACTCGGATCTGTTGAATTGTAAAAAAGCTGTTTGCGCTGATCAACAGCGTAAGGTAAACAAAGGACGGACTAGGAAGGATAGGAAAAGACTGGGCAGCTCAATATGAAATATGAAGAATACGAAGTGGTAACCAGGACCGAACGAAACATTAAACAGCAAAGCTGAAAGACAGGATGAGATAGGACAAAACTAAATAGATGACGATAACTAAAGAAGGACATAACAACAAGGTAACGCGAGGCAGAACCGGCCGAAAAATAACATTTCAAGAGTCTTGCTTGAATCAAGGCAATACTGAATGAGATCTGGCACGAAATGATAAAAGTAATGTTTAATTTCATAGTCCAGACAAACATGTTAAACATATCTATTGCAGTCGCATCTTTTAAGATATTTTAGACAGTGACATTTTGTCACTCACCCATACGAGGTTCCTAAAGGTACTATATAACTCTACAAATACATGTCTGCATAAGAATCAACAGGCCATGAGATGACAAGACACGGAAGTCCCGAACAGCGGACAGTTAATACATTGTAAGAAAGTAGACCTAGAAATCTGTACAGCGCCTCCCACCTGGACAGACATTTGTTAACACGCCATGTGTCCATCGGCTGAGGGAGGAATCGTAGGCGTACCTCCCACGTACCTCACGAAGTTGATTCTCGTTAGCCTAAACATAATCTGGAAATAATGCGGCTGTAGACTAAATACGTTGCGTGTAGACGGGTAGAGAAAGACGAAGAGAGCAACTGAGAGACAGGCAGGCAGGCAAAAGAGGAAAGATTCAACCTGCCATGCGTCCATCTGCTACAATATTAGAATTCGGTTTTCTAAAGAACTGTTCATTTGTTCAAAGGTCGTTCTACTGACCGAGATAGACATCCTCAAAGTCCTGAGTGGCGTCCATGTTGAAAAATTCAGCCAGCCATATGGCAGTCGATTCGAATTCATCCAGAATGATCACTAGTACTCCGATGATGACGCACAAGATGCCTTGAAAACGACAGCCACCGATATTCACTCATTCGTGCCTTCTTTCGTTAGTTCGTTATTTCTTTCAATCAACCAGTCAATCAGTCAGTCAGTCAGTCAGTCTATCTGTGTGTCTGTCAACCAACCAACCAAACAATCAATCAATCAGTTTGTTTGCAGATTCGTTCGTTCGTTCATTTATTCATTCATTGTTTATCACTTTTTCACTTTCTTTTTCTTTCTTTTATCTGTCATTCCTATATTCGTTCCTTATTTCTTCCCCCCACCTCTGCACTCAAACCCCTTCTCTCACTCTCTTCTTCCATCTCTCCATCCGCTCTTCCGTGTTAATTATCTTACTTCTCAAAAGACAACAAAGAAAGTCTTGCAAATAAAAATATAGACAAACAGATAATCGTACAAAGACAGACGCATAGTTCCTGTCCGTGTGTCTGTACCTCTAGAAAATCATGCATCTAGAAAGACAGACATACAGTGATACAATCACAAAGACAGACATACAGACTGGCATAAACAGTGGCACGTAACAGAATCGAAGACTTCACGGTTACCTGTGACGAGACACAACCAAAAGCTCCAGCCCCAGTGAAAGTACAGAAAGCCATCTTCGAAGGGTATGACCAGCTGATTTGAGTTCCGTAGGGTGGCGTAGATGATGTTGGCGGTCAGCATTGACACTCCTGTCATCACGGAAACATAGCCTCCGTAACGTAGTACCATGTGAAAAAGAACCAGCGCCAGAATCCAAAGGGCAAAAGCCGTCCTATCAAGAGATATTCGATATCAATTAGAACTTATTAGAATTAATTATAACTGAAGCAGTTTTAATATATATTCAGTTTCAATCATAACAGTTAATTTTTTCTGTTTGTTTTATGCAAATGGTAAAGGCCATGCTTTATATATATATATATATATATATATATATATATATATATATATATATATATATATATATATATATATATATATAAAACATCAATTAGAAGTACCTAATTAGAACTAATAAAACTGAAGCAGTTATAATACCTAATCAGTCTTAATCATTTTGATTCACTTTTTGGTTTCAGCTTGTTCTATTTCTTATCTAATCTGTTCCATTTTATTCCGCGCCACTTCATTCTACTCAGTATTGAGTTTGCATTCAAAATTTATAATTTCCAACACGATACACACAATAGAACCGAAACATGCACCATCCATCCAATCCACCATCCACTTATCCATCCTTCCACCCACCGAACCGACCCAACCACACAACCAATCGAACCCGGACAATATATAACCACGCAACCATCCATCCATCCATTCCTCCAACCACCTATCTATATTGTCACAAAATGGCTGTCACAAAGTCATGTATAATTTTGAACCGTGTGAACAGGCCTTAAGGGAGAAAGTTCTAGAAGGAAAAAAGGAATGGTAAAAGGTGTGAGGAGGCTATAAATAGAGGAGTGAGACAGAACTGGGAGAAGGAGAAGACAGTAAGACAGTGATGAGAAGACAGTGACGAAAGAGGGAGAGCTGAGCGGTTATAAAGTTGCTATTTGAAGTTTATGTAAAGTGTATAATTATATCGAAAGGTTTTTAAAATAAATTTGCGAACTCGATCGAACACATTTTGTTTGTAACAGATACACCCACCCACCAACCCGACCCAACCACCCGTCCCCCCAACCCACCGACGCACCCGTCCATTGATCTACCCTCGAAACTCTAAGCTTTACCAGAGCATGACGTGCGTGTAGTATCCGGCCTGGAGGTAGTGCCTTCCCCATCGGATTCCTTCTCCATCTATCGTAAAATACTCAGCTACCCAGAGGATTGGATATGGAGATCCCCTTCTCTGGTGCTCGCGAAATTCCTGGTTGTATTTCCCCGCTGAACGAAGCACAAACACACAACTGGCGCTACATAAATGTTTTGAATTAATTAAGTAAGTAATATAATCCAAGTAAAATCAGATAGCATAATACCAATACATCACCCATTCATTACACTGATTTGACTGCGATTTTGACCTGGAGCAACCATCGACTGATGCCCTGAGCATTATGATAACGGCGCTATAGAAGTCTTTGGATTAGATTAAATTACACTCGCAGTCGGAAACTCCAGTTTAAAATCTGACTCGGTAAACAAAATATGGATCATAGCCAACGCTTTTCAACCCACAAACTCATATATTTGTTTTCTGTTCAATCACAGAACACTTTGACTCTCTCTCTACCTGCACCAGGACAATTCAAGGTACTTATCTTTCCTTTGTCTTGACTTACCTTGTTACATTTAATCTCACTTTAACCTACCATACCTCACCCTACTGTACCTTACTCTGCATGGCCTTGTTTTATCTTGTCTTACTTACCCTAATATATCTTACCTTGCCTAACCTTATCTTAATGTACTCAACCTTTTCTTGCTATGGCTTACCTTATCCGGTCTTACGTTACCTTGTCTTACCATTTCTTACCTTATCCTACCTTTCCTTAGTTTGCTTTACCAGACCTTACTTTGTCCCACCTTAGATTGCCTTACTTTCTTCATCTCTTCTTAATTTATCATATTTTATCTTACCTTGTGGGACGCGGTGGTGTAGTGGTATGGTCGGCGCCTGTAACCTGAGAGTCGCGGGTTCGAATCTGTCTCAAGCCACTGCGTAGCGACCTTGGACAAGTTGCTCACCCACAATTGTCTGTGAGGAAGACAACTCGAAACCACCTCACTCATCTCATCCCCGGGAGGCATAAAGCCATTGGACCTCCCTTCGGGCAGAGAACTCATCATCGTCATCATCTTACCTTACTCTACCTTGTCTTACCTCAATTTACTGAGTATTCTTAATTTATTAACTTAAATCTATCAGGCGTTTAATAATTAGGTATGCAGGAGATAATTAGGTAACACAGATACGTTTCTGAGTTGATACATTATACAGGATAGTGAGGTGTTCATGTAAAATTCCGCAGGAGACGGAGTTACTATAAATAGGCTTCCTAATCGGACGAACCGTTGGGTCCGAATCCAGCTCTTCCGACTGTCCAGCCGTCGTTGTCCCACGACAGTCGCTCGTTGTAGTCGATCATTTCCTTCACCCGACCATGCTCCAGCTTCTGAACTGTTGGATTGCCTTCGAGTAAAGGACACAGAAAGAGTCAAGGTCATGTGTCTCGTGGTGGGTCGCATGTAAAATCATGCCGAGCTCTGCGTCCTAGGAAACTTAACAGTGAAATGAAAGAATGACCATATTTTTCTAAAAATCATCCATTTTTCTAGTCTTATCGTAGCCTACTCTAACTTGTTTTTTATGTAAAAACCAGGCAAGCCCAGACCTCTAATTTCATATCCGATACTTTCATGTCCTGTGGAATGATGGATGGATGGAGGATTGATGGATGGACGGATTGATGGATGGATGATTGATGGATGGACGGATTGATGGATGGATGGATGGATGGATAGATGAATGGATGGATGGATTGATGGATGGATCGATGGATAGACGGATGGAAGGATTGATGGAAGGATTGATGGACGGATTGATGGACGGATGGATGAGTGGATGATGAATCGATGGATCGATGGATTAAAGGGAGGGAGAAAGGGAGGTGTAACCGTGAGGGTAATGTTGACACTTTTAAAATGAATAAATGAGACAGGCAGACAGATGGAGACAGAGAGAAGCAGACAAAGACAATGAAAGACGGAGAAAGAGAGAGTGACAGACAGACAAAAAGACAAACAGACAGTCACACAGACACACAGAGATAGAGAGGGATAGAGATCGTGTGAGCACCTTTGAGAGTTATGTTGACGCTTCGTAGGCCGATCTTGACTGACACGGTGGCATTTATGTCACCGCCAAGTCCCGCTCTGTACGGCGTCTTCGTATTCAGACGAGACACCTCCCACTCCTGGCCGAAATTACACACTACAAGCCAAAGAACAACAGGTAATGATAGGTGAAGTACTGCTTATTTAACAATTGCATTCATTACTTGCATTAATTACAACCTCAAGATCAATAAATCCGAGCCATGGGCTCGAGACAAGTGCCACGCACAACTTGTCTAGGTTCATTACATGGACTTAGCTCTGCAGCATCGAACCTTCAATCGTTGGACTATAGATCCAGCGCTCTACGGAACAGACTACGTGCTACACATGATTATTTAGCGATTGTCACAGGCCATTATTCTTTTAAGGTCACAAGTCACTAGCATCGTCAATTAAGAAAGTCGTTAAATAATCAGTTTTTGCATCATGTAAACACGAACTGTATATAAATAGTTGTAGCGCCTTATAGATTGATGCCTTGTGCATTAGACACCGGCTCATTAGAAGTTTCTAATTATTAATGTTTACACTGTTCAAGAATTCGTGATAAGCTCGAGTGATTGTATACTTACAGAGCGTCGAGGTGAGGATGAAGAGAGCCAGAAATATGCGCACAAAGGCTCTAAAGCCCTAAATGAAAGATAACAGGCAAAGTTAACCCGGGGTTAAATTGTTAAAAGCACGGTAAAATAATACCTGCCTGTCTGGATGGATGGATGGAAAAATGAAACATTTCAGGAACACAGGATTTACGAGTGAATGCTTGTAAATTATCACGGGCCAATATGGCTATTTGGTTAGTTTGAACAATTTCATTATCATGGGCCCATGTGGCTATTTGATTAGTTTGAACAATTTCATATACGTTTCAGTCACGGCAGTGCATTATGAAGAAAAAAACATCTTCATAAAAAGGCCTATAGCGCTATTGTCGGTTTTTCAAGTCTACATTGATTGTTCTTTACGAATCTACACAGTAGGTCGACATCCCCTTCTCTCGCTAAATTTCTAGAATTTCTGCAAAACTACTTAAGTGCTTGTCGGATCCAAATGGTCAATTATTAGCTTGAGCAAAGTTATAAACATTTCTGTAAACTAATTAAGTGCTTGTTGGCTCGAGACATGCCTTGTGTGTGGTTGTAAGTGTAAGTGTTGCTGTTGTTTTTGCTACTGTTGCTGTTGTTGATAATGATTTTGATCATAATCATAATTATCATGATATTGATCATGTCGATAACATACCGAGTTTATGATTATTGAAGGGGCACAAGTTACGAATGTCAAGCAGCTGTCATTCCAGTCAACTGCAGTTTGTAGGCCTAATTCAAGTGAGATAGCAAAAGAGGATTGATATAAGCCCATAGGTAGAGCTCAAGCTGAGATCAGAAACACAGCAGCTACAGGGCTGCGGTATATCCAGTTTTACTAGAAATGTGCACTGTTAGATATCAATCTTTGAGTCCGTACTCTTATCATCTGTCCTCCATTTTTATTTTGTCATCTTCATAAAATAAGTGTAGAATTCTTCGGTTCAACTGCTATACACTTGTAAATCTTTGCAATGACATGTGCTTTACCTCAATTATAATTATTGGAGGGACTTAACTAGATTTCCTACCTTTCTTTCTACTACATTTCTGCCAAAGGCCGAATATAAAGAACTGTTGAATGTATAGAGTTGCATAATGCCGTAGTATGCCTAACGTCTAAGTTATTGAAAGGGCTCAGACATAGAACTTTGCTTAAGATTTTTTTATTCTATGAATCTTTGTTTCACTATAAAATAATGTATGTCACCAAAGTTTCGGTGAAACAGAAGCAGATGTCGCCAGTGAATTATTGCGTCTCCGTGAAGTATTTTTAAATTCATAGTCCACTGGCGTTTCACTTTAAATTTTATGACGTTTGCTAATAGGGCTATAAAATAAAAAGTTATACTATAAAACTTTGCTAATTATTTGGCGAAATAAATTAAGCCAAAAGTAAAACTGCAAAACATTTCAAATATATTTAGCTCCCAATATACTGTCACGTTCTTTTCCACTGTGAAAACATGGTTTTGGACGTCAAATTTAGACCGTCAAATAAAGCATTTAATATTAATTATGCGCATAAGTACAATACTGTTACAAAATTGTCTCTTGCAACTGCTGCACGAACTGTTACAAAATTGCCCTATTACGTTCATTTTGGAGAAAAACCTCCTAACAGCCTAAACATCGTCATCATCCTTTTTGGACAAAGATAAACTGGTGGCTCTATACAGCAACAACACAGAATAGAGAACATATACAGTGCATTCGATAAGAAAAGGTCTCGAGACTAGAATAAGGCCACCTCGTGGAAATAGCGATAGGACAGAGGACTGGATGAACAAGTTTTGTAGGTTGTAATGGCTGACCAGAATTCTGTGGCCTACAAAGAGTGAACCTAGTTATGATCTCTCACACTTAGTAGATGAGACTGTTACGTCATTATACTTAGTAGGTGAGACTGCTCCATCATTACACTTAGTAGATGAGACTGTTACGTCATTATACTTAGTAGGTGAGACTGTTACGTCATTATACTTAGTAGATGAGACTGCTACGTCATTACACTTAGTAGATGAGACTATTACGTCATTATACTTAGTAGATGAGACTGCTCCATCATTATACTTAGTAGATGAGACTGTTACGTCATTATACTTAGTAGGTGAGACTGTTACGTCATTATACTTAGTAGGTGAGACTGCTACTTCATTACACTTAGTAGATGAGACTATTACGTCATTATAATTAGTAGATGAGACTGCTCCATCATTACACTTAGTAGATGAGACTGTTACGTCATTATACTTAGTAGGTGAGACTGCTACGTCATTATACTTAGTAGATGAGACTGCTACGTCATTACACTTAGTAGGTGAGACTGCTATCTCCATCTACCGGGCTACCACCCGTGAGGACTGATGGACGGTGAGGTCACGTGTATCCTGGTTGGTGGACCACATCGTCTGTTATTGTTCCTTGTTCTCGATGTAACACTGGGCATGATGTCAACTCTCAACTCTTGATGGGAATCCATTGGTTGAGCTCTGCGTATATGAGGCAACCAGTCAATGGTGACTTGTCTAGTTATCTGAGCATTGCTATAGCTCACTAATGAATTTTCTTGTCTTAATTACTTTTAACATCGTTTACGCTAGCGTAGAGAGCGCCTCCCGCTAGTTTCTCATTAAACGGCGCTATGTAAATTTCTAATTATGATTTTAAATAAGTTTTGCAAAACACTGTTTACTCCAGTAAATGTAAAAGCCAATGTAAAGCTACCTTACCTTACCTTAATTAACTTAACTTACCTTCTCGTATCTGACCTATTTTGTTCTAACTGAACTTTAACACCATTTCGGCTAGCACAGGCAGCGCTATATCAAATGTCATGATAACTAACTAACTAATTAATTAACCATGTTAGGCCTATAATTACGTAGAGTTACAGTTCATCTACACTAAACAGCCCTATTCGTGTGGCCAACATTGGACCCATAACTAACCACCAAATGCAACAGTGCAGGCCAGCGCTATATGGGCTCAGGGAACTTGATTATTTCAAAGAGGTTCTACTTGGATTCCTGGATCTTCTAGGCTTACCTCTGATTTTTTGAATCCAGGTAGGACTATGAGGAAGGAAAAGGCGAGGATGGCAGCGGCATAGATGAGTCCAATTTCGAGTACGTCAGCCGTGACCGCCGTCTGCAACGCCTCGTAGAGCGTGGGAAACGGTACGTGGCGCCATCCATCGTAGAGTCCCTTTGGTCGGTAGATCCAGTAATCCTTATTCTCGGCTTTCTGGTCACCGGATCCACCAGACATTTTAGTCTCTGAACAATAGCAGTAACAATATCAACTGTAACAGCAACAATAGAGCTTTGTGGGGCTTGAATTTGTACCTTTGTAACGTTGTAAAAATACCGCAAAACCGAAACTCTTTCACCGTGGCTGGGCTGGGAGCGCGTCTGAGTAGGTATCTTGGAGGGGTGCTATATGAATGCTCTGAATGAATGAATGAATGAATGAATGAAAGAATGATACTATATAGTAAAGCATAACATTACAATTATCAATAAA
This sequence comes from Norana najaformis, assembly GCA_964023275.1. NCBI lineage: Eukaryota > Metazoa > Annelida > Clitellata > Crassiclitellata > Hormogastridae > Norana > Norana najaformis. Next base: position 35,112,333 of record OZ029917.1, read on the forward strand.
TAGCCTATTACCGCTCACAAGCAGGTTATTGCCTGGCTATTAGCTGGTTATTACCTGGCTGTTACCTATTATTATACTTGGTTATTGCGTGGTTATTAACTGACTTACCTGGCTGTTATCCGATTATTACCTGGTTATTACTTGGTTATTACCTAATTCTTACCTGGTTATTACTTGGTTATTACCTAATTCTTACCTGGTTATTACCTGGTTATTAATAGCTTCGTAGCACATTTCTCTGTGTCTTGCTTTGTCCAACTTACCTTTCGTCGTTGCACACATCTAATGCACTCGTTCATTGGATGCTTTGACTGTTGTTGTTGTGTCGGAAATAGAATGGCACCGTGTTCCCCTGCTTTTTTGGCTCAGGGTTCTGAACGTTGCTATCTGTTACTGTTCGCTCTGCTAGTTCCGTGATGTGGTACAGCTTAGGGCATAGATCGCATCTTTGTCGATTTGCTTATCTTCTGTTGCCTATCCTCCCTTCCTATCTCAAGGATCCCACGGACCTTAACTGGTTCTTTCCAATGGACTGTGTTTATTCATGGATTGCAGTTTTGTTTAGATCGAGTGGCGTCTTGTGCGTTACGAAAGACAGGCAGGCAGGCAGACCAAGAAATGTAACCATTTATATAGCGTTCGAAGAAGCGCTATATATGAGTTACCCTGTATTACGTTACAATCCGGATGTCTGCAGTGATGGTCCAGTGGGAAATTATCCAACGCTGAGCTTGTAGAAATAGAATTTTCAATTTTTAAAATGTCAGCATGAGTCAGCAAATTCTGGTAATCTATTGATACTCGATTGCGAACCTAGCACTAGGTTTCATTTTGAGCCGACTGTTTCCATTTGTGTAGTTGATGCGTTTACAACCACTCCTCCCACTCGTAACATCTCACCATTCCCTTCCTGAATCTGTCTGTCTGTCTACCTGTCTGTGTGTCTGTCTGTCTGTGTGTGTCTGTCTGTCTGTCTGTATTTCGCTCTGTCTGTCTCTCGTTCGTCCGTCCGTCTGTCCGGATGTATGAAATGTCTGTCTTCTCTGTCTCTCTGTCTTCTCTGTCTGCTTGTCTGTCTGTCTGTCTGTCTGTCTGTCTTTCCCTAGCTCTGTCTCTCCGTCAGTCCTCTGTGTCTTGTCTTGTCTAAGAAATCCACAACCCAGCAACATGACAACCTCCTTCATACATAAATTCAACATAGGCCGACATATATAGGCATAGACTAACATAGGCCAATCCAAAACACCACCCACCGTAGCTGCCACTCTGTCTCTCTGCCTGACTTTTGGATCTTGACCTGGAACCGAACCCTTTTGCCCATCGATTTTGTTTTGACTGAGCGCGTGTGAATAAGCTGGTCCCCGTGACGTGGCTCTCTTTGGGCGCTTTAGAAATCTAGGAATTACGATTACGAATTACAAATTACGATGTATGTATGTATGTATGTATGTATGTATGTGTTGTATGTGCGTATGTATGTACGTGTATAATATAGACGTGATTACGATTATAGCCGTGTATGATGTTTATTGTTCTAAGCCACTGTAGGGTATTTAACCCTCGAGATGTGTATCAAGGCAACGCCTTCCAGCTTTATTAATTCAATTAAGTCTTACAGAATATATGTGTATTACCCACACATAATCTACTGTAAGAGTTTACACAACATCTGTATCGATTGCACACATCAGCAGATTACAGCATCACAATCTTGCCCATGACTGCTACTGAAAAGGCAACCTATATAGTTTCTAGAAGAGTTGAGAAGAATTAGAATTACCTTACCTGCCTACCGGTTTTTTGACTGAGCGCCTGTGAGTAAGCTGGTTCCCGCAACTTGGCCCCTTTGGGCGCTGAAAAAATTTCGAGGTCACGGTTACGATGCCGGATGCTATGATACGGTTACCGACGTTACGGTTAACCATCGTTACTGTAACGGTTAACAGACATTACGGTTATCGTTACGGTTAACCGACGTTACGGTTACGGTTAACCTTCGTTACGGTTAACCGACGTTATGGTTGCGGTTAACCATCGTTACGGTTAACCATCGTTACGGTCAAGAACAGCCATCGTTACGGTTAGAAAGAGTCAGAAAAGAAAGCATATAAACGACTCACCGTTTCAATAGCAAAACAGAAATCAAAATGTATTGTTCTCAGCCGATCGCGTATTTGCCTTTTGTTAACGTTGTCCAGATGAAGTTATCCTCACCAGAAACCATGCATATACAAAGCGGATATAACTCTGTTCTGCAAATTCTTCTCCCCTTCGAAACACTACAGTTGTTTTCGACAAGCAGGATCCTTTTCGAAGAAACAATAGTTTTCGAACTACATGGTCTATTCAAATTGAGATGTCCGTGTTAGCCTATATCTGTTTCTGTGTCTTTCCTGCCTCAGCCTCTGTATCACTGTATCTGCTCATGTCTATGTCTATGTATTTGTCCGCCTGTGCTATATCTGTGTACGTACCTGTGAAAGGACAAGGAAGAAGGCAGCCACAGTCTCATAGCATCCGGCAGCCTCACGAGCTACATGTGCATCAGCTAACACCTCGTCTGTCTCCGCTAGTTAATTATCTCCAATTCAAGGGCTGCAGGCCACGATATTTATAATGCAGGAGGCACTTGTGACCATTGTAATTGCGTGTGAGGACAACTGTAATACTCAGCTTCAAGTCTATGTCTGTCAGCAGCAATTACTACTACTACTACTACTACTACTACTACTACTACTACTACTACTACTACTACTACCACTACTACTACCACTACTACTACTACTACTACTACTAATAATAATAATAATGATGATGATGATGATGATGATGATGATGATGATAATAACAACAACAACAACAATAGTAATAATAATAATAATGATGATGATGATGATAATAATAATAATAATAATAATAATAATAATAATAATAATAATAATAATAATAACAACAACAATAATAATAATAATAACAACAACAATAACAATAATAATAATAATAACAACAACAACAATAACAATAATAATAATAATAATAATAATGTTCTTGTCCCACTCCACGCAAGCAATTCTGAAGACGCCATTGGGTTCAATGTTGATGATTTTGCAGACGTCCTTCACAGACGACACCAAAGACAAACGAGAGACAATCTAATATAAGTTTAACTTGTCCTTAGTCGTTTCCTTTTTATGCAGCGCAATTTTCTAGTCTTTTAGTAGGCCTATTATACCTCGAACGGACGAGATCGCAGGTTACGCCAGTGCGCGCACGGCGAAAAACTAGAGGGAACATTGTGAGCAAATGTTAATGTACATGATTTTCTGCGACCGTATGGCCTCGACCCTGCTGGTTTTTTAATGAATTTATTGGGTGAGATCCTTCACCACCGCTGCTCGTTTGAATGGGCGCTACACCATTTAAGGTCCCCGTGCACGGACCGTGCAATGGCATATATGAATTTTCGGACTAACCACAATAACTGTGCTGTAGTGCTAGACAGTTTTGTCGAATATTAGGCCTTCTAACAACGTCTATAGATGGGTATGTTAACATTCGATGTCACCAGCTTGTAGTCGCTCTATATAGATAGACCTAAATGATTCTGCTGGTGGTAGCCTCTCCTGACAGTGTTACTTGAGTTCGCACCCTGCATAGCATCCTACACACGTCTAGTATTATACACGTACATACATACGCACATACAACACATACATACACATATATATATATATACATACATACATACATCTTAATTCTTAATCGTAATTCCTAGATTTCTACAGCGCCCAACGAAAGACACGTCGCGGGGATCAGTTTATTCACAGGCGCTCAGTCAAAACAAACTCGGTAGGCAAAAGGGTTCGGTTCCAGGTCAAGATCCAAGAGTCAAGCAGAGAGACAGCGTGGCAGCTACGGTGGGTGATGTTTGGGATACGTACATACACACATGCATACGCACGTACATACATACATGCATATGTACATACATACATCCAAACATACATACATACATAATTCTGCATGCCTTTAAAGCGCAAACGTTTAAGTCAAGAAAGCGGGCTGTTCGTTTAAGGGTGAATAATGAGAAGTCTTGTGAATACTCAGAAGTCTTCTGAGTATTTGGCTTTCAAGAGATAGCCCGCTTTCTTGACTTAAACGTTTGCGCTCTGAAGGCATGCAGAAATTACACTAGTAACGTATTATACTAAACGATATACTGCATTAAGTACCTTAACACTAACATAGTAACACATAAGTCATCGCGTATTGTAGTTCAGTCTGCCAGTTCATTCGCTAGATGGCGGGACTTTAAAACCAAACATGATGCAGCTGTAGTCTCGAGTGTAGTTTCAAAGTAGAGGAAACCGTGGTCATCAGGATAGGCAACATTTATTCGCTAGATGGAGCCCCTACTTCGTTACTTCTAGAAACATGTTCACAGGTCTCATTTTGCGTTAGAGGTCACACGGCGGCCGACCGGATAATGAGTCAGATTTTGACCTCTGCAACCTCGGCTCTATTCCGATAAAATCGAAATAAATCACACAGTCGAAACCGTACATAACCTGTGAGACTGTCGTCTTCTATATGAATGACTCTGGAAGTCCAAAGCACACACTTAGTATCAACCTTTAAGCGTTGTAGTCTAGTAGTTAGCGTGCTTGACTTGCAACTTACTCTGTAAGAAAAAGTGTAGACCACTTTGTCTACATCTAATGTTGAGCGGATTTTGCAACACTAATGTGGATGTTTGTGCAACAAAGTGTGGACATTTTTGTGCAACACTAAGTGTAGCAAAAAATATGCAACACTCAATGTGGATTTTTAATGCAACACCAACGTGGACTAATATTTCTTCTTTAAAGGAGGCATAAATTTGTTGCTAGAAAATGGATCTTTTAGTATGTTAATATAAGGCAAACACAAACATGTCACAAAATATGCAGTTTATATAGTTAAACTGTTACTGCCATTCAGAGACACCCAAAGTGACCCCGAATTTGACGTAAGTACAATGTCCGATTTCAGAAATATCCTAGACGACAGTATGTGGCTCGAAATTTTTGGAGTCAGCTTGACAGTCCAAATCTATAGGTTTACGGATTAAGCACATGGAAAATACTGGTCGCTCGATGCAGTGAATTTCGTATACGCATGAATGAAATAATCGAAACCAGTGAAGCACACGATTTCGGTTGACTCAGTAAAGTCAGCAGAAACGGACTCGAACGGAAAATGTCTCTTAAATTTTAATATCTGACTGAACAAACGGTTTAAATCCCGGCTGAAATAAACATTTTTTAGCATTAGATTTTGTGGTAATCGTAAACGCTTATATGAGCCGCCAGCGAGATGCCGACCCGATAGCACCATTCACCAATTGTATAGCCAGTTTCATGACTTCATGTCCTATGCGCAACGAGCTTGATTTTTCCGACTTCTGAACAATGGTGCTCTTTCATGTGTCAGTTAATTTTTGTTTTCTATGATTTTGGTGTTTTCTGCGTTAAGTAAAGATGTTCACTTTTGGATCTTGACCTGGAACCGGAGCCTTTTTGCCTATCGATTTTGTTTTGACTGAGCGCCTGTGAATAAGCTGGTCTCCGCGGCACGGCTTTCGTTGGGCACTGTAGAAATCTCGGAATTACGATTACGATTACGATACATGATGCATATTCATTTTACAGTAGAATAATATGACGTCATGCAGACGGGCGTATCTGCCGCAATCTGTCGTTTTCGTTTTAGCCACGCGTGGTCCGGCGCGAAGTTTCGTTCTTTTGTGTTTGGTGCTCGCCGGATTGAAAGCAAAACTATTTAACCGTAATTCTTATTCTGTTTTTCTTCAGATTTATGTTATTGTGTTTTTAAAATGTTTGTTACATATGTGACATTTGCGAGCCATTTTACCCACTTTTCAGAGCCCGTTTGCAAAGACAATAATGTTGGCGAGCTGCGAATCCATGTGCCTTGTAGGCCGTGCAAAGTTCTTTCCGTAAACTATTCAATCTGTTTCTTCACATTGTAAGGTCTCATATAAAACCCATGGTGCATATAGTTTCCAGATCTCCAGTAGGCGTTAGAATGGAATGTGAAGGTAGTTCAGGGACTGTTGACCCAAATCATTCCAGTATGGCTGAAATTAATCCCAAACCTGATGTGTGATTTGCGTGATAAGGGTATTGTGAAATAGAGACCACTAAAACCTTTCTTTCAATATCATGTAGCTCTGCCTCAAATACCGGCATACTTATAGTATCGGGGACCGTTAAGTAAATAAACATGGATTCTAATGCTTGGTGTTTAAAAAGGGTTGGGGTAAAAGTAAGGGTTATTGCGGCTTTGTAAATTTTTAATAACGTTTAATTGATGTTTGCAAATAGTGCTTAGCTTGGAGAAAGTCATTTTAGCAGAAACTACAACCAATCACAGTAGGCAGAAGCCAGGCCGAAAGCCTCGTCCCAAATTAGAGCGGTCCCCGATACTATAAGTATGCCCAAAAACCTTGTCTTTATTTTGTTTAGGCATGATATTACAATTAAAGACGTGATTTTGAAATACAAATTTTTTTACCGTTGTATTTAGACAAGACCGGCCAGGTAAAGAGGAGAAGTTTGCAATGGCTAGATCCATTACAGACTCATTTCCAGTTTTCCGTGATGTAAGTACTATTTAGGACAGTTTTTACCTTGCTGCTCTTTGATTTAATTTTTGTTTTCTACTTTATCCTAGAAGGTTATAGCTTACTTATCTTAATCTGTCAATTTCAAGTTTTTCAAAACACTGAAGAGGTTGCTCATTTCATTTTTTAATGTGGCAAGTGCTTGGTGAGGCATATGGGGCATAGAATACAATGGGAGATAATACTTATGGTATTGAAAGCGATTGAAGAGGAGAGGAAGTTGGGAGTGAATATGTCCAAGACTGCAAAACCTTAACATTGGCAATACTTCCATGAACACATTACTTTTTTGCACGTTACAGAAATTTCTTCTGTACTGTTTCACAGGAGAGGTTCTGTAATCCAGTGTCGCATACAGGTCATCTTGAAGCATCCATTCGATCCAGGCGGTCAAGAAATCCCTTATTAAAAACGCTGTGGACTCATCCACATAAAGCTGGGTTAGTTGTTTTCCTTTTTAAAATAAAATTAGGGGTGCATATTACATGCATTGCCATTCAACCTGAACTGCTGCTGGAGGACAGTGTGTAGTGCTTTGTGAAGTTTCAGTAGAGTGGTGCTAAATGTCTTCTCAACTACTGACTTGTGTAGTTTTTAAAATCTCAATTGCAGTTGTATGTGTAAGGTTAGATGGTAAAAAGAAAGGGTAAGATATGGTAAAGTGAAAAGGACATTTTTATAGCAGCTTTTAACAGGCTGGGAGTCTTGCTTTTCTTTCAGTTACATCCATCACTTGAATTTCAGCAGATGAAGGGAAGGATACTAACTTTAGCTGCTTTTCTTTCAGTTACACAGAGCATGTTTTTAAAATGCCAAAGGCCAGTTGCACTTACTAGTCAGTTGCTGCAAATGGCAATTAGGCAATTTGTGATGCTTATTTCTCAAGCATGACTGTGTTGTTTTAGATTGGAGAGGAATTTTGGCTGTAACCTCTGCTGAAAAGTCGTTGACTGTTGAATTTCAGCAGATGAAGGAAAGGATACTAAATTTAGCCGCTTCATCGACTTTAACTCGGGACCTTCTTAACAACATTACTAAAGACTATGATGAAGGTATGTTGATGTCTCAGTTCCTTTTAAAGTTGATAAATGTTGCCATTTGCAATGTAGCATGCTTTTTAGTCTCTTTTAGTCTATCCTGAGTTAGTTGGCATGTTACTGTGTTTTAAGACATACTTGTCATTTCTGCGCTGATCCAGTTCACAATGCATTGGCCATTCTTTGGATGAGTATTCTTTCACATGCTACCTGTTTCTTGGTTGTATGCTCTGTTTTATTCATTGCAGCTGAAGTTAGCATTTTATTGCTTCTTGTAAGTTACAAACTCATCGTGCCTTGGTTTACACCCATTTAGAAATTTATGCCGGCATATCCATTGAGAAGTTAATAAAAGGGGCTATTTATTTCTAGAGTTTTACTTACCACACTGCATCCAAGAGAGATTGAAGAAAATATTTAACAAAGTGAATCTTTCAATTTTTTAAAATAAATACAGATTAATACAGTATAAGATTTTACTTTATCAATAATCTGATAATTTACATTATAAGTAATTGACCCTGGCTGAGCACCAAATTCCATGTGTTGCTTCAATTGCTGTATATTGTGGCATGTGTGGACCTGGTTTCTAGTTGGCCAGACTACTGATATTCACTTTTCAAAGGTATCACGATGAAAGATCTAAAAAAACTTAATTGATTTCCAAATTCCATGACAAGGGCCATGACAAATACTGCTTACCAACACAATATCCCTGCATTACAGTCACTGCACTGGCTTTGAACAACCTTAAAATATGATTTTGTAATTTTGCTCTTGTCTCTGTAGGATGAAACAGTGGACGGTGCACTTGAGAGAATGGCCGACGAAGGGAACCTCAGCCAGCTCTATTTCGAATACAGAATACTTGTTATGTGAAGATGGATATCGCGGCAGCTACATTGGCTGCCTGTCAGCTCCAGAATCGCTTACAAGATAGCTCTCCTCACACGCAAGACTCTCTCGACCAATCAACCAGCTTACCTGTCATCATCCTTACATCGCTACCTACCATCCAGGTCTCTGCGATCAGCTACACAAAACCTTCTGTCTTTCCCTGACATCCGAGACTTTCGGTCTGATTTCTCACGACGCGGCTTCAGCAACTCAGCACCAGCCATTTGGAATAGCGTTCCTGTTTACATTACTCACGACAATATCTCGCTAGACACATTCGTAAAGCGGCTAAAGACCTATCTGTATCGTCTTGCTTTTGTTGTCTGACATGTAACCCACCCACACCTACGATTCCTCGCTCAGTCGATGGACATATGGCGTGTTAACAAATGCATTACTTACTTACTTACTTTGCAGTGATCTCCAATAAGCATCATACTATATAATAGTGACATTCATTTTACTACCTCAAATGGACCAACTTCTTTAGTTACAGTCACTGACCAATTCTGTTATGTGCAACTAGTCATCCTATCAACAACCATCGAGTCCTCTGATTGGATTGTAGAAAAAGTTTCTTATATTGATTACTTGCTATCTTAAGGTTTCGGCATTTATTACTTTTAACTGTTTACCATGTTCATTGATTGATGCTTTGTTTTTAAGCTTTGTGAACTGTGAAAACCCTTAATTTGTGATTAAAAGTTGTCATTTAACCTAATAAATTGTAGTTAATGATTTGCTTATTATGTAATGAGTTCAGCACGTTAGTACGTCCATGTAGTAATAATTATACATCGTGTGTAAACATTGCTGCATATAGGTAGATACAACAGTAAATCAATGCAGAAAACGTATAACATAACTGTACATGCAGCTCCACAAATGTAGCAAATTCCAATCTATAAATTTAGCTCCTAAACCACTAAAATGTATTTGCAGCACCACATAAATGTGGACACGACCGCTACATAAATGTAGAGATGCCACAACACAAGTGTAGACATTACTAGTACATAAATGTAGAGATGCTGCAACACAAATGTAGACATTATTAGTACCTAAATGTAGATTCCGCACTACATAAATGTAGACATTATTAGTACATAAATGTAGATGGAGAACTACATAAATGTAGACATTCTTGCTACATAAATGTAGCCAAAATGCAACACTGATGTAGACCTCGCTCTCTACAAAAGTGTTGCAATTTGTGTCTACACTAGTGTAGACTGCCGGCTCGTCTACAAAAAGTGTTGCATAGAGGTCCACACATTGCCGATGAGCCAGACCTCAACATTAAGTGTTGCATAGAAGTCTACACTTGTAGACCGATTCTCTACACTATTTTTAAGAGAGTAGAGGTACTGGGTTCAAATGCCGCTCAAATAAAAAGTTGTCTCAAGATTTTGTTTCACTTGCGCCTCCTGTTACGTGATCGTAATCGTAATTATAATCTCACTTACGGTACACTGTTCTTGGGAAGATCAGACGGAGAGGAAGAGGATTGGCTGTTCCTCTTTGTCTGTCTGTGTGCGACCATACTTGTTCGTACCTGTCTGTCCGTCTGTGCCGACAGACTATGGTGTGATACAGGATTCAGAATAACCGAGTCTTGCACTAAAACGACACCCCCCGAAGTGCCTTCTAAACCCTATCAATACGTCAACCTAGTCTTATACACAGAGTAAATTATTTAACAAATGTAGGCCTATATCTGAAATAATGAACTACTTAAATATAGCAGAAATATTATATTATATTAGGCAATTGATATTTCGGCTTATGTAACATGATTTTCCTCGGTTCAACATTAATGTCTTCCACCGGCTGTGATTAATGCTGTACGCTAATAGTAGTGTACAACTACTAGTGCAATTATTCGGATTAACCTGCGTGACCTGTCTATTGTCTGGTGCTATTTATGCGTTTACGTAAGTTTTTTGGTGCCTCATGCCATCTCGGACTAGCACTGTCCGTACACGGGGGCCTTAAATCAGGCAGCAGTGGTGAAGGATCTCGCCCGATAAATTCATTGAAAAAAGAGCAGAGTTGAGGCCATACGGTCGCTATAGAAAACATGTACATGTAGGCCCTACATTTACTCATTTCAGTTTTAATTAATCTAAGACCTTAGTCAGGCCTCTATATTTTAGAGATTTGAATCGCGGGCTAGCACGATCCGCGAACGGGGACATTAAATGGCGTAGCGCCCCTTCCAAGGGAAATTTAGCAGTGACCAGAGTCGAGGTCATACGATCGCTACAGAAAAATATGTAGGCCTACGTTTACATTTCTGTTGGTTATGGTTAGTTATCCTGATCCACAAAATGCCTGCGTTCTGTTTAAACCTTAACAATGGATGCCTAAAAATTCTTTACTTGATCACATGTGTGTTGGTGAAGGATCTCACCCGATTAATTAACTGAAAAATGGGCAGGGTTTACATAATTTATATGACTATCCCGTAATCTTTGTTCTCAGATTTCTCGTTCACTGCATAAAAAGCCGAGTTCGGCATTAACATTACATTAACATTGACAGCGTTAGCGAACAGTCCGTTGGGCCGATGGAACGCCCTATCTCTGTAGACGTTTCAAACCTTTGTCCAAGCAGGTGCCTGTAAAATGCCGCAGTGCGGAGAAATACCCGGATGTCGATCGATGAGCAAGCCCTACGTAGCTCTAGGTTACCCGTATGTTGTTTGCGTGTCTAGAGGACAAATGAAGGTCGTTATATGGCGAAGATAGAAATGGTCGAAATAACGTTAAATTCGAAATTTTGATTAAAAATCCTCCAAGAAACTACCAAAACTGACGAACCGTTGCGGTATGAAGACGAGAAATGAAGCAGCTGATGGGTTTTTGTGGTGGGACTGTCGAAAAGAAGAAATTTGGACGTTTTTTGGTGAGATCAGAGTGTTAAACATTTTGATAAAATGTCGGAAATTTAAGTGAGCAAGCTTGCGTGCGAATTTCGCTGGTTTACATGTCATTTTGTGGTTTAAATGCAAGTTTTGCCCGTCTCTGGTCTTGCGTAACTTTTATAACGCTGATGATGAAATTTTATAAAGAAAATCATGATTTTATTCTTGAATTTTTTTGGGCAATTTTTTGTCGAATTTAGGAAACATATTAGGGTCATTTGGTTGAATAGAGTAGGGGTGTCCCTAATAGACTCTGAGCAGCACATGGTTTGCTATTATATAGTAAGTTTGGAGATAGATTTGCAGAAATTTTTATCATATTGGTGTATTTGATGTTCTTACGTGTAAAATTGTGTTGCAGGTGGTAGCAGTTGGGTAGAGATTGTGGCAGAAGGCGAGTTCGAAGTCTTGGAGTTGGAGGCTGAAACCCTGAGTGCTAACCCAAGTGACAGTGGATAATTTCCAAGGGTTAGACACCACAGTTTTGTTACACAGAAATCTGTAAAATGAAGCTGGTGGTGTAACTTTGAGGGTGGAAGACAGGAAACTATGGCTGCCCAGTCCAGGTCATAAGGTGCCATAACATGTATCCAAGACTTTTAGCATGGGAGCATGTGGCAGAATAGGTGGGTGTCAGACTGCATGGAAAAGTAAGGTGTTGAAAGAGGTGGAAAAGCTTGGTGGGAGGAGAGGAAGGCTGGTCCTGTTTTCATGATCTGTAATGTATCTGTTCGACCCATATCACATTTTTATACCCAGTGTACTAGTGGGTTGTTGTATCTTTGCTGTATATTGGGTAGTGGACACTTCTGCGTGTATTCCCATTTATGCGATGTAATGTAATTTTCACCAGTCAGATAGATTTGATATCTGTGGAATTGGACTAGACCTGTGACTTCATACTGTACAGCTTCTTACCATCTGGTGTAGTGTGACATCTCATCTTCCCCACTAAAATGACATCTTGCCAGTGTCAGTCTTGTAATTGTAATTCAGTGTATGTCCCACTTTTTTCAGACTTCTCTGAATCGAAAATCCTTCGGGACTAAACATTGTCAACACTTTAATGGACAGTGACAATGTATATAATGTAATATAATGAGACACTGGTATTTTGCGTCTTTGAAGTCTTATGAAAACAAGGTGTCAGATGCATTATACATGTTGTGACTGCACTCTGTGCAAATGGCAGTGTATGCTTTTTTATTTACATTAAATTATAGGATATCATTTTTGCATTACTTGTCTATAAATTATATATATATATATAGATATATATATATACATATATATGTGTGTGTGTATGTATGTAAGAACTGCCTTGGAACAGAAGACGAGAATTGGTCATGTTCTAAGCTGTCTGGTGATGGAGCTGCTGCTGTAAGACATTGACGTTATTTGGGGAGAAGTGACTGCTGTATTAGAGCTCATCTTTGTATATCTGACTAGCATATTTTCACGCATATAGCCCGCGCATGTATATAACTCATATGCACATAACCCATGGAAATTAGGAAAATGTGTACGAAACACGTGCACACAGATCATAAAGGAATAGTCAGCAAGCGGTATACCATGTCTTAAAATGTCTGAACCGGAATTTGTTTTACTGCATCCTCATTAAATTGAATGGAAATGTAAATTTTTCAACCTCTCTCTTGGTAAAAGATATATTTAAAATGCTATGGGAGTGTTGATTTGTTTAAGTGCATACTTTGCTTGCTTCAGGTGACAAAGTGAATGTCGGCAGAAATAAGATCGCATCAGGTGTGGTCACAGACGCATTTGTTTTTATAGTGGATGTCTAATCGTGGTGTGATTTGTTTTCACTACATTAAATTGGATGGAAATGTGGAATTTTTCAACCTTCTTTCAGTAACGTGGGAGTGTTTTAAATGCTATAGAGTGTCATTTTGTTTCTCTGTACTCCGCTTTCTTCAAGTAACAAAGAGAACATCTGTGGAAATATTGCATCAAGTTAAATCACAGACACGTCTACATTTGTTTTCATAGCGCATATCTAATCATGGCAATTATTTCTATTACATACAGTCTCATTAAATTAGTTGACATTGTGGATTTTCAGTTGTTCTTCAAGTAACATAGCCATGCTTTAAATGCTATGAATGTGTTGTTTTGTCAAGTCTCCATCTGCTTGCTTCATATGACTAAAGAAAGTCTCAGGAAATCTGCTTGAGGTGCACGGATGCATATGCTGTAAAACGAATATCGAGTCATTTTAGTATGTTCTCATGAAATTGGCTGGAAATGTGGATTTTTAAAATATTCTGTTGGTACCGTGAAGGTTTTAGATGTTGGCAGTACATACCTTATTGTTGTGTGTCTGCCCAGTGCATTGATAACTGAATTTGGCCTCGATATAACAGTTTGCAGTACTGTGAGCCTGACATGCAGCTCCACCAATTTGACAAAAAATCAATATTCGTGGTCATACTGAGAAGGGAACTTTCCAGCTGCTCTAGGAAGCTGACTACCTAATAAACAATTCACAAGTGGATTCTATTGGTATATGGTGTCTGGGTGCTATATTTAGATTCTTTGGGCGATTTTTGTTCATGACACCATGAAATCAGATCTGATACCAATGCAACCAACATTAACAAAATTAAGAAATCATGAATTCAGAAAGTGAAAAAAGTAATTAAGTCGGAACAAATTTAATTTTTAGCAGTCATTTCTAATTTTGTCACAGCTCATCTATCAGTGTTCTGCAACTTGAAATTGCTGGCTTGGTATGGCCCGGGAAGAAAACTGAGCTCCTTATGACCTCCTGTGTAAATTGGTATAACACACACACACATTGATGGAGTGTGGGGTTTGTAAAATCTTGTGTAACACCTGGGGTGTGTGCGTAAAAAAATAACCACACTAATTCCTATGATACAAGTTGGCAAGACTGGTTCTTTTATACTGCAAGTAATGTAACATTTCATTAAATAACATAAACAGTATTGAGCCACTTAGTTATAGATAATACACAGATTAAAAGTGTTCACGATGCAGATAATGGTCTTTTGCACTATATGTATCTTACGTTATCAGTTTCCTTGATAAGGATAACAATACTTGGTCATTAATTTGGATTATTAGTATTGAAGGTATTGTAATAATATAGAAGTTGGCATAATTAATTTTGATCTATTTGAATACTGATGTTGTTGATTGTTAAAGAGTTAAATTGGTTAAGCAGTGTAATGGTATCGGTGGTTGTTTATTCTGCCATTGTACTGGTGAACAATCTGTACCTGTACATTGTACCTGGATGAACATGAACCTTATGAAAATTTTGAAGCTCCTATGTTCTTAGTGGAATGTTTAGGAAATGCTCATTTCCTGCTCTGTGGCCTGACACATCCCAAGGTCCTGGCTGTGTGCCAATGCATCACAGGATTAGCTGTTTATTGCTAAGTTTGTTATGTCTATGCCAGATTATCCTGCTTGGTGACAGAGGCTTGTGTGCGTAAACAACTTGCCAAGGAATGTTGCATGGAATCACGTGCAAACCCACAGCCTTTCAATTGTACACCCAACGTGCCAACCATTAGAACATTATAAGAATGATCATATTAATACCGATTGACATTCTGCAGTGATGATCAGAATCAGTACCAAAAGAACCATTTACTTTACAGACAGTTATTCAATGATTTTTAAAGGTTTTATTGCAAGTGTGTGTAATGGCTATTTACTGGTAGTCCTACCCACACCACTGCTTTTGGGTTTGACATCTCAGAAGTTTAAATTGGATTTAGGACTGACAGTTTATTTTACTAGTGCAACAGGTTGTCCTGCAGTTGAATAGTAAGCAAGCAAGCCAGTGCTTTAATTGGAAGATCTAGCCATACAGGGGTTGTGTTTTTCCAATAGTGTACTGAAGTAGCAGCTATACAAGCCATTTTTGGTTATACCCAAAGCACTAGAACAAAAATCTGTTCTGGGAGGAATTTGAACCCTGAACTCTGGGTTGATTCTTCAGCTTGCTAGCCACTAAACTATTGCACTGCTAGTAGACTTAGAAGTGCACATTTAAGCATTGTGCTTGTTTTAATTCTTTTTCATTTTTCTTTTTTTAATAGTAGTGACATTCGTGGCTGTAGCTGGCATGGAAGATCAAAGCACATCCTCTTGGTTCTGCAGCATTCCAGCTGATAAGCAGTTGTGTGGACCTCTTGGTGTCACCTGACGAAAAGCAGCTGCTTCACTCGAGTTAAAGAAAGCAGATCTGCTACATCATTTTTGTTCCATCACATCATCAGTTTGATAGAAAAGAACATGAAATGGTGGCAAGCGTTACAGATCATAATATATGTTCATCAAAATGTCATGTTGGAGCATGCACTGTCACCGCTGTGATGGCAAGCATTCATCTTCAACATGACTATAGTTGTCAGCGCAACAGTCGAGTAGTCATCAGCGTGACAGTTTTCTTAAACGTGACAGCAAGTCCTTGTCAGCGTGACAGTACTTGTCATCAGTGCGACAGTCATTGTTGGCATGAAAGTTGTTGTCTGTGTGACGGGAAGCTGTTATCGAGTACATCACCGGCGTGGCAATGAACTGTCAGTGTGGGAGTAAGTCAATACAGGTGTGACATTAATTCACGCCAGGTGAACATATGTGACACCAGCATGACATTGGCACAAGCCTGAATGTGTGTAGTCATTGATTCCAGATAGCTGATAACGAATTAAGGTTACTGAAGATCAAGTCTACAGCACTTTGTCCGATAAGCATGTTTTACATGCAGCTTTGTGATGCACTTCCAGGCCAAGATCTTTTCTCACTTTACAGTCCCTAACTTTCAATGTACATGAAACAAAAATGTTCAAAGATGACAGACATCCATACAGTCAGGCAACTGACAAGTGTCTAGTTTATCTGCATAGTTTTAAGGACATGTTGAGTACACGGTGCTAAATCAAGTAGCCGTTCCAAGCATGCATGGTTTAGGAGCTGATGGGGTGAAAGATTCGTGTTGGAGATGGCATGCTCGACTGAGTGATGGAGCATTTGAATTGTTGAACCATTCTCTTAAAAGCCCAGTGGAACCAGAGTCTACCTACCTGGTGTCTAATGGATCAACCTTTGGAGTCTGCAACTGCACCACTTTTAAAAAAGTGAGTTTAATTCTTGTTATGCCTCTGTTTCACTTACTTACTTACTGCTTTAAATTTTTTTCCTTTTACAAATAATTTGTAACTAAGGCTTCAGTCTAAGTTCTGGGAAAAATAAAGTGTTTCGAGTTATGCTCAAGTGAATTAATTTATGTAGCAACACTTTGTAAATTTATGTAGCAAGTGATGGTGCTTTGAGAAGTACATCCAAGATGCTGTTAAATTGTTCAGTTACATTACACTACGTTGGTTCTACCTTAAACATCCTTGATGCAGACTGGTCTGAAAATAGCTGGTAAACCATGGTTGATCACTAGTGCTAAAATTGGGCTTAGAAGCTAGAAGTATTTGGATAGATGAGATAAATGGGTGCAGTTGAAACTATATAAATGCAAACAAAGGCCAAGGAAAACTAAGTATAATTAGATGGGGTAAGAAGTGAGGGAAACATTTGAGGAGGAGACAGGTGATCAAACTTAAAAAAGCATAGTAAGAAGTCAAGGCCCCAGTACTGCTCAGTGATGTGAATTTTGATTGAAACTAAGAATGCTGAGCACTCGCATTACACAACAGCCACACAAGCATTATGAAAGTTTGGTTTAAAATGTTATAATACACCAAATAAGTGATGGTAATCATGGTGTGACTTGTGGGAAGGTAACAGGAAACCCCTAACCCAGTTACATGGACTACCTCTCCTTTAGGCTTTTCCTCACTCATCTTGCTTGTGACTGGTAGATCTTTCCCCTACTGCTGCCAACCACAAATCACCCTAACTGATGTGTTTTCAGTTTGTATGGTGAACAAATGAGTTTGAATCTATGTGTGACATTAGTTATATTCTCTTACTGTGTAGCTGTAAATTAGTCTAATGCATATTTGTTATTGATGCTTATTACAGGATCAAAAATAGTGGTGATCACCTGGCGTGTCCTCTCTCCTAAGATGATTATGGTCCATCAATCTCTTCATCATCATCAAAAGCTGTCGACGCCAATTTACCCCTTCAAAGACATGTTTAGAAAGCCAGTTCCAGTTAAAAGTCAGGTCCAGTGAAAAGCCAGTTCCAGTGGGTGGTTTTGGCTTAGGTGATTGCTGTTATGGATACTTCTCCATTAATCTAGATGAGTTTGTACCATGTACTATAGATATGTTTTGCTCACTTGCTACGTGCACAAGAATATATGTATGTAAGCATGTATGTATGTATGTATGTATGTACATGTTATGTATATAAGTGAAATATATATGTTTTTATACATGATGTACAGCTTCCCTTGTCTATAGTATTTGTGTGTGTGTGTGTGCGTGTGTGTGTGTTTGTAGTATGTATCCAAACAATTATATAGCACCTTTTATGCATGCCAAAGTCTTGCAAGTATGTGTTATTCTGTAAAAGAAACTTTAAATAGAATTACCTTTGAATGGCTTTTCTTTTGATGGTCATTAAGGAAAGTGGCTAAGATGTAAAAGGTTTTAGGTCACAATGACAGCACTTGTCATGATTTGAACCATGGAATTTTATTAATAAACTTATCAGCTACTTTTTATGAGATATATGATGATGATTTATAAACATAAGTTTATTAAAACTTCTTGGCTGACAATCACTAATGGTATAAGTGGATAAGTTCTCATGGTTCGTATCAATTTTGGTAATGTTTAATGCTTTGTGAAGAAAACCCTTAATAATGCTTGAAAGTTGCACTAAATGATGTGGAGATTAGCATTTAAAAGGCCTTCAGAGGATACTGTATTAACATTTGAGTTGGGGGTCAGCCTTATGGATGTCCATGCAGAATGACATAATTTGCAACCTCCCTTCCCTTATCCGTGTTTGACATTAACCTCCTGATCTCCCTCTGCAGACATCTGCACTCCAGTGCCAACAGATAGCGAAGCTTGGAAAACTGACACACATGCAAAGAATAATGGTATCAAAAGCTGTACAGATTGTCTGCTGTCTGACTGAAATTGGTGTTTCAGGCAGTGGTTGTACTGAGAACTGTTTTGTACCAAATTCAGATGTAATGGCATATGAGTTACCATGTGGATGTCATAAAGTTAAGAATTGTAAGAATTTGAATTTCTGTTCTTTGCACTGATTGTATGTACCATTTGGCAGGCCACATAAATTTATGCTTATCCAGGGGGCCAGTCAGCAAGCATGTTAAAATCCAGGTTACAGACAAGAAATTCCCTGTGTATTTACAGTGCAGTCCTGTTAACATGCGGTCGGGAGCTGGTCACGGCGACCACATGGTAACAAACCACTGCTTAATAGGGCCATTCTGAAATGAATTGGTGTATGATTTATGTAAGTCTTGGTGTGAATGGGAAGCTCAGACATAGGCTGTCAGATGTGAATGCGCTTGCACTGTAGCCTGCCACCAGACAGTTTTGTCCAATTACTGCAAAAGGCATCACTGCTATCTTTTTTGGGCAAAGGTGTTTGATTTAACACAGACCGTTCCGAGACATCGTTAAAGGTGAAGTCCCATTGATTGGACTGCCAAGCCTGTCAGTACACAGCTGTTGTACCCTTGGCTGCTAGGCAGGCAAACTCCTGTTGGGGGGTGGTAGGCATGGGCACAATTACCATAATTTATCTTGGGTACAGCTGCAACTGGGTGTGGTTGTTTTAGCCATTTTTGGGAGTGGAGACATGTATGGCTGAATTTAAATACTTTGAAACTGTTGCCGCCAATTGAGGCTGCTGTTGCAGCTGATGCAGGATGTCCAGTATAATGACGACGAGACTGAATATATTATCTGGTGCAGTGTGTGATTGATTTTACAGTGCCCGTTCTGCACACTGATGCGTCTTGCGTGTTAAATAAGTATCGTCAGGAGCCATGACATGACTGCACGTTAAGCAGGTGTACATAAAAGGGGCTGCACTGTAGTATATATGCTTGCAGTTTGTTGTATACAAATATTTACTTGCAGTGAAGGTGCCATTCTTTTGGTAATCTGGTAATCAGAATCTAAACGGTTGTCCAAAGGTGAGCGATAGTCCAGTGGTTAGTGTGCTGGACCAACAACCTAGAGGATGGGTTAAAATCCCTGCCAGGACAAAAAGATGATCCTTCTCTTTCCATTTGCACCCCCTAGCAACTCCATGCAGGTCGTTGACCCCTGTTTTGTGTCAATGTGTTTGCACAACAATAAAAATGTGTTGGATCTTTTATGCATCAAATGCTGATTGCAAGTAAGGCATAACGCTTACCTTGCAGTAGTAATAGTTGTATACAGTTGATTTCACTTTTGAGTTACATGTTATATCCAGTCATAATATGCTGAAGTTTTATGTAATTAATTAATTTATGAATTGGTTCTGATTTTTCTGTTGATTTTTTGCATAGTAGCTTTGTGTGTTTTGCCTCTGGTGTAATGAAGACATTCATAAAAAAACTGCTTGGTATGTAAAATTGTGTGGCATGTGTTTTCTAAATAATACTGTACCTATGTAAGCCAATAGGATATTGGCTATATAAAGTAAATCTGTGCCAAACCAGGGTTTTTTGGCATGATTATTTTCATAAAGGTCCAGTAAAGTCCAGTTAAAAAGCTTTCCAGTGATGTTTTGCCGTCTTGTGTTGCAAAGAGTTCAAGGCATAAATTATAAAAATTTGACATATTACTGAGAAAAGCGATGGTGGGTTTAATGTAATTAGCAGGCTTTTTGTTGTGCCATTAAAGTTTTGCAGAGAAACACTCCATATGTTTATGCTTGTTGGAGCATTGCATAAGTTGGCCTGTTACATATTAGACATTTTATAGTAGTGCCTAACAGAGACTTCAGTGGTATTCTATACTGACAAAGCTGAAAACTGTGAAGAGCTTACACTATTCTATTGAATTTCTTACAAGCTGTGTAGCCTTTTAGACTGCTTTTGACAGTTTGGCAGAGGTTCATGTGCTTTCACATATGAAAGTGACCAACATAATAAGATGATCTGTAATTTTATTTTGTTGATTAAGCCTGTTTTGATTTGTTCTAGAGATTATTGTGTTAATTAAGTTGGCTGATGCTAGTATTATAATCATGGAGGTATGTTTTAGTTTATACAGTACATTTTGACCTAAAAGGAGTTACATTTTATTTGGACAAATGTGATGTATTACTGTGTTAACAGTGATTGACAGTTTTCTTAGCATGATATGTGACATTGACTTAAACAGACTAATTCGAAAGCTACTGTTGGAACAGTTAGCATAATCATGCTGATGAATAATAATTACATTGGATGAACATAATTGATGTAGTATCATTTTGTGGATGGAATATTAATTAAACTATTTAGTACTTACTGCATAGTAGCTTTGTGTGTGATGTATGGTATTAGTATTTGCATGTTTTTAACACCATTGATTTTAACACAGCTTCAAAGGTTGAGACAGTGTACATCTGGAACGTCTCACTGATAATGGCTAGCTGCAGAGCTATGCAGTTCACTTTAGTTTTGAGTATTCCAGGCAAACAGGGTCATCCAATACTATGAATTGGAATATGTCTTGTGGACTGTTGCCTGCACAAAGATGATGAATCGGCACTACTCAGCTGCATGTCTGTGGCAATCTTGTTGTGGTCCCTGACAGATTGGCAAGATGTTTCTTCCTTCACGTGGTTCCTGGAATATCTTCACCCATAATGGAGAAATTTGTTGGAGTGTGTTCTGCTGGTGATTAGGTTTCTTCAAACAACTTCTGCATTTGAATTCATTTTGCTGTAGGTGTTTTGCTCTGCTTGGGTGGGCCAACTTAGTGACACGTGTTTCACTATAGTTGAGCCTTTTCCCTTTCCTCGGGCTTTCTGAAGAGATTTGGTGGAATCTGGTGTGTACATTAGTGCAACATCTTTCGTATCCAACATGGATTTGTGATCCAAATCGTGTTGCTTAGAGCAGGTTCAAAGTCACATGTTTACATGTGTATATAAGTTCCATAATCTCTTCTCCCCAGCCTATTTTTTCAAACCTGCTTGTTTACGCAGGTGGGCTTGTTTTTGGGTATCTTCCAACAGTTGTTGTCCATTTTGTTTACCTTTTAAGACAATTTTGATGACCCATGCACATGACTGTGGGTGAGAATGTTATTCAGTTTAAACATATACTCCCTCACATAAATCAGTTACAGAACACCCATTCTCAAATGCAAACCAATTGCAATTCCTGTGTTGGGCAGATTTACTATGTAGCTGTCACAGTGTTCAATGGGGGAAAATTGTTCAACGGGGAAATGATTTTCAATGAAACAGTCTCTGTTGTCGATCCTTTGCCACCATAACTGTTAAGCTGATGCCATAACAATACTTCTCTTTTACAGATGTATATTCTTTTGTGTTGTACCTGTTCCTGATACAAAATATTTCCTCATATTCTTCACTGAAGTCCCACTTGTTGCAACTATTTTATACGTTGATTTGGTAACCCTTCTTGTGACTTTGTATGTGAATTGGATACCCTTGGTAAAACAGTTGAACTCTGGTATGATATCTCGTATCCTGATGAACTTGCTATCTTTTGTTGCAGCTCCTTCCCGCGTGGATTTGATATCCTTCGTGGCTTTGGTATCTTTTGCTGTTACTGCTTTCCCCCCAGTGAACTGGATATCTTGTTGCTGTCCTTTCCCCTTGGGTTTGGATTTCCCTTTGTGCCAACATTTTGCTTAGTGGTTTTGGTATCCTTTGCTGAAACCACTTGCCTTATGAACTGGATAGCTGTTGTTTCAGTCTTTTTCCAAATGGCTTTGATATCCCTTGGTGCAATCATTTTCTTTCCTGGCATTAATTTTTCTTGGCACAACTGCTTACTATGATTTGTGTCTCTCATGTTGCAGGCCCTTGCCATATGGCTTTGATATCCCGTGGTTCCACCATTTTCCATCATGTCTTTAATATCCCATGCTGCAACCCCTTACACTGTGAACTAGATATCATTTGTTGCTACCCTATCCCTCTGAGTTTGATATATCCCTTGGTGATACCATTTTCCTTCCTTGAATTGATAGTTCTTGGTGCAACACCTTACTATGACTTGTATATCTATTCGATTAAGCCCCTTGCCAGATGCTTTTGATATCCCTTGGTGCAGCTATAGCCATTTGTGGCTCTGATATCCATTCATGCTGCCATTTTTCTTCATGGCTCTGATATCCCTTGCTGCAATCCCTTTCTCTATGAACTAAGTATCTGTTGCTGCAACCCTATATCTCTGAGTTTGATATCCTTTGTTGCAAGCATTTTCCTTCCTGGAATTGGTAATTCTTGGTGCAACCCCCTACTGTGACTTGGATATCTCTGACCCACCCTTATCCAATATGACTTGATATCCATTGGTGCAACTAATGTCAATTGTGGCATTGATAACTGTTGGTGCCTCCATTATCCCTCATGGCTTTGGTATTTCCTGTTGTGGCCACTTCTTCTGGTATCTCATTGCAATGCTATACCTATGTGGGCTTGATATTCTTGGGTGCCACCATTTTCCTTCATTGCTTTGGATATCCCTTGCTGCAAACACCTATTTGAACTGGACGGTACTAGTTGCTGCAGCTTTCACTCTGGCTTTGATATCGCTTGCCACAACCCCTTACTATGACTGCAGCCCCTTCCCATATGGGTTTGATATCCCTTTGTGCAACACCTTAATGCTTTGAGTTGGATAACTCTTGTTGCAACCCTATGCATCTAGCAATTTAACTTCCCTTGTTGCAACCCTTTAGATGTAGACTTGGGTATATTTCCTCTCACTTAACTATATCTTGCTGTACCCCTTTATTGCTTTGGATATTCCTTCTTGCAACCATTTTTATGGCTTTGGTGTTGTTGGAACTCCTTTCTCTGTGGCTTATGGTGGCCCTTGTTGGAACCCTTTTTCTCTGTGACCGATTAGCCATGTCAAAATCCTTTCCCTGATGGATACTATATCATTTGGTGAAACATCTGTTGTGGCTTTAAAAGCCTTGTTGCACCCTATCTATTTGTGACTCGTATAGTGTATTACTGCAACCCTTCTCCTCTGGGATGTGATATCCTTTTCCTCTATCTTGATGAAACCCATTTCTTGGGTTTTGTGACTACAGCCATTTTCAGTGAGAAGCGTTCATCAGGTTATTGTTATCCCTGTGTGGTATTTTTAGATTTGTGACCTTTACCTTCTCTTTAATTTATGAAAATTTATGTTAATTTATGTCAGTTGATTTCTTGTTCCATAGGGGTGATAGCATAGTATGCTGTCAAAATTTCTATGAAAAAACATTATTTGATGTTGTTTCAATTGTTTTTCAGGAAATTTTAAGAAATTCCAAAAAATAAATAACCACTTTTATAGAAATTGAAGAAGATCTTTGGTTAAATTTGTTTTTAGTAGAGAAATTTATAGTATTAAACCCCTAAATTAGTAATAGACCGTCATCGGTTGGTTCCTATTGGCTGTACCAAGGAGTGCGAGGCGGTTGGCCACCGTGTAGACCGTCATCCGAAGAAGCAGTTGTACAATGGCGGCGGCCTTCTGCGTGACACAGAGGGCGTAGCGTTTTCCGCAGTTTTACGTCAATAAGAAGGGAAAAGTTGTTGACTTTGATACGAGAAACGAACACCGAAGCTGTTTTAAGAAGACTTAAGCGTCGAAAGGTCGGACATTTTTACTAGAACGTGTTCTTTTCGAGCGCTTTTCATAGCGACCTAAATACTGCGTGTCTCAAAATGGCGGACGCCAAGCACAAAGGCCTCGATATTAAATTGACGTTTGGTCAGAGATCCATAAATTGTGCCACCCTATCAAATCGATATGCAAAAAGCGATCACTTTTATCGGTACGTCTGAACTGATCGAAATTTTAATCCGCTGAAAAGATTTTTTGAATCGCTAAATTTTGCAAAACGCCCGACTATAGATGACTGACAATAGGGGCCAGTTCTCTCACGGGTGTTTTGGTTTATTTTATTTTTTTGTTAATTGTTTTTATTGGCGATGCGGAGTGCCCCGAAATCAGCGAAATGGAAATAATGTAAAATTTAATCTTTGCACGTTCTGAATTCTCAAAGCATTGAAACGTTTTAGGCATCAGTTACCTCATGGTTTATGAAAGCCACAGTAAACAAATTATTATGGTTACTGGCATTTACCCCCATATATAACCACCTAGAAATTGTCACCTATATTAGCTTGAGATGCTGAAGTAATTTATGCCTGTTTTGTTTGTGGTACCTTATTGACACGGGCTAGCTTTGTTTTTTTGGAGCATAGTTGGCATTTGTTAGCAATGCCTACACCCAACTTCAACCCCAAATTTTGGTGCTTAATTAAAGCTGATCAGAAGTTTATTTTACAGAATATGCATAATCATGGGTTGACCTCTTGCTGGGCTGTGTTTGAGAAATTTTTGTGTGGTACCCATTTTGGCAATTTCTTGTCAAACTTTGCTACTGGTGGTATTCTGCACATGGCACTGCGTGGCATAATCAGAAATTGATGTGTGGTTATTGGAATTTGTTTGCTTTTTTGATTAAACAACCTTGCTTTATGCCACTGCATACTAGGTACCCCTCGGAAACCATTAGCCAACTTTGATTATGCTTCCCACTATGTGGATAATGGGGATGCTTTTTACTTATTATCTTGAAAGGCAGTATGCTTATATTGATACTTGCTTTTTCACTGTAGCCTGACATGCTGAATTAGTGGACATACCTTGCTTATAACCCATTCTCATTTGAAGTGTAAGACAGTAATATAGGATGTGAAACCAGCGTTACATGGCATTTATATTCTGTGTAGAGGGTTGAGGGTTATGAATTTTTAATTTAATATTGCAGTATATTCAGATTGGCCATTCAGTAATACAGTTTCAAACACATACTGTAACCATTCACTGAGGGTAAATCGTTTATTTCGTACCATATGCATCAAAGTTTGGTTCATAAAATTAGCTGTATCTGGTCATGGGTGACTTGCCATGTCAGAGGGGGCATCTTGCCCTTTACAACTCCAAGTAGACTAAACCTTAAGGGGGTTAAGGTGATTTGCTTTAAGCCCAAAAAAGATCAAGGGTTCATTTCCATACTAGGAAACAGATTTCTTAATTTCTTTTCCACTAGTTTACTTTGCTGAACTAGATTACAAACCCACACACTAATCAGGATTAATAATCACAAAAGCCCCGTATGATCAGCCGTTCTCGTCGATGTTGGCCATTGTAAAAACTGCAGTATATGAGCATGTAACCATGATCCCCAAAACATTGCATTTACTTTCTACGGACAGGAGATTGTATTCAAAAGTGGGTTACTTGTTTATAAGAAGACTACACTCTAGCTGATTGGTCAAAGCATATGTCAAGGGGCCTTTGTGCATGAGAATGACGGTTTGTGTATTGATTGTGGCTATATTTCAGAGATTTAAATCTCAGGCTAGCATGTTCCGTACACGGGGACCATTCAGGTGGAGGTACGTGAGGAACGTTGGATGGCATGTGAGTTAGAAGCTCAGGAAAGGGAAAGAGAAGAAAAGGGCAGAGAATGGGAAAGGGAAGCAGCTGAGAGAGAGGCAGTGCGCAGGCATGAGTTGGAAGTATGTGGCATGGCACCCATTCAAACGGGCAGCGCTGGTGAAGGATCTGACCTGATAAACTCTGTAAAATGAGCAGGGTCAAGACCATATGGTTGCTATATAAAACCATACACATTTAACTAGGGTTCTTATATTGCCTTAGTTTTGACCTCTAGAGCCTATATGACCTCTCTGCTCGTTCACCTTAATGCTGCTGGATGGCTCCAAGAAAAGACAGTAATCAGAATGCAGGCCTTTCTGGTGTCAACCCAGAATTTTCAACTCTCTCTCTCTGCACATGTTTGCTCAGCAGTCTGTTTTGGCTTTTAAATCAGGTTTAAAAACTTGTTTTGGATCACATTTTCCCACTTAAACTTTTCTGTTCCAGTGGTGAAGCTATGACTTAATTGGACAGATCGTAGACTGGAGTTTCTGTATTGGTTTCACTTGGTAGTGGCCATCAGTTGATGTCTGTGGTGCTAGAGAAGCTGTTGGATGGACCAGGTTCACATACCAAGGCAGAGAAAGTGAATTATTTGCTACAGTGTGTATTCACCAGCATTGAATTGCATTGTATGTGCGGTTGTATGCGTCAAGACAATATATCGCCTTTTAAGTACCTCACCGAAGCGCTGCACTCATGACCACATGTTTGTACCATCAGTTGTTACTTTGTGAATTAGACACCGGCATCACAGAAGTTGCTAACTGACTGATCTAAACAAGTGCATTTTGAAGGTGGATGTAAATTTGTCACCTGTTGCCATGTAGAAAGAGGCCACCTTTTGGATTACATGTACCTGGAACATTTAGTATTTGAGTTGGCTACAGGTTTTGATGGGAGATTCAGTCTGCCGTTAGGCAATAGTATGTTATATTGCAATGCATTTGAATATGAATATCAATTAAACTTACTTTACAATTGCCCATTTAGAAGTAAAATGCGTGGGAAGTTAGCTATATGCCCTGTTTTACCAGATAAGTTTTATAATTTCTAGATACGCTACTGTTGTAATAGAAAATCTGCATCAGTAGTTGCAGGACAAAACCAAACACTTAAAACTGACGCAGTTGCAAGTGAGTACCGGTACAAGTACTCTTTCTTTGGCCATGTTAATACGAACGACTAATGTATAAGAACCAGAAGAGGATTGGGTATATATAATATGCACAGCTGAGAGAATTGAGCATTTGCAACATGAACAAGTAAAAGAAATGTTATGAGCGTTTTTGATATTCACACGATGAAAAAAAATGGCATTTTCGGATGCACTGAATGGCTGGCTAAATGAGAGTGCTTGTGTGCATGTACGCACTGTATTTTTCAGAACATAATTTTAAAATCAGCCCTTCATAAACACTGACCAGTCTAAAATGTGCTACATGATCACTTAGATACTCGGGAAGCTGGAGAAGCCATTACCAACAAGTACCTATAAACTCCCATCCTCAGTGACAAAGTCCTATTTACAGTATTTGTTGACAATGTTTTTAAAGATTTAAAGTTGGCATTTGTTAGCTCTGACAATTAAATGGCGTGGCACTTCTTCAAGCGGGCAAAACTTCCATCAACCAAAGTTGATTCTAGAGATGTAATATTTCCGGTTGGTAACATGCTTGCTGCACTTGGTGCTTTTTTGTCATTTATGCTCACTGAAGCCATGTGATGGAATCCCCTCTGGTTGAGAGTGGAATCTGAAGTTCCAGTAGCAAATTGCACTACAAAGTTCAGAGCAGGCATAGCATGTGCACTTTTCATGGAAAAGTGACCTTAGCCTATCTAAGTTGAATCACCAGTGGACATGTGTTCAGAACAAGCATAACTCGAGTGTGTTGCTGTGATCAAACGGGCCTCACTGAAGGGGACTTTGAACAAAAGTTTACCAGAAAACATTAATTCCACGATGAACATGAGAAAAATGCTTGAAATGGTAAGTAAAGGCTAAAAAAAAATCTGAATTGCAGAAATCCAGTGGGCAACAAGACATTACGAACACCATCAAAACATGCTTCCAAGCCCTTGGAAGTTTTGATATAATTTACTACATAGATCATTCCAAATACTTTTGTGTGGACCTCAGGGGTTTTTAGTTACACTGGTTATAGAGGATTGGAAAGGGGATAAACAATGAATGCTCAGTTAAACCTTCAAACTGGTTTAGGCAGACAACTAATTAATTACTTATTGCTAATAAGTTACCTCTTGTGGCTGAAAATAATGACGACTGAGCTGATTTGGATCATGTCTGGAAAATTTTGTTTCA
Organism: Norana najaformis; assembly: GCA_964023275.1. Lineage (NCBI taxonomy): Eukaryota > Metazoa > Annelida > Clitellata > Crassiclitellata > Hormogastridae > Norana > Norana najaformis. The sequence goes on from OZ029917.1 coordinate 35,140,830, forward strand.
CTACTGATGGAACAGAAGGACTATAAGAGAGAAAAGCTGAGAAGATCTTGAATTATAAGAATATGATGAATACGTGGACGAACAGAACTGGCATTTCTTTAGAAAACGTTTAGCCAAACCGTATACCAGGATTTACATCACTAATTCCATGACTTCAGCACCAATTGTTGTATAAATAACAGTTTTCATCGAAGGTAGAAATTGCTCAAGGTTCTAAAAAATTAGAGTAGAGGCATATGTCTGAAACTTCCATTATTGTTGCTCAAGAATTGGTTTTAAACAACCAAGGCATACAGGAGGAATGGTTACCAAAGCAGGTCAACTGTGACAAAAATAATATTTTCAGTACTTTAATATGCATAAAGAGTGCAGTTAAAGCAGATAGGCTGGAAAGAATAATGTGTATTTCTCCTGTCACTTGATTTGTTGGCCAGTTTCACTGTCCTGGTGTCCAGTTTTGCTGTTGACATGTTTGAACTTTTGACATGTTGAACTTATGCCAAAAGATTATTCAAACTGTACGACCACACTTCTTAGGAATTTCTGTGGAGTTGCACAAGGAAACGTGTTGCCATTTGCATAAACAAGTTAAAATCATCAAATAATAAAAAAAATTGCACAGTTTAAAAATGAGTGTTAACGGCAATACAGTACAAATGACTCATTAAAAAAGCTCATACCGAGTGCTGATAGGTAAAATCTGTGGGCAAATATTTTGTGTTAAACTAAAATTTTAACAAATTTTGCAACACTTTCTAATTGACCACATGTTTATGGCAAGGTATTTGAAAATAAGGTAAAAATTCTGACTAAAAGGAAAGTTTTGCTTGTTTTGCCCCAAGCAAAATTTTTTGGTTACTTTTGAACACTCTGTTATAAAAGGCATATCAAATTATATAAATTATCAGACGAGTCACTGTGCATATGTTGGGTGTTGCCGGAAATGCCATCTGTAAACCAATCGCTACCAAACTTTTACAGGATGGATATCTTTGCAACTTAATCACCCCTATCAAATTTCTAGTCATTTGATTTGTGGTTTTGGATTTTTAAGGGGTCAGAGTATGCCATTTCCTATACTTCATGGAAATGACCATTATCATTAGGCTGCTCTGCCTTGCGGCCTATGATATCTTGCCGAGTGCAAGGAATCCCTTAACTTTGGCGATTTGAGACACTGGTAGCATCTGAACTCATTTTTGCTACTGCTAATTCTGCTTCCTCTGCAATCTTGCTAGAAAATTATGAGGCCTTTCTTAGCCTTTTCGTTTTGTCTTTGTCTTCTATTTGCAGTCTGATAGAAAGTTTTCCAAACAGATATTAATTCGTAATACCTTAGTGCGCATAATTCATTCATTCATTGAATCATAACATGTTACACAACCTACTCAGAAATACCTCTGGCCAGTCTTAAAAAGTGTTTTTGATGAGCTTCATTGGCTGCTTTTGCAACATTGTTTCAGATTTAAGATTTTGACTTGAGTACGGTGGATTCAGTGTGGATGCCTACTTGCAATAGCTTTGTCTTATAATTGGCTGCTATATAAATGCTGTAAATAAATAATTGAATGTGAAGGACATCAGCTTCTCCACTTACAAGCTGATGAGATATTACTACAACTAAGTCTTTTCCATCTGAAATCTATGCATTGCCCTGATAGCTTTGTCTGAAATACATTTAGAAGCCTTCAACTGTGCATTATACTTGTTGAATTTCTCTTCATCTGTAGGTTTTTTGTTACATGAGAATAAGACATGACAAAAGATAAAGACATTCCTGATCCCGGTGACAGTGGACCGGACTCAGATCTCCACAGCGAAGCTGCCAGGTAACGGAAATCGACAGTTGTTATTGTTACTGTTCCACTGTTTCTTTGCTTAACTTTATTCTAGTGTACTTGCCTTTGGGTGTGAGCTGTGAGATTGGGTTTTTGCTATCGCTGACCGGAATAAAGAGCTATTACTATCCTGAGTCGGTATGAACCAGTAAATCATCTGAGCTGTCATAATGTATGCAGATATTGGTGAAATATTTTTCAAGCCATTGATAGACCTAATTGCTCGAAGTCCCTAAATAGTAACAGTCTCCGGGGAGGCGTTACAAGACCAGCGCTATAACCAATTTGCTACCATTCCCCACAGTTTCGTTTGTAGTATTAGTAGGTGTGATGGAAGTTACATGGTCATGTTTTTCTAAGATCTCCCCTTGGCTACAGTGCAGAAACAACTAGAGCAATTCCAGGGTCATCAACTGATTCTTTATGATAAGATGTGGAAATGTTGATACTGTTGTTGATGCTAATAAAGAAGATGGCTTAGTTGTAAATACATTGATTACTTTTAGTGAACATGGCGATGGTGGCAGTTCTGCGTCTGTCCAAGACCAGCAAAGTTTGACTGAGGAGAGTCACAGCACAAGGTCCGGCAGTGCTTCTGAAAATCACCCGAGTGCAACTTCTGAGGAATCTGACACAGAAAAAGACAACACCCTGGCAAAGAAAACTGTTCTTAGTGTCGCAAATACGTTTAGTGACGACTCCAACGGAGCAGATGATGATGATGATGATTCCAAAGATATCACAAAGTCGAGAACAGCGGCCATTCGTGACATCATCCGGGTTAGCAGATCAAAGAGATTTATTTTAATGTGTCTTTACTTACATTTGAAGTTTTGTTTATTATTTTATATTAAATTAATTGTATTTGAACTCTATTTTACACAATAAATACAGCTTTGGAAAAATTCATGAGACTGTGCATATTTTAATAGATTTATTATTAGTACTAGTAGTAGAAGTAATAGTATAAATTATTATTATTAGAAGCAGTGATAATAGTATTAGTAGTAGTAGTAGGCATAGTAGTAATAGTAGTAGTAGTATTAGTAACACAGTAGTACACAAATATTTGTTCTGTATGATAAGCAAAGTCATACAGAAGTATACGAATTGGAGGTAGGCAATCATCTTGCCATTTATTGTTTAAATTAACTAAAATAAATAACTGTTTTGTTTTCTTTGCAGAGTTCCTCTTCATCATTATCTATAAAAAAGGTCAATATTACATTTAAATAGTGATAATTCGAAATATTTTCATGATTTCAGTAAGATTTCTATTCAGGAGGAATGACACTAGTATATTGAAATGGTTCTAAACATATCTGCAACTTCAGTTTGCTATTCATGCTACATTACTGTAATTAGCTTTTGTTATTGCTAACGTGCCTGAGTCTTAAAATGAACAAATTTGAGTCAACCGGGAGATATTGCGGTTGTGGTGTGATTGTTGGCTGTAGTTGGCCGCTGAGCAGCCTGACTTGTATGGCATTCGGCGATCTGGACGTCAGCGCAAAGAGATTACACGACTAAACATTGGAGACGTGAGTTTCGCCAGACATGTTCTTGTGTTTTGTCAGAATCCTGGGTTACCTGCATATGACATTTTGATGGACAAAGTGGATGAATTCTGTCTCCCTTTTTTAACAACTTACAAATTGCGACTGATGGCTTGGGCTCTGATTTCGGAAGAGATCTGAAATTCTTTGGCATTTTTGGTCTCTTCCTTTTCTTGAAGAGCAGGAGAATTTTTTATAGAAGCAGTAGGTCATTTTCAGAAAAGGGCAAATAATTTTTCAAACTGACTACTAGAAACATTTAAAGACACTTCTCTACTGTACCTGACTAGCTTTTTAATGTAGAACCAAGTGCTTGTGCAATAAAACTTGTCGCGTCATTAAAACAATCAACTATGTGATTGTGTTTGCTTTAATGCCTCATATAATTGTTGCTTCAGGACACTCCCTTACATCACGAGGGCTAATCAGGAATATTTTAGAAGTAACGTACATTCATAACGGTGAAGCTTAAACTTTGCAGAGATTTGGATGATAGTCCACATACTAGCCAGCAATTAGGGATCTTATGCTTTCTGGCCATGTTATGAGTCTGACAGTGTAAATCTGAGGATTACAGTGTCAGTATTCCAGAGTTGGCTTACATGTGAAATGGTTTGGTTTAACAGAAGCAGAAAAATGACAGATTAAGAAACAAGAGAAGCAGGTGAGATATCTGTTTTTTCATTATCTGACCAGAGCCATATATTTGTAGTCTGATGTTATAGACTCATAATTTGAAGAGATGCTAAAACTTCTGGATTATTGCTGAGATGTTTTTCAGTTAAATTAAGATTTACGTTACATAAAAGACAGCTGTATTGTGAATATGATGCTATAGAAGTTGTTTCATTGAGCAGGATAAATTCTGACAAAGCTAGTATTAATAATTGATAATTAATCTGACCAGTCAGAGCTAACTTCTTACTAATACTAATGAGACTAATAAATACTAATAAAGAGCCTTGGTTTGTTTATGCAGAGAGACTGACCAGTCAAAAGTTGACTTATTAACTTATTAATGCTAATGAGGCTAATTTATACTGATTTTGAGCTTTGTTTTGTGCAGAGATTCTGACCAATCAGAGTCGGTCTCCGATTCAGATGTATCGTATGACGAAGGCCGAGCTTCCGGGCGCCGAGTGACAAGGTCAGTTCAGTGGAGTCTTAATCAGAATCATTTTTGCATAATTATTTGTACTTTGCTGCTAAGAAATTAAATGAAATCAGTCTTTTCCACAAATTGAGAGGTTGCAATGAATGCCTCAGTATTCAAGTCCTGCTTTCTTCCCATCTGAGTGTCGACTAGTAATACTGATTTTTAGGAGAGTTTATTAGATGATGTAGATACTATAGAAAGTTTCTGAATTTGTTTGAGTTTTGAACCCTATTCATCTGGATTGACTGTCTGAACGTAACTAATAAAACAACAAAAGTTACTGATTTATTTATTTAGCAGTTAATAAACTACTCTGTCTATACAGATTTGTTTGTAATGGTTGATAAATAATCATTTGTGGGATGATTTCTTAGGGCGAGGTCAGGTAGAAGGGGTCAAGGTCGAAGCAGCCAGAGATCGAAAGGTGACCTGTCGGACGATGAAACTGCCAGTGAAAGCGAAAGTGAAAGCGAAGTTGAAACAAAGAGAGGCAAAGTTGTTTACCAGAAGTCAGGCAAAAAAGGTGGCAGGTAACATGGTCTTGTAAAATATCATTTATCATCATGTATGTGTTCACTGCTGGCCCTAACTAATGTCATTCCTAATTTACTATTTTAGTACTTGCTTTTATTATAAAATATTAAGATAATATTTATGGATATTAAAATAGTATTTAAAGATAAAAATTTGGTTAATAAGGTAAAGTCATTTAAAGTTATGTAGCTGCAACAGGCCTACCTGCTTTTGCCTGAGAGGAATATCTTTGTATGTTATTTTTCTTACTTTTAACTGTAGGGGCAGTAGGCAGAGAGTTTCAAAACGTAGCATGAAGCAAAAGATCAGGTTAGTTTTGGTTGACTGGTTTCTGTGAACAACTTTGGTCATTATGTCATCGTTTATGACCCACTTGTCTTGCAAAATGAATTTTATGATAGATAAGAATCTAATCAAATCCAATAATGTGCAAGACATCAGTCTTGTATCAGTATCTTGTATCAATATTCTGTCACTGGACCTCTGAATAGGTATCATGGATAAGTGCTATGTAAGTGCTAGGAATGAATGAATGAATGAATTTATTAATTAATCAGTGTGAGTAGGTATCTTGGAGGGGCAGTAGATAAGTATTCTGTTGAATGAATGAATTACTGAATGAATGAACAAACAGATGAACGAATGAATGAATGAATTTATTAATTAATCAGTGCGAGTAGGTATCTTGGAGGGGCACTACATAAGTGCTCTGAATGAATGAATCAGTCTGGTGCACTAAAGCCCATCTGGTGAATTCCTTTCTGGTGGTACAGAGAGGATGTTGATCGTGAATGATGATGACATCATTACTTAATTACTGATGACTAAGGATGGTAATAATGAAGACTGTGATGGTTCGTGACGATGGCTGTAGTGATGCTGCATTGATAGTGTTGATTTGTATGATTTTGTTAGCTATAAAGAGGAATCGGACGACGTGACTGATTCAGACGACCTGCTGGAGGTTGAAATGACGGAGGTCGACCAAGAGAAGGAGTCGGCTGAGACGATTGAGAAGGTCATAAGAAGGCGCCTTGGAAGAAAAGGAGGTACAATTACCAAACTTTTATGCATTTTCCTAATTGCGCTAGTTATATGCATGTGCTGAATATATTCATGTGCAGGTTGTGTGCGAAATACAATATATAACTTTGTTATAGTGTATATTCTCTGCATGTAAATGCATGACTTTACAGTGAATTAAGTTTTTGATGATTATTTAATGCTTCTCACATAATGTACTCATTTTTGCCTAACTTCTGGTAAAGCCTGCTCAGTTTGCGTGATTTGTAATGTTTTTGCATAAATTATATTGATTTATGTTGAAAATGTCTTGCTGTGCTGACTGGTAGTAGGTACTCAAAGTTCTGAGTAATTAATTGGTGGCAACTCTAAAGCAACAACTATAGCTATCCAGCTTTAGAAGGACTGTAGAAATGCACTATGTGGTTGTCTGCTTGCTTAGCAACGGGTAGCAAGACAACAATGTACAATGTTGACAAGGACGGTGATCCAAACAACGACCTTGACCCAAAGAAGGAAGAGACAGAGCTCCAGTACTTTGTCAAGTGGAAGAACTGGTCACACCTTCACAACACGTGGGAAAGCGAGGCCGGCCTGCGAGAGCAGAAGGTTAACGGTCTCAAAAAACTGGAAAACTTCATAAAAAAGGAAGAGGAGCTTGATAGATGGTGAGCATCTGTCACAGTTGTAAATAAATACGTAAACCTTTCTAATGGTTGCTGTTAATGGCTTCAACAAACTCAAGTACTTCTTGAAGAAAGAGAAACAGCCGGGTAGATGGTGAGTTTTCGTTTCAGTTGCTTACACTCTGGAAATAAGTAAGATTTTAATTACAAAAGTGAAATATTTTATAAAGATTGGGCTTTAATCTGACTTGCTCACACCCTGGAAAGAATGAAACTAAAATATAAAAATTAATGTGATTGATGAACAGATCCTGCGTGAATGTTCTTATGTTGTGGGTGTATTCACTTTCTTTATTTCACAGGAGAAAATATGCGAATCTTGAAGATCTGGAATACTTTGACTGTCAGCAGGACATGATCGATGATCTGTATATTCAGTACTGTCAGGTTGATCGAATAATCGGTTGGTTCCTGTTTTACAGTTCTTGTTTTTCTGCTTTTCAGTCAGACGAGTTTCAGACTAAATTCCGCAATAAATGCATCAGACTCCAACCTTCATTTGTTACTGAATGTTAAAAAATAAGGGAATTTACTGTAATTCTTGCAGTTGTGACAGCTCACTTGCTGCTACTACCATCTGTAATGTTAGCAAATGCAACTAAAGTTACTGTTGCTCTTTCTAATGCTGTTAGGTTTACTGAGTTAACTGGTGTTCAGTGCCTACTTGCTTACCCACCATAGCCTGGCTTTTGATTTCCGTGACCTATCAGGATTCGATCCAGCTTCTCCAAAGGTTTATGATTTTTGACTGCAATTTTGATTTAAATCTACCATCGACTGATGCCTAGGGCATTGTGATAATGGCGCTAAAGAAACCTTTAGATTAGATTAGACTAAAACCCTACTTTCTGTAGGTGAATTTTCCTTTTGGGAAATTTCCCAGTGCCTGGTTGCCTGGACTGACCTTTGGGATATATACCACACTAACCTTTTGAATGAATGAATAATTTGAATGAATATTAAGAGATTAATGTGCCGGGTATAAAAAATAATTCGAATCAGAGGCACATTTAGTAATGCTGTTGCTGAGGTGTTACTGACGGTGGAACCATAGAAGTTATTAGTTTGCATTAAGTTAGATGATATTTGTTTGCTGTAGTGCACTATCCACCAAAGCCTGGTTCAGAGAACTTTGACTACCTCGTGAAGTGGCAGGGTATGCCGTACTCAGAATGCACTCACGAGGACAGCGAACTCATTAACAAGAGGTTTCCAAGTTCCGTGGAAGAGTACAACGTGAGGCAGAAGTCTTCCTTGGCACCAAACAAGTTCTGCAAGGTCTGTAGAAACTGACGCTGCTTACTGAACCTAATATGGCCAACCACAGTGCTTAAAATCAGTTGTCATTCCTCAGACTTATCATTATTCAACCAGGTCATCTGTTTGTCTTTTTCTAGTCATACCTAAGACTAGGACTGTTCATGTGAATGAGCTGAATATAGTTAAGATTAATAACTTTCATGATTTATTAGTTTTGAAATTATTTCCAGATGTCTCAGTTGTTTTCTGTTTCCTTAGGCTCTAAAAACACGACCAAAATTTGTGCCTTTAAAGACGCAGCCGGAATACATTGGAGGAAATGATGAGAAGTTGGAGCTGCGTGACTACCAGTTGGAGGGACTAAATTGGCTGCTAAACTCATGGTGCAAGTAAGCTCATTGTTATTCAAGCTTCATTATATCAGTCAGTGGCTGATTTAGAGATGATGTAATGGTCATACAACTCGACCCTAAACTTTTTCCTAATTTTATTCTATATGCCCCAGGCCCCACCATTACTTTGCCACCCCCAGTTCAGATCTTGGATCCAAGCCAAGCTTAGAATTTACAGAGCAAGTGAAATACTGGTACTTGAGAATGAGGGTAGGTTATGCAAATGTATGCACACCTAGGCTGTCAGAAAATGGAAAGCCAGAACAACTTGTCCACTGTATAACTGAAGCTGAAATATAACAATGCATGACGTTCTTAAATCAATATAATAATGAGCTTATACACATACATATGTGGCAAATGGTGTCTGGCAGTGGTCGTGTCTGGCATAGGGTATGAGAACATTTTTGGCAGCTGCTATCCTGGCCCATAGGTAACAAGAAAGGGAAGGTTAAGGGAGGGGAGAGGAAGGATGGGGAAAGTGAGAGCGAGAAATGGGGTGCAACAAGGGATTTCTCCCAGACAGGACATTTTGCTGAACTAGCATGCATTTGTTCTGTTTGTTCCATCGGTTCTTTGATTTCATTCGGGTCTAAATTTAAAACTCCTCTGTTTCAAATTGGTTACTCATCGTAGTGTAAATTCTGGTTTCTTTGATCTGTTGGAATTCAACCTGGCTTCTCCATTGGATTATAATTCTTGATGTCTATGGTCCGTTTCTGTTGGTATAATTCTTGACTAATGCCTCACTCGAATCAACCAAGCTTTATGACAATGGCTTTATAGAGATCATTAGATTAGATTTGATTGCTATTCAAACTGTTGACACAATTTCTGTAATGCATCAATAGAGAGAATGGCGTCATTTTGGCTGATGAAATGGGTCTTGGAAAAACCATTCAGACAATCTCGTTTCTGGCTGTTCTTATGAATTCACATCACGTCTATGGTCCATTTCTGTTGGTGGTGCCGTTGTCAACCATTGTTACTTGGCAAAAGGAGTTCCAGCTGTGGGCTCCACAGATCAATGTGATCGTTTATATTGGAGATATCAACAGCAGAAATATGGTAAGATCTTGAGTTGGTTTTTGCACAGTTTTCAGTGGGTAATATTGCTTCTTCCCTTGACTGTTTTGCTCTGATATAGTTGTAAGATTTGTAAAATGCAGATCATAATCGTAAGCTCCAAATTTTTAAAGCGCTACTTAAAAGCTAAGCACATGGCACCAGCTTATTTACAAGTGCTGTGTCAAGTCAGTAGGGTTTTCCAAAGATGCTATGTCAAGAACCAAGTCTGGTTGTCAGAAGACTAGAGAGAGAGAAGGGGTAAAGGAGCTGTTAGGGTGGGTTGTGTTTAAGCTGAGAGAAGTGAAATTGTTTATTGACTCACTAACGATTTCCATCTCAGGCAATATCATGTAATGCAAGCCTTATCAAATAATGCAAACTTAGGCTTGCTGGTATCTATGTGGCATTTCAATAAGGTCAAGTCCTGCTGTATACTGGGTTGCCCATTAACAAAATCAAAATTTTTACTGCCAGTTTTCAATTTTAACACAATTTTACCATTCCTATTGGTTTGACAATTGTTTTACAATGAAATAATTGCAAATCACACAATGGGAGATGGGAACCTTACCTAACTTTTTGAACTTGAATCCTCTTTCTTCTCAGATCAGCCAAATTCAAACCCAAGAGTTACACTAATAAATCGCCAAAGCAAGTTTAAATAAAGAATCATAGTTTGACAGAATTTTTTACCAAAGAAGGGAAAAATTCAAACCATCTAAAAATGTCAAACCTCACTGATCAACATCCTGAACTTCTGTCTGTATGGGTTCAGTGAGGCTTGAACCCATTTAGACATAAGTTCAGGATGTTGACCATCATTCTGGTTTGTAGTTAATTGCTGAATTTGATGATTATGACAAAGGGTGAGACAATAGTGAAGTACACCAAAGCCTTCTTAATTTAATTGGCTTTAGAAACTGACCTTGTTTTAATGCAAGAACCTTACAATCTCATAAATGCAGCATTATATGAAATTCTGGTTTATATAGTAAAAATTATTGGCCAGAGTATTTATTAAATTTAGCTCTAACAGAGCTGAATGAAATTTGACAGTAATGAAACGTTTGCTTAGTAATTGGTTTCGTGTGAACAGATAAGAGAGTATGAATGGTGTCATCCTGGGAACAAGAAACTAAAATTCAATGTCATCTTAACGACCTATGAGATTCTGCTCAAGGACAAGGTTTGTTTGTTCTCTGGCTGTTTTTTTGCTAATTGTTTCAAAAAATGGAGGTTTTGGTAAAACTCCTTATAAATAAAACATTTAATATGATTTGTATAAGAAATACATAAAGTAAGTCAAATAAATAAATAAGTAAATAAATAAATATTGATTGGTTGGTTGTAAATTGAGGTTTCTTGGCGAAACTCCTCATAAATGAAAATTTAATTTGATTTTTTAAAAGAAATACATAAAATAAGACAAATAAATAAATATTGATTGGTTGATTGTAGGCATTCCTTGGTGCTACTAGTTGGGCAGTCCTGGGCATTGATGAGGCCCACCGGCTGAAGAATGATGATTCTCTGCTCTACAAATCACTGATTAACTTTGACACAAATCACCGAATATTCATAACTGGTACTCCGCTACAGAATTCACTGAAGGAGCTCTGGTCTCTGCTTCACTTCATCATGCCAAACAAGTAAGATAAATGCCTCGAGTCTTTGTGGATCACAGTGGTCTGTCTAACAGGCAAACATGCATATCCTTCAGTGGCTAAATTGTGGCTAAAACGCAAACATTCAAATTGTGGTGGTTTAAGTGGCTAAATTGTGGCTAAAACGCAAACATTCAAATTGTGGTGGTTTAAGTGGCTAAATTGTGGCTAAAATGCAAACATTCAAATTGTGGTGGTTTAAGTGGCTAAATTGTGGCTAAAATGCAAACATTCAAATTGTGGTGGTTTAAGTGGCTAAATTGTGGCTAAAATGCAAACATTCAAATTGTGGTGGTTTAAGTGGCTAAATTGTGGCTAAAATGCAAACATTCAAATTGTGGTGGTTTAAGTGGCTAAATTGTGGCTAAAATGCAAACATTCAAATTGTGGTGGTTTAAGTGGCTAAATTGTGGCTAAAATGCAAACATTCAAATTGTGGTGGTTTAAGTGGCTAAATTGTGGCTAAAACGCAAACATTCAAATTGTGGTGGTTTAAGTGGCTAAATTGTGGCTAAAATGCAAACATTCAAATTGTGGTGGTTTAAGTGGCTAAATTGTGGCTAAAATGCAAACATTCAAATTGTGGTGGTTTAAGTGGCTAAATTGTGGCTAAAATGCAAACATTCAAATTGTGGTGGTTTAAGTGGCTAAATTGTGGCTAAAAAGCTGACATACAGATCCTGGTTGCTTACTTGAAGAGTTATGTCTTTGGGATTTAAACATTCAATGCTTGCCATTGACAGCATTCAAAGTTTTTAGAGGGTCTAAAGAAAAAGAAATGAGTACCTCCCCTATGTCTCACTTGTGGTGTATGGGATACTTTACTTTTGCTTAATACCTTATCTCAGTCTGACATTTTCTGTCACATTGTTATCTTAATGTATATTTGTAAGAGGCTGTTTAAAGTCACTATGTTTGGTAGAGTTATGCTGTATCGATAAAGGAACTGGCTCTTCCAGGTTTTCCAGTTGGGAAGAGTTTGAGAGGAAGCACCAGTCAGCAGACAAAACTGGTTTCCGTCATCTCCATCAGGAATTAGAGCCATTCCTTTTGCGGAGAGTCAAGAAGGACGTGGAAAAGTCGCTTCCGGCCAAAGTGGAACAGATCCTTCGCGTGGAAATGTCCAAGATTCAGAAGCAATACTACCGGTTAGTACATTCAGGCTCTTGCCGCACAGTTCAACATAATTTGTGCAAGGCTTTGCAAATTATGCATGTTTAAGCAGGTTTTAAAATAAATTATGCAAAATCAGTCCAGTGTATGAGAAACCCCAATATTCCTCCATTCTGATGCAAAGAAAATTATCCAGAACCTCTACATTTGTTCTTTATAAATATATATTTAATAATAATTATATGTACTAATCAGTTTATTAATAGAGCAATGTGCTTGTGCATTAATTTAAAAAAATACATACAAAACACTGATACAGTGATAATGCACCTCATTTTGTTGTGTGTTGTTACCTCTTTGAGAGGTACTCGATCACCTTCAAAAGTACTTAGAAGGTACTGTAAAATTGTTCAACTCGTTACATTACATATACATTACTTTATGTGCTGTCTTTACAGATGGATTCTGACTAAGAATTATAAAGCTCTGACAAAGGGTCTGAAGGGCAACATGTCTGGATTTATCAATCTTATGATGGAACTGAAGAAGTGCTGTAACCATGCCTTCCTCGTTCGACCCCCAGAGACGGAAGATTCTACCATGGACCGCTTTGAGGTACTGATTCCAGTTTAATGGGGTCTTTAATGTGGTTGTGCTGAACTGTGTGTGTGTGTGTGTGTGTGCCTGCCATTGCAGACTCAGCAATTCGAGCACTAGTTCTTATTGCTCAATAGTTTAACCACGATTGCCTTCAAGAGATTCTTTGAAAGTGCTTTTGAAATGTTCAGTTCCATACATCATACATATGTATGTATGTATGTTTGTGTGTATCTAGACATTTGATGGTAATATGTCAACTTTTAAGTACCTAAATTAATATACTTGCATTCGTGCACAACATGGTCATACTTAGTGTGCGATACATAATTACAATTATGTTTTTATGCCGTTTTAGATGTTTACTTCTATTCTCTAGTCCTTTATCTTTTAAGTTAATTTTTATTTGGTTGAGTCTATAAGAACTTTTGCTGTGATTGAGACTTGACTTTTCAAGAATGGATTTCACCTTGAGGCAATTTATCTGTCAGTGGAGACTGATCTGTTAGGTGGTTTGAAAAATTGGTTTCTTGCATTTGGCTTATCTGTGTTTTATGTAGCAGAACTGTACGTACAATAGTTAGTTTGCATCAGAACATTTATTCAAGACCTCTTATGGACCAGTCCAATGCATTATTGCATGTTTGAGGATCACCATAGATGTGATTTGGTTATATAGGTGTGTTTTATAGTTGTTTGTGTTAGTCGAAGTATTTATGAATTTGTTTGTCTACGGTTGTTTTAGCTTCTTGTGAAGAGCAGTGGGAAGCTGATTCTGCTGGATAAGCTGCTGCTGCGACTGAAGGGAGCCGGCCATCGTGTTCTCATCTTCTCGCAAATGGTCCGGATGTTGGACATCCTGGCGGAGCATCTCCAGCTGAGGCATTTCCAATATCAGGTTCATGCAGCACTTTTCTGATTTGCTCATCATTCGCTCTTGTATTTGTTTAGCTAAGGTAAGGTACCTGGTCGTATATGGACATTGGTCTTCAAAGACATGGTCCTGCAGTTGATAGATGTTTCAGCTGAACTGCAAGTAAGACAGCAGCAATACAACCACCAGACATGAATTGCTACATGGCTTGACTACGAATTGTCAGTTTTTGCATGACTTAGTGGGATTTGAACCCCAGATACTGAGTGAAGGGCAAATGCATATTACAGTTGGCTACTGTGCCATCCAAAGTGTCGTATGTGTTTGTATCGGAGCATTTATGTAGCACCTTTTAGAACCTCACAAAGCGCTGCTTACCTGACTATGTGACTGAGCTAAACAATGTAAACAAAGTAAAAAGAGAATGTATATTGACCTGCATCACTTGAAACAGTATGTGAATATCATTTGAGGATGCATATATATCAGTGTTAATATCTTATAAATTTATGTTTATGTTCTGTTCTAGCATGTTTATTAAGTTATATATGTTGTCTGTTGATCTCTTCCAGAGGCTTGATGGTACGATCCGGGGTGATGTACGCAAGCAGGCTATGGACCATTTCAACGCCGAGGGTTCACAGGTAACTAGACACTCATTAACCTAATTTAAATTACAGTTTACGTCAGATTTCTGGTTAGATTTGTTTCTGTTATGCTTAGTCTGTGGGTGATAATCCGAAGGTAATGTTTGATTACCCATTCTTCAGAATCTGATGCTACGGAAGTCATCTGATTGATTGCTTCATTTATTGATTGGCTGAGTCATTCATTTCTTGATTGAGTACTTCACTGATTGATTCATTTGTTGCTGTTTTGATTTGTAAAAGGATTTCTGTTTCCTGCTGTCGACAAGGGCTGGTGGTCTGGGCGTTAACCTGGCCACAGCTGACACGGTGATAATCTTTGACAGTGACTGGAATCCACAGAATGATCTGCAGGCAATGGCTCGAGCACACAGAATCGGACAGAAGAACCAAGTACGTAATACTTAGTCTGGAGGCAGACAGATACACGCCAGTGGCTGTCTTACTTAATAGTCTCTGCTGAGTCATTTTCTGATGTCTGTAGTTAATTTCTTTAACTCTGTTGAACTGATGACTTAAATAGGTGCTGTATAATTTTTGTATTACATTACATTACTTTTGTATTTAACGTGGTTTATTTCTGTACAGTCTGAATAGCTTGTTCAGTCTGTAGCTGCCCATTTATTGCTTTTATTTAGGTGACCTAATACTGTTTATGATCATATTCATTCATTTGCCATTACTTTTGCATATAAATAGCTTAATTGGATTTACTTACTTGCTACTTACTTACTTCCCTACTTACTTACCTGTCTAATTAATTATATTTAGCTGAGTGTTTATTGTTTGTGTACTGATTGTTTGTTTGGGTGGATGTTGTGCTTAGGTGAGCGTGTATCGTCTAGTCACCAAGAACAGCGTGGAGGAAGATATCGTGGAACGTGCCAAGAAGAAAATGGTGCTTGATCATTTGGTCATCCAGAGGATGGACACAAGTGGACGGACTGTCCTGGATGGGTCAACATTAAATGGTCCAGTCAGGTCAGTGAAAGAATTTCATGTCTTCAACGTAAAGTGCTATCATGTGTTTGAAGAGAGGTCTGCAGTGGTTTTCCTTGTACTGGTTTCCATTGTGCAGGATTTTGTTCTTTGCACCGGCTCTTTTGTTTGAATTTATTTATCACTCCAGTAATTTTTGTACTCCAGGTAGATATCATCTCTTAGGATTTAAAAAATGCTTTGGAGATTTTAAACTATCTGGATCAGCTAAACCTTCTCAAGTTCTGGTAGGGAGCAAGTGCTGCAGAAGGTGACAGCATTACAGTGTTGGATAATAGTTGTTTTTCTAGTGTTTTACTTTTAGGATATAAATTATTTGTTAATTCAGATTACTGGTTGTGGTTTGAACTGTTGTGTTTAAACAGATTTGTCCTTTGAACTGGTTTCCTTTTGCACCGGTTGTCCCTTATCTTTAGTTTTGTGGTAGTTGCATTAGCTTGTGGTTTTTTTCCAGTTCCACTAATCCGTTTAACAAGGAAGAACTTACTGCGATTCTCAAGTTTGGGGCGGAGGAGCTGTTCAAGGAATCAGATGAGGAGGAGGGTGAAATCCAGGTGAGATGAATTCCCTTCCTGGCACTTCATGTCTGCATTTTTAAGAGTTGTGTTTGAAATGCTTATTGGTACATATGCAAATCTGTCTATTAGTGTCTGTGATTTTTGGCAAAGATGAAACAGCCTATGCACTGTGACCAGATCTTCCTTTAAACGAGCAGTTGTCTTTCCCGTACCTTAATCGAATCTTTCTCGTCAGATGTGACAGAGTTGGCTCTGTAGTCCTTATCCTTCCTTTACTACCCTAACTTGACGCCCTTTTTGTTCCATTACTTCTTTCATATTTCATTATCGTAGCTAAATATACCTTACTTTACTAGTTGATCTACTTGCATTTGAAAGACTCTTCGTCTTCATTAGTGAGTAGCTGTTTAGAACTGATGTTGTCTGGGGTTTAGAACTTGGTTCTTTTGCTTAGCTGGTGAGCAGTAGTTCAATTCGATATATATATATATATATATCGATATATATATTTAAAGTCTGTAGCATCCTGTGTTGCTGGTTCATTTCAGGTAGATATTGATGACATTCTTCGTCGAGCAGAGACGCGAAATGCTGAGGACCAAAAGAACAGTGCCACTGATGAGCTGCTATCACAGTTCAAGGTCAGCGACCTTTCTGATCTCCTAATAGCTTCTATGGCGTTGTTATAATGCACAAGACATCAATTGATGATCACTTGAATGAAACCTTAGTAAGTAAAAATAGCTAGATAGCTGTGTTTTCTAGCTATTCTTAGGCCAAGAGATTATTACCTGCTAAAGTACTAGATTCATGGCCAAGCCAGGAAAAAATCAATTTCTAAGGAAGTTTGGTTTCATTTGTGATTTGTGGTTGATTACTAAATGTTATAAATATGTGAAGAATGATAAACAATTTCAGGACATGTAATGTCATAATGAATTATATATACTGTCATAGTTCATCCTTTTTTTGAATTGTCTACCAAAAATTAAAGAGCTCAAGAAACGTCTGCATGTTATTATAAGTGGTACCTCTTTAAGTCTTTTTGATAGCCATGTTTCAACACCTTTGAAATATGCATAAGAGATGTTATTATTACCTTAATTCATGCATACATACATACTGTGTGACATCATTGCTTATTTTACATAAGTGGAATTCGTCTTGAAGTGATGGCTGTGTATGGACCTTAAGCGAGTTCTTAATGCACGATTGTATAGTGCCATTGATTGAAGAATGGCCATTAGGTAGCAGTGCTGCAGAAATATGAGCCAATACATAAGCACTGCAGTGGAGTTGAAGTTAAGCTGATTTCAAGCTACCTGTAACCATATACAGCAACACCACGGAGTAGACTGATTTTTGTAGCACTATTCTGTTTTCACAAGGAGGGTTAGCTAGTTACTAAGTTATCTGGCTACTTAATATAGGTACCTGACAAAAGCACTGAGGACATGAGTCTTTCTGTTGTGGAAAAAGGAAGGGCAGTCTCCAGACTGTGTCTGAATTGGTCAGTGGTGATCAAAGACTTTGAATGGTTGAGAAAACCCTCAGGTTCAAGTAGCAAGTCTACCATGGCTAGTTGCTCTTTTTTGATGCTGTTGTTTGCTGTTAATTGTCAGATATTCTTTGTAGGTGGTGAGCTTTGACAGTCTGGAAGATCAGGAATTAGAGGGACACGCAACTCAAACACAGAGTAAGCATTCATCGATGTTTTTGTTCTCCATTCATGTAATGCTGTTATAAATAAGTAAGTACATGGAGGCATAGGAATGCGGCTTATCTGCCTCTTGGGAATGAGCCCCGGCTGGTGATCTTAACTGTGAACAAGAAGCTTTGTCTTCAGCACTTTGAGTATTAAGGGGTCTTCAGTGTTTCTTAACTGTCTTCATGTTCTTTCATTATCTTTTCGCTCATAGTCAGGTTCTCCAAATTAGCCTGTGACTTCTCTTGCAGCTTGGCATCATCTGTCTTCAGCATCTTGAGCATCAGGAACTCTTAAGAACACGACAATCGTAACTGGTTCTGATGGCCAGTTTCTGTATGTCTGCAGAAGACTCTCAATCTAACGTGCCAATTAGAGCTTTTTTAACAGAACTGTGTAAATGCCCAGATACTGGCATGGATATTTACTTTGAAGCATTGTAGTGATGTTTAAATTTAGTTGTTGTTTAAATACTTGCATATTGTTCCTAAGGAGCCAGTAAGGTCCAGTCTGGTTATTTTTGTTTTTATAGTTTAATGCTGCTTTGATTATGTTTTTCTGGCTAAACCACTGTTATTCTTCCATCGTTTTCTTCCACCTGCAGCCAAAGACTGGGATGAGATCATTCCAGAAGCAGATAGGAAGAAGATAGAAGAGTTGGAGTTACAGCAACAGCTGAAGGAACTGAACCTTCCTCCGCGAAGTCGTAAACAGGTCAATGATGTAAGAGTGCATTTTTCGTTTTATAATACATTGAGCGTTGCTACTGTTCCAGTTTAAGACTGGGTACACAACATGGCTTACCACTAATCGGTCTTAAAAGGCTGTAAAATTGGTGAAGAGCAGGTAGGGTTATCTGTGTTTGACTATGCAGTTCTGTAGCAATGGCAACCAGCCACAATGCAATTGTAGTGGAAAGAGAATATGTTAAGGAAATGCAAAAATACCAGATGTTGTTATTTCCATGAATTTGTTTAAAACAAGTTAGTTATTGTAAATCTGTCATTTAGTTCTCAAGGTATTATATTTAAATCAGCTGCCCTGTCTCTGCTTCTTGCCCACCCCTCTTACTGGCAAATATATCACTTGATCAATGGACACTGACTCTTGTTGTCCTTCGTTCATTTATTCAGAACATTTATACTGTGCCTCTTCAAATGGTATACCCACAGGCGCTCCCAGCCCAGCTCCGGTGAAAGAGAACAGTTTTTAACTGTTGGTGAGAAGTGTTTCTGGCATCCCTCGTTAGAATGACATGCAGGTTAAGAGAGAGTCCATCATTGAGAAAACTCGACATGCTGAGTTCGGCCAGTGTTTACACACAAACCGTAATCAGAAGTCCAATGTTTACTTGAATTTTTATCTAATTTGGTCATTTCTGTTTGCATCTAATCCAATCTTGTTTGCTTTCCATCAGATTTAGCCTTTTCTTTTTGCAGTATGCTGACTCAGAGGTTGAAAATGGAAAGAAGGCAAAGAGACGGAAAGATGAGGATGAATCAGAGGAGTCTGAAGAGTCGGATGACGGAGAACGGCAGTCCAAGCGGAGAGGGGTCAGGGCTAAGGAAAACATTCGAGGATTTACCAACGCAGACGTTCGACGATTCGTCAAAAGTCTTAAAAAATTCGGGCGGCCAAAAGAAAGGTGAGAACAACAGCAGCTTTGCTATGTTTTGAATTTCAATCAGTTTTTAGAGAAATTTCGTTATTGGAAATTCCTAGCTGACTTTGCCAATTCATCTTCTGACAGAATGGTCTTGAGCTGCTGAAGATGGAACATAGGATGTGAAGGTCTTGTCTAAGCCCAGACGGCAATGTTCATTGAGACCCACAGCAGACCTGCGGCACTATATAAATGTTCTGAATGATGAATGAATGACTGGTTGGTTGAGCTATAGATCAATTGATTGATTGATTGATTGATTAGGTTGGAGGACATAGCAGGTGATGCCGAGTTGCAAGAGAAATCGCAGGCCGATCTGGAGCATCTGGTGGACCTCATCCTGACCACAAGTGAACAGGTCTTGAAAGAACATGAAGACAAACTGAAGGAACAAAACATTGCTGAAGGTCAGCAGGTCACTCATTACCTAGCAACAGATTATAATAATATCATATAAAGGCAAGGTAAAGCTGTTGCACATTTATTAGGCGCCTTTCAACTAAAGCAGAAGACATGACGAGCCAATCTATATTGGCCTTTCGTTGCTAATTTTTACAGGGCTCGTTAGCTAAATGCAGTTTCTCATTTGGCACCAGAATATGAAAATTAGAAAATATGGTGGAAGACCAGTGAAACCACTGTGTATACCATGCATGCTTTCGGAGAGCATGTCGGTTCTACAGTGCTGTGATTCTACATGTGTTCGAGAGTGTGCTGGTAGAAACTATTCATTCTGTATAAGC
Organism: Norana najaformis; assembly: GCA_964023275.1. Classification (NCBI taxonomy): domain Eukaryota; kingdom Metazoa; phylum Annelida; class Clitellata; order Crassiclitellata; family Hormogastridae; genus Norana; species Norana najaformis. The sequence continues at coordinate 35,160,866 of OZ029917.1, forward strand.
TTCATTTGTGTTTAGGTAAATTTCATTGTTATTGGATTATTGCATCATTTAGGCTGGCAAGAAACACCTTCATATATATGTTCAGGTATATACATATATATAATATATATATACACTTATACATATACACCTATACATATGTAAAAATTTCTGTCACTTCCCGCTGTCAGCTGTTTTGGTTGGTACGCACTAGAAAGTACTGATGTTTGCTAAAAGCCTAATAGCAGCTCTTAGCTTTATATAGGTGAATATTTGCATACAACCTCGCAAAGGCTGTATGCTGGTACAGTATATAGAATAGAAAGCATATTTAGGATAGCCTCACAACAGAAACCAATGCTTAATCACCATGAAGGCCAGTCTGATTTTCAGACTGTACACTAGATGGCTACGTCTGTTTACCGTTGTGTAAAGACTAAGATCCCCACAGCTGTGTTCAGTGGCTACTTTCAACTAGAAATCAAGCAATCTTTTTCAAAGAAGTTTCACTGAAGGATTCTGTAATAAATAGGTTGTGAATTTACCCTGGCACTGTGTTTCTCTTTCTGGGTCAGGTCAAGTCAAGAAGTTGCAGCCGAGGCCAACCTTCAAGCTTTGTGGTGTCTCCATCAATGCAAAATCGTTGTTACAGGCAGTGAGCGAGCTGGAGCCACTGGCCAAGTTAATGCCGCCAAATGCCAAAGACAGAGAAAAGTAAGGATTTTGATCTGCTAGAGCTCTTTACTGGCTTCAAACATCGGAGGATTTGAAGCCTCATTGAGATAACTGATGAATTGGAAGGAAACAACTGAATCCAACAACAAATTCTAGTTAAGGTTTAAGTGTTATTATTATTATTATTATTATTATTTCTGCATTTGTTATGCATCACTATCAAATAACTAAGCATCAGTCGATGGCACTGAGCAATTGTGAATGAAGTACCTACTAAAGGTCACTGCACAGTAACTGCCTCATAGGAGGCTCAACCCGTATTCTCTGCATTACAAGCCAAGCGCTTTATCCAATCAGCCACCATGCCCCATGATAGTATCTGATAAATGGAAAGGGAATTACTAATTAGAAAAAGTGAAGGACACAAAGAAAATGTAATGTGATGCATAATGTTGTTTAAGGTGATACAAAGGAAAGAGGTTGGTTGTACGGGGACATTATACAAAACCGGCGTCTGTCTGAATATGACCTAGCAAAAATTAGCATTTTAATGCCAGACTTATACTTATCAAAGATGTCAGAAGTCTTGGTCAGTCTGAAACAGAAGGCCTTTGTGCTCACTGCATTTGAGTCTTACTACTTGGCCTTAGCTGTGTAATGTAATAAAACATTTATAAAAATATTGTTCAGAAACTTTTGATCTGTTAGAGCTTTTTATGGGCTTCAAACGTCAGAGCGTTTGAAGCCACATTGAGATAACTGATGTTTGATGGACTTAGGTATGCAGGCCATTTTAAACCAAACTTTTGACTCTTCTGGATTAGATTAGAGATTAGGTCATCCACGTGTTTGCTGTTAGGTTTCAGTTGAAGGTTCATGTCAAGAACTCGCACTTTGACTGCGATTGGCATCTGGATGATGACAGCAACCTTCTCAAGGGCGTCTATGAGTACGGAATGGGCAACTGGGAGGCGATCAAACTTGACTCTGCGCTTAAGCTCCAGGACAAGGTAAAGCTTTTAACCCTTTCACCTCATTAACCTTTCACCCACATTAACTCAATACCTATACATGTCTGACTCCCGTAAACTGTAAACATGTCAGCATCAGTAATGTGAAGTTCAATTATTTTAAGTAAACAATACTTTAAATTTTTTGGGACTGCTGGACCTACAGATGTGCATTTGATCACTGTAAAATCCTGTTTACCTTTACAACACAGCCTTTCACTCTCTTGTTTAGAACATTGATATAGTCCCCTTTATGCGCAGATTTGTCAAATGCCAATAAACATTGATTTCATAGTTGTACTGTGAGCAACAGCATTTTAATTTTGTGTTATCAGAATACTCTTGAAGGTTGAAATATACTAATAACCATTATTGTGATGTTGTTTAACAAACTCCAATTAATTCCCTTAAATATGTATGCAAGAAATAGATTTTTTGTTTTTGCCAGGTAGTGAAATAAGTGAAAAAAAGATAAATCAATTCATTCCAGCTACTTGCCTGAAGTTGAAATCTGTCTGAAATCGCGGTTTATTTCAACATTTCATGGTAATGCTTAGATGGAGTTGATGTTATTGTGTCAGATTCTGCCAGATGGAGATCTGAAGCCACAGGCCAAACATCTCCAGACAAGAACGGAATATCTGCTCAAGGTTCTACTACGACTGACTGACGGAGACACAAAAGCAAAGGTTTGAACAGTTGAATTGATTGTCCTTGTCTAATGTGATAATACATTTGTTATGCAGCTTTGCAACAGTTGCATGAAAGTCTAGTGGTTAACATACCAGACTGTCTGTCAACCATGAGGTCGGGGTTCAAAACCCCCCAGGGCAGAAATATGTTTGGAGATTTCAGTTCCTCTTGTGCCCCCTATCCAACTCGGGTATTATGAGTGCACTGTTAGTGGGAAGATCAGGTGGCAAGGGAGAGGGGTGGCCAGTCGCCCACATATGCCAAGGCTAAGAAAATGATGTCGTTAACATTTCATACCCATGGGTGCTTCTCAGGCTAGCTTAAGAGGCTGCTTTTCTTCTTCTTCTTCTTCGACAACTAATGACCTTCTTGCTTATGCTATAAGACACTTTTGAAGTAGCTTTGGCAGCCGATTTCCTTAGCACTTCATAAAACAACTTTGGCTACTTTTGTTATTCAAGTTTGAAGGCTGTTTTGATCATGCATTTTAATGTTTTATATCAGTGAGTAGTTATGCAAATTCTATTTTCAAATGAGTTTTTCTGCAAATTGCATAACATTTTGTGAAAGTAGCAGATTTTACAACAGAACATCTACTGGTCCATGCTGGGAACTGCAGTACTTCGTGTCCCGGACTAAGTTGTTTAATCTCTGCTGTTGTCTTGACTAAGTTGTTTAATCTCTGCTGTTGTCTTGACTAAGTTGTTTAATCTCTGCTGTTGTCTTCAGTCTCCGAAAAAGACACGGTCAGTTAAGACGAACGCAAAGAAGATCAAGTCAAAGGAGATCGTGGAAGAGAATGCAATGAGCGATGATGATTCAGATCGAGATAAGGGAAAGGATGGGAGAGAAAAGGAGACAACTGCTGACCGGGGAGGAGTAGGAGCAGAGGGACAGAAGAAGAGAAAGGAGAAGACAAAGGATGGCACAAAGGTGCACAAAGAAGATGCCAAGAAGCTGAAGAAAGAAGACAAGAAAAAGGTATTTGTCATGCCTGTGTGTCTGTCTGTCTGAATGCCTGCTTGCCTGTCTGTCTTTATGTCTCTGTCTGTCTGTCTGTCTGTCTGTTATCGTTTAGCATTGAAACTTGTATACTGTTATAAAGTAGTCATGGAAAATTTATTGTAAATTTAATTCAGCATCTGAACGTGATCTGGTTTAAAATACATTACTTGATATGGCATGAAATTTAACAGTTTTTTTTATTCAATAAATTGTTGATAAAATGTTTGAAGAGCAAACCTCCAAGACCTGAGCAGATGCAGCCAAGTCATTTTACAATCAACCAAACGGTGGCTGTTGACGATTTACCTGATCCTGTCTTCAATGAGGCAAGAACTGTTTTTGTTTCTCTTAAGTCTATGTATGTTTACTGATGTATCAAGACATTTGTATAGCGCCTTTAAGAACCTCTCAAAAGTGCTGCACACATGGCTTTCTAATCAATCTAAGCAGATGTGACTGGAGGTAGATTGAAAATGTATGTTGAGCATGGTCGTATGAAAGAAGAGCAGGGTCAAATGTCGCTGCAAAGAATACACTGATGTGACTTGAGAGAATCTCTCACCATTGTTGTTAGTCCAATGAAAAATATAGGAATGAAATTGGTTGAGAGTTTCTGCATTGTTGTCAGTTTTGGTTGGATGCAAACAGATTTATGTATATTATGTATATATGTATGTATGCATGTATTTAGCTGGCTACTTATGTAGCGCCTTTGAAGAGCCTCAATGGCACTAAAGAACCATGTCATCTGTTGCCTAACTCAGACTTTGTATCTGTACACACTTACGTTCATGTCCATTTCCAGTCTTCCAGGACAAACTGGATTCTAGTTGGACACTTAGATTACCATTGCCTTACATAGTACTTTTACGGTGCCTGTGGGGAGCTCAGATAGTGGCACTTTCGCAGTCACATTTCACTGGATTCTTTTTGTTGCGGTGTAATAATGTGTATGTGGCACGGTGGTCTATTCGTTACGTGTTTGGGCAGTCATCACACGGTTGCGGGTTCAGCTTCATGTGACGACCCTTGGTAGGTTGTTTGCGCACACTGTGCCTCTGTCACCATGCAGTATAATTTGGTACCGGCATAATTTGGGATGTAAACAGCAAGAACTGCAATGCGCTGGCCCCGTTTCCAAGACCTTGGGATTTGTCCATTGCCGGCTCAAGGGCCAAGACGAGGAGATGAGCGCCTCCCCTATGCCTCACTTGTGGGATGTGGGATACATTACTTTTGCTTTATGGTAATGTGTAGTTTTATAATTGCAGTGCAAGAAGAGCATGAAAGTGGTCAAGAAAGCTCTGAAAGACCTCGGCAATCCTGATTCAAGTCTTTCTGACAAGGAGCTTGTGCAGCATATGAAACAGTGCCTGCTCAAGATTGGCAATCGAATCAGTGAGATCCTGTCAGAATACAAAGACCCAGCTAAGATCAAGGAGTGGCGCAGGTCAGAACTGATGGCCAGAAGTTTTGTTTATGTTTAAATGTAATTTAAGATAATATTGGAAGTAGGTCTGGTATTGGCTCAACATTTTTTTAATGGTGTGCATAAAAATAAGTAAGTAAGTAGTGCATATGTTAATGTGCCATATGTCCATCGCCTGAGCGAGGATCGTAGGCATGGATGGGTTACGGCGGTTAGACAACAAAAACGAGACAGTAGGTCTTAAATGTGGTGTAGGTGCATATAGTACCTTTTGGAAGCCTGAGGTTGTGGCTCTGATTTATGGCACCTTTAAGAACTTAACTATTGTTTTTCTTTTTCAGCTACCTGTGGGTGTTTGTGTCAAAGTTTACAGAGTTTCCCGCAGAACGGCTCTACAAGATTTACAAGCATGCGCTGAAGAAACAAGAAGACAGTGATGCAAGACAAAGGACTCCTGCACAAGAGGTACTAACAATTAGCACAATCACAGCATTATCCCAAGAACAGATTCGAGCAGTTGCCTATCATTAGATGTTTGGCATTTCATAAAGTGACACTGTATAATTGTTCCTGTGATAATTTCTACTTGAGTTTTCTTGTTAAGAGGTTTTTTTGACACTTGATTTTACTAGTATATGGATTCATGTCTTATTTTTGTATTTTTAGTTTCATTTTATATTTTGTGAATATTAGCTGTATTTTTTGTGAAGTTAACTATCTGTTCATCTGTCCTTTTGATTAATTTGTTACAACAGTCTGCTTTTCAAGATGACAGTTCCAGCATAAAGCATTGGTGTAATGTCCCCAATTAGTAGTTTTGCCGTTGTATTATGGGTCTGTTTTATGGACTAACTAAGACTTTAAACTTGTCTGTTACTAATGTACAGCATATTCAGAAATACAGCACTCTCTCATTGGATGCTCCGACTCTTATTGCGTGCCAGTCTAAAACAATATTGGGTTCTCAGTCTTTGTCAGTCACAAGCCAAAGTCTGTTGAATTTGCTACTTATTTCTGTCTGCTCCATGGTTCTGTGATGTTATTTAGGTCAGGACAAAAGCCTTGTCCCTTTTAGGTCACCTATCCCTGTAGACTGTTTTCCAATCTCAGCAGCCATCATGTATAGGTGGCGCTTCTGCGTGTAAACATGAAACATGGTTGTCTTGGTGCGAATCCGTTTTTGCTGTTACTTGACCTCAACTTATGATAAACTATTTTAGAAAAAACTTCTGTCCGGCCCGCATTTTATGCACCTTTTCAGAGCTGTTAGGTAGCCATGTTTTAGCAAATTGGTGAGTTCTAAAAGGCGCTATATAAATAGCCACACACAGATCTTGACTGCAAAGTTCTGTTCAATGGATTGTGATTTTGGAATGCAGTTTTACTTAAAGCATCGATCGATTGATGCCTTGTGCTTTATGATAATGTTGCTGTAGAAGTTGCCAGATCAAATTTGATTAGTACATGTTTTTGTGAATTAAAACAAAAACTAGTCACGGGAACATTTAGAAATGTTTTTGGAAATGACAACTTTGTTTTTCTGCTTGAAATTGTCACAGTTTCATTGACTGTGTCAGTTACCTTATTATGCTTGTAATGTTTGTGTCACCAGTTGGCAGGTTCTTCACAGTTGCATTATGGGTCGGGCAGCCATTCCAATCAGCGTTTTCCCTCCCACGGCAAAGATGGCCCACGTCTGCACAAGAAACACAGTCAAGAACCGGGTTTCCAGCACAAGACAGAGACGCGTCTCGAGAGACCTCCAAAGCGACAAAGAGATACGGGCGACAACAACTGGAGCGATACGAGCAGAGACAGGTGAGATTATCTTGGATCTGGTCATTTATGCTGCATCTTTTAGACAGGCCCTATCAGCAGGGGGTCAGCAGGGCCATCTGGTGTGAGCCTCACATGGTAAAGGGCCTCCGTTTTCAGTTTTTTCTGGTGGTGGTGGTGGTGACGGCTTTAATGATGCTAATTGTGATCATAGTGGATTTGTTGCTTTTCTAGCTTTCCAAACGCCAATCGGTCGTTAATTGGTGGCTCTGCGTACAGCTCAGGCTACGGGTTTGGCCGAGATGTGGCTCACGGTTCCACTGATGCCAACCAATCGGGTTACAGGCCACAGCATCCTGGGGGTGGCATCGGCTCCTATGGAGGCCAGAAGCCAGGAAACAGACGCTTCCCTCGCAATAGGTGAGGAGGGTTTGCCTGAAAGCTGTCTCTACGATATTAAATATTAATTAAGTATCCTGGTATCATAAATGGGGATTTTTATGCATAATTGTAAATTATTATTATTAATAATTAATGACTTCTATCGTGCTGGTGTCTACTACACAAGGCAGAAACTGATGGCATAATCTAATCAATATCCAGATGATCACTCCACTAAGACAAAGAGGCAGCCTGTGGTGGACAAACAAGTGATCGAGGTGAACGAACAGATACAGGGAGAGAGTATTTAGCTGTGTTGTAATCTCGTGGTTGAGCTGCTGAACTTGGGTTCTCTGCCAGAATAGAAGAAGATGAGCAATCCATTGAGCTAATCGTGAGAGTCAGCTGTGGCTATGAAGAGTTGACAATTTCATTTTTTAGCTTTTGGCCAGACCTCTCCCTCACCGCCTGATCTTCCCACTAAGTTTACTCATTCTGTGGTGGAGTTTGCTTGTGGGTGCAGGTGGAGCAGAAATTTCAGGACACCTTTCTGCCCTGGTGGAGTTATGCAGCCCTGATGCCGTGGTTGGCTGTCCGGCATGCTAACCTCAAGAAACATGTGCCAGAACAGAAAGATAACGGAAAATTTCTGTTGCACTGTTGCCGTTTAGTGAACTCGGCAACAAGTTGAATAAAACAAGTTGAATAAATGGGGTTTAAAAATGATGGGAGATCTTATGCCAGTGCAAAGAAAATGAAGTTATCTAACACTTGAAAGAAATTCTAAGTCATGTATGTGTGCCTGGTACATGGCTGGTATTATTTATTATTGATTTTATTATTATTTATGAGTTATATATTATTATCTGTTGATTTAAAGAGATGTGTACATTTCTCACTGTATTGACCATTTAACCAGGTTTATAGAATGAAATGTTGTCTTACAAGATAAGTATAAGTTCTTGTGTATCGCATCACAGTTTCACATGAGGCTATTGATAGAATAACTGAATGCCTCAACTTGTGCAACCATACTTGTTTGTAAATGTTAATATTAGTCAAGAGGAACATTTATTTTTTAATGTGCTGTGGTATGCATGTGGTACATAGGTATGGAGATCATCCCAACTCTTACAATCGACCTAATGCTGGTCATTTTGGTTACCGAGAAAATCAGTTCCAAGGAAATCAGCAACGGTAATGAGGATTGATTGATTCACTGATTGACAGTTTGATTTACTGATTCACTGAATGAACAACTGAGTGTTTGATTGTCATCCTATCAAATTATTTCTGTATTTTTTAAGCGCCGATTCCTAAATGAAAAACTTGCTCAAGGCCCCTACACAGTAAATGTCTCAGTAAAGTATCCCATATCCCACAGATGAGACGTAGGGGAGGTGCTCATTTCCTTTTCTTTAGACCCTCGAGCCGGCAAATGGACGAATTCCAAGGTCCTGGACACGGGGCCAGTGCATTGTGGGACTTGCGGTTTGCTTCCCAGTTTATTCTGGTACCAAATTATACTGCTTGGTGACAGAGGCACGTGTGCGCAAACAACCTGCCAAGGGTCGTTGCACAGAGTCGAACTGCAACTGCATAATCATTGACCAAACATGTTAGTGATAGACCACTGTGCCACATTTAAAAACGTATCAGGGGGGTTTAAATCCACACACTAAGCACTGAAACCAATTGGCTCCCATGTCACGCTAACAGCAAAGATATAATGAAAAGTACTTATAAGGTTAAAAATAATATGAAAATATTATCATTAGTATGATAAAAATGAGTAAGTTTGGCCTCTGAATAGGTAACAGAATGTAGTTCAGTGGCCAGTGACCACAAATTCATAGTCACCAGTTCTGGTTCATTTACGAGTGGACTTACTATCTCAGTCACAATTGATAAAGATCATCAGGTAGAAAGTACTTAATAGCTTGGTGCAAATTTGTGAAATTATTGTTATTATTATTTTATTATTTCTACATTTAGTAAGCACCACTATTTAATGACTAAGCATCAGTTGATGGCGCTGAGCAGTTTTGGGTGAAGAACGTACTCGAGGTCCCTACACAGTAACGACTCAGGGAGGCTGAGCCCTTACTCTCCATGTTATAAGCTGAGGGCTCTGACCAATCGACAAACGTGTCTCGCTTTTTTTGCACAGATAGGCAAAGTCTGAAATGAATGCTTTGTAAATTACTATGCATGATAGTGATGATGATGTGATGCAGGTATGCGCATGATACGAAACCTTACCACTATGGAGGTGGTAGTGGTAGTGGCAATGTTGGTGGTGGTGGTGGGGCCAGTAATTCATACACTGCAACAGCTGGATACAGCCAGGACTACAACCACGGTCGTGGAATTCCGTCTCAGGCCGGGCGGCCGTATGGGGTAGAACAGCAGGGCTACTGGAATGAGACATCTACGTCCCCATCTTATTCTGGGTACATGCCTCACAGTGGTGGATACCGCGACAACCGAGACATGTAAGCTGCCTCATAATTCGTTACATCCTCATACTTCTTTATGTAGCACCAGTATTTAAAATATTTATCTGTTTTTCTGTAGATGTTTTTACAGCAACTTTTAAGTAGCACTCAAAGGCATTGAAGCACGGCTGTCTAGCAGATCAAAAGACCAGCAACTTAAGATTAGCGGCAAATTTTTCCTGAGCTGTCTCTGCTGATAGAGTTCTGATTTTATGTGGAAGATTGTTCCAAGGAAGTGGTCCAGTGCATGAGAAAGCACAGGCAGTGTTCAAGTGATGGTGCTAACAAGTTTGGACTTAGCATTACAAAGCGATCGCTTAACGAGTCTGTCACTGCATTTTGGGAACAGAAGAAATATGGACCAAGCACTGCATTGAGGCAGGAAATATAAACGTCTGGAGATATACTGTGGATATGGCTGTGCTTATTCGAGTTTGCCCAAGAGAAAGAGAGACAGAGGCAGAGAGACAGACAGAGAATAATATTTTTGCTAATCATAAATAATTGTTATATTAGTCAGAAATTTATTATTGCCACTGCAGGTGCATGACATATTGCATCTAATTAAGCTTATTCTGATTTAGACATAAAATTAATTTCATGTCTAACTCACCGTAGTAGGCATGATGCTATATTCATAATTGGTTATTTGATGAAGAAAATATTTGACTAATGTCTCAAGACCCTGAATCATGCATATCTGACAGATCTATTATGAAGCAACCCTTCTACATTACATTTGATGAAAAAGATCAACAGCTTAAGCCTCCCAAAGGCAGAAAATTAGCTGTGCATGTGCATTACATATGGTATCTAATTTTATTGTGTTATATTTGTCAATTTGTATAGTGCCTCTTGCAGAACAAACTATATAGGGGCTCTGTTATACTTGATGCCTTCCTTATTCATTATCCACTGCTTGACAGAATCTGCATTGTCTTTTCAGGCCATTCGATAGAAAACGACGTACAGATGATCAACCACGAGACCAAATGCACGACCCTCGAACTCGAGACATCCGAGGCCCCAAGGAACCGCGCATCACCAGCCCTGTGACTCATTTCCCTCAGTCTGCAGACAAAATTCCCTCCCAACTGTCCTGTGATGGCCCCGCGTTCAGCTCGCCTGTGACGAACATTTCTCCACAGGATCAACTGAGTCAGCTGCCTCCCCACTGATGCGTTCAGGCACACATCGCAGGTCATGTGTTTCACTGTCGCAGGAAAGACTTGTACGCCGTCAAGCTTTGTTGATATACTCTGGATGGATCCTGTCTTTGAAATCGTCCAAGGATTTCTAGAAAGTGCAGCAGAAGAAATATGGCCGTTGCTGAAGCAGCTGGAAAATGAGTTGATTTAGCGGAGGAGAATCCTAGGCAGAATAAGAGGACTGTGCAAGAGGTCTTCCTCTATTTTGATGACTGCAGCCATTGATGATACATATGTGTATTCTGAAATCTCTGACTGATTTCTCCTCATTTGTGACGCAACTCAACCACATCTGACTGAATATGATTGTAATCTGACCTAATTCAGCTGCAATCTGATAATAATCAGATTATAATCAGCTGTAACCTGACCCAGTTCAGCTGATGTTGACCAAATTTAACCCTATTGTAACCTGACCATTAACTGAACTCTGACCCCGTGTGTGGCAGAGTGTTTCTGCTAAGGGACTTGCACTGAACTGAATTGAACTTGACAATTTCCAACTTGGCTGGAGTATTCTTCAGCCCAGTCAACTGTGACTTGATTTAGATGCTTTTGTGAACTTTATGACGGTGACCAGTTTGAGGCACATGTCAGTCTAGGTTGGACTTGATACTGACTGATCTGATAATTAATTAGCGATGAAAGAACTACATATATTTTCACTCTGTAAATTTAGAACTTTTGTGATTGAGACAGAAAAGTAATATGGATTATGAAAGAACGTTGTGATATGAGTGACAGTTGAAATGAAATTTCTGAAAAGTAGGATCAATGGGTAATTATGATTTGCTAAATGGTGCACTGTTGTGGTAAAATGGTGACTTTTCAACGTTTTGAATCTGTGCATTTTCTGAACTTGACAATTCATGTTTAAACCGTGCACCGTGCTAGAATAGGTTTTAGAATAGGTGGAGGTTTTATTGTCTTTCTTCGTTTCACACTTTGACGACTAGCACAGTAGACCTGTCATTATCTTAACCCTATCTTTCTTTCTCTTAAGTTTAACAGCATCTGCAGAATATCTGACTAGATCAGAGCAGACGGCTATTGTCATAACTGCGTCGTTCAGTCTGCATGTCCACCGTAGGCTGCTTCTGTCTCATTGGACTGATCTGGATATTGACTTGATTGTGGCTTGGCTTTGATGCACCATGCATTGATGCTTGTGCAATAGAAGTTACTAATTACAATTACCTGTTACTCTTTAGACGTGCTCCTATGTAGACAAAATCATCTCCAGACACTGTTTTTCAGGCTGAATTTTGAGCAGTTAAAGGCCAAGTAGCTAATGTTGCTGGCCAATTTGCTACTGCTAGCTGCTGTTTGTTATAATATACTATCTGATACTTGTTTCTATGACTAAGGTACTTGTTGGCTACTGCTAATGGTTTTCACATAACTGATGTATTTGCATAATGACGAAGAAATCAAGTGCATTGTTTGAAGACGTCATACAGGCATGAACTGCATGCCTTCCAAGTGATTGACTGGGATTGTGGTAGAACTGGTGGAGCCAGGTGGGGCCACACCAGCCGAGGCCTTTCTCATTGGAGCTTAGGGGGTAAGGTTAGTGGCCATCCTAGATCGCCTGCTCTTTGCTTTTTGGTCTGGCTTTGTAAACTCCGAGAGTTGAAGGCATGGCTGTCTTGGCCACCTGCATCGACCCATGGAACTTTGCAAATGGGTTAAAGGTTCAAGTTTGACTTTGGGTGGCATGGGCATCTAAGGCACCGGGGTTTGATTAGCATCATGTTGAGGTTTGCACAATTTCTACAAATTGATTTGGATCTGTGATCGAGATTTTTACTGTAACATTTGTATCTGATCGTGTTAATTGTTTTGGTTTGTTTAGTGTTTGTAAGCTGTTATGAGTTTCAGGTTGAAAGGGGTGATGCAGAGGGAGGGAGTGAGAGACAGAGGCAAGAGAACAGAGAGTATAAGACAAGGGGAGAGGGACAGATTAGGAGGAGGAGGAGGTTACTTTATATGGTCGTTCAGTTGACAGTTGTGTGTTTATATGTAAGTTAGTTATTTGTTCAAGTAGAGACAAACTGAGGATAAGATACGAAGTCAGTGAAAATGAAATGACGTCTGCCTGATGGTAAGAAATGTTTCAATTAACAGAACTCAGACGTTGAATGTTGACTTAAATTGGGATCCCTCTTCTGTCTGTCTCAAGTGTATATATATATATATACTTCAGTGTGTGTATATATTAAACTATATATATATATATATATGCATATATATATAGTGCTGTAATATATTTTTCCAGTGTATATAAATAGAGAATATATGTACATAAAAGCCTAGACTGAATGTGTCCTGGTTTATGTGGTCATGTTTTTCACTTGATCTGTAGATCCTTTGCCCAGGGAGTATATCCCTGAGGAATTTCTACATAGGCCTGTCAACAGTCTTACCTGTTCTCTGTACCATATATTCACCTGAAGTACAAAATCCTGTCGAAAGATAACGGGCCCTAAACAGTTGTCTTACTGGGCGCAGTGTCTGAAATTAGTGCTCGCCTTCGTTCCGGAAGCAGGATAGGCTTTTAGACGACAAGTTAAAGTTTATTGTTCCTCGTGATCTATATATATATACACATACAGTATATATACATACAGTATATATATCGGAATATTTATATAGCACTTTTAAAATTAAGTTAGAGCTACAATGTTATCAAGACTATTACGACAGTAACTGAGATATGTTTATGCAAGTGTTTCTTTCCAAGTGAGCGAGAGTTTTGTGAGCATCCAGAGACTCGTAATGAGCAGCCTTTGAGCAGCCGGATTTTGGTATCAAGACAAATACAAATGGTGATGGTGGTGGTGGTGGTGGTGGTGGTGGTGGTGGTGGAAGGGGTGGTGGGTAGGGACGTTTCACTGGTTGTGGTGTTTTTCCGCTTTTCCTGGCCTAAGGACTAATTTCACTAATGGGTATCGCCATCCGTTGCTTCCTGTTACGGTCTGCCTCATCCTTCCGCTGTATTCTACCAATTGCACCGGATGATAGATGCCGGAAGCAAGTGGAAAAGGCAGAGACAGAGGTAGATACAAAGGTACAGACAGACATACAGGCGGAGACGGAGATAGGAAGCAGGCAAAGACATATGCAGAGACATAGGCAGAAGAGGTGATGAGTGTGAAGTAGCGATGAAGTAATTCGATGCAAGAAAGAGATGGTGAAGTAATGGAAATACTGAAAGGGTTAGTGAGATGCAGGTTTTGTGGGCAGGAAATTGGTGGGAACGAGTTAGGGTAGAACAGGAGCAGAGAGGAAGTGATAGGTGCCGCGAGAAGAATGGCATTTGAACCGTGTAGGAAGGCAGATACACTTCGGTACACTAGACAGAGTGTCGATGATCTTTCGTAGCTGTCAATGTTTGGGCTTCAAACTGCGACTTGCCAGATTTGCAGCACAACATAAACTCGAAAGACACACAGTCTTTTATTTTCGAAATAAAAATTAAACGAATAATTCAATCACAGTAGATACATGCATCGTCATAGTTTCAATACACACAATTCTCGGTGACAACTCAAACTTTCAGCTTAGCACATAACAGACCAGTGCTACAAGTCTGCGCTTTCTTCTGACAATGCATTTGCGTCCGCTTATATAGGCCCTTTTCCGCATAGCAGACCGGCCATCCGATATTCTGAAACCTAATCTAATCTAATGACTTCTATAGCGCTGTTATCATAATGCTCAAGGCATCAATCGATGGTCGTTTCAAGTCAAAATCGCAGTCAAAAATCATACCTTTGAAACCTGGTCGAATTCCAATGGGTCAGAGAAACCAGAAGCCAGGCTACGGTGGGTAAGTGGGCTCATTGCAACGTAGGCTGCGTGAGCGCCCACGTGATAAAATGTGCATCAGCAAGGATCATAGCTGATGTTAGCTTGCCTGTTTGTATGGCACCGGCAGCCAGTCACACCTCCCCAACACGTGTTTGAAGCGTGTGATATGGCACATGATCGCGCATGTATAATCAATAACCTGATGAGTCATGGAAATTTCCTATACAAACGCTTAAAACTTGCTGACTTAACTTGGGTACAAAGAAAGAGAAAGAGACTGAGACAGGCAGATGCTGAGAAAGAGAGAGAGAGACAGAAATATACTGAGACAGGGAGACAACGAAAGCGAGGGAAAAGAGGACAAGAGGTGGTGGACGGGGCCAACAGAGACAAGAGGGGAGAGGCCGATTGCGGCAGAAGATCAGCCGGAACTCTGAGGGTCGCGAGACCTATGACCTATAGCATGTTGTCGTCTCGAGTTCTACTGGACCAATTTCCGTTCGACTGGATACGACTGCCGTCCGTTCCTCTGCAACAGACCCATTGAGATGCAGACGACAGCAACAGCCGCAGCAGAATGTGATGAGTAGGATGGTCATGAACTAATGATGAATCTCAAGCAATCAGCTCTGGCTCACTTATTTTGTGTAAGTTGAGGAGAGGCAGGACGAAAAGAAGGAGGCAGGGAGACAAAAGTAGGGGAAACAGAAAGAGACGAAGGGACACACGAAGGCACGGAGGGAAACAGAGAAGCAGACAGACAAAAGGGAGACACTGAGGGGAACAGGGAGAGACGAAGGGAGACAAGAGGACGTAGGAAAACGAAATAAGGGGTCAAATGATAAGGACAAGGAAGCAGGGGAAAGAAATATAGATAGAAATTCGTGATTGTAACCACGAGATTATAACAGCGCCAAAAGAAAGTTAAGTCGTGGGAATCAGCCTATTCAAAAGCGCTCAGTCAACACGAAATCGATAGGCTGATAAGGTCAGATTCGGTTCCAGGCCAAGATCCACGGGTCAGTCAATTAACACAGGCAGACGGCTACGGTAGATGATGTTTAGGACTGGAGCTGCGATATGGTTAAGGGAAAGCTAAGGAATCAGGATAGGATTTGTGGAAGAAAAGTATTCAGGTTTGAGTTAGACTTGTGCAGAGATTGCAAGAGGTGCAATACAGGTGAGTTCGTATGATGAGTCTGCAGATAATTGTCGTAATTCTGGAGAAAGTTTATTACAAAGGGGCGAGCAACTACGGCTACATGTAGCAATTTCCGAATTTTAAGGAGGAGGTGATGGTAGGGCGGAAAAGTGCTTGAGAGAGACAGACAGACAGAGAGGCAGAAAGAGACAGAGAGAAAGACGGAGAGAGACAGAGAGAGCGAGAGAAAGTCTTAAGAAGCGAGATATGTCGATCAATTTTTAAACAAGCCACCTATTCGCGCCTGTGAATAAGCTGGTCCCCGTGACGTGGCTTTCGTTGGGGGCTGTAGAAATCTCGGGATTACGATTACGATTATTCGCGCGTCAGGCCTATATGAGCTCAATGGTCTTCACTTCACCTGCCATTTTCACACAAGCTGTTATTTATGTCCACTTACTATTTAGGTCTCGTGAGATTCCTATCATGTGTCGTATGCTTTAAGCTGTCCATCTCTCGGTTGTCTTCGTGTCACTAGATGTCGTGCCTTTCCAAACAGATATAAACCATACCATTCCTTGAAACAAATTTACGACATTTCTATTTTCAGCGACCTCGTTTTTCTTCTTTTAAAGAGGACTGCTCTTGCATGACGGCATTTGCAGACATAGCATCACACGTACACGTGTATACGAGCAATATACATGTATGCAACGTTTAGGCTTATCTCGTGTGGACTAAACGCGCACATGTGGAAACTCTGCCACGTTCTTCATATGGCCCGATGTATATAATATATAGATCTACAACACAAAGACGCACGCACGCACACACACAGAGAAAGAAGAAGAAGAAGAAGAAGAAGAAGAAGAAGAAGAAGAAGAAGAAGAAAGAAGAAGAAGAAGAAGAAGAAGAAGAAGAAGAAGAGGAGGAGGAGGAGGAGGAACAGGAAGAGGAACAGGAACAGGAGGAAGAAGAGGAAGAAAAGAAAGAGGAGGAAGAAGCAGTCCCTTAAGCTAACCACGAGAAGCATACGGGTATGAAGTATTAGCGACTTCATATGTCTTAGTCTCGGCATATGAGAGCGGACGGTCAGTCCTCTCCCTCGCCGCTTGATCTTCTCGCTGACAGTGGACGATCAGCTGAATTCGTCATAGGGCGCAACTGTAGCCAAAATCCCGAAGCAATTTCTGCCCTGGCAGGGAACTGAATCCAGCGGCCAGGGAGCCATGCCACTCCCTCTGCCACTGAACAAACATTAATACTATAAAAATAATACAGTGATACATACTCTGTTATTCATTACGCCACAAATTTTTGCAAGTGACGAAATATTTTTTCCATTGGTTATAAAATTTTTAAAAATATTCTTCTAGATTATATCGGATATAATGTATAATTTCATCCGCCTTAGGTCTGTGCTTGGCTGAGGTTGGCTCACACAAGTTTTAAACACTTCCCGGGCCACTGTCTGAATCCCCGACCTTATGATCGACAGTCCAGCAACCTAACCACTAGATTATCGCGCATCCCTTAAATATAGTATACATATACTAAGCCTATATATCGTGTATCGTACCCCATGAAAAGGGGACATATGTATATACACCGTATATAGGGGCCTACATATCTTATATGCATCATGTACCAATATATATATATATATATATATATATATATATATATATATATATATATATATATATATATATATATATATATATATATATACATCTCAATGAGATGTGACATGCGTATAATTATGTATAAGCTGTGTGTGTGTGTGTTCAGTGTACTTGAACTCTTGAACTCTCAGAATTCTGAGTGTACTTATTATCAATGATAATTTGAAGAGACATCGCCTGCACTACAATATAAAACCAAGAGACGCAGCTTAATATTACAGCAGCCCATCCGGTGGCAGATGCGTGGGTGTTTCCATGCGGGGCGGGCGTTCCGTTTCCTCCCAGGGGATCCCTCCCTCGTTCCTTCCCTCCTTCCTACCGCTTCTTTCCATTGGTCGGGACCTCACAACATTAAGTGGGCCCTCTATCGAACGCGTCTGGAAAAGCCGTGGGCGGCTTGCGCCCGATGCCTTCCTCTCGTCGATACTGTTTGCACAGCCCACGCAATCGCCCGATCGTTACGCGGTTCAGCCACGACCGACATACAGACGGTGATACACACAGACAGACATACATACATACAGACAGACAGACAGATGGACGGACGGACGGACCGATAATGCGATCATATTGGAAAAACACGCTTCTTGGCAAACGACACTTGCCAACTGCAGACACCTGCAGACTTCTGACATGTATCCATCTTTATCGTCTCAATTCTAGGTACCGTGTATTAAATATGCTTTATATATGTATGCATAAGGAATATATTTAAATTATATTAAGACGCATCATTCAGGTCATGTGTAGCCAAGCTTCAGGGCCTTTGAAAGCTTTTTAAGAGGGGCTATATAAATGTTCAGATATATGCAACCATATTTACACGCATTCACAGGCCTACATATACACGCATACATACATGCATACATGCATACATACATACACATACATACTGTGAACGTTATATTGCGCTGCATATGCAGTCAGCAAGTTTGATCGAGCGCTTGCACACAGAATTTCCATAAGTCGTTGGGTTATTGATTTGTTTTTGCACGCGTGCATCACGTGCCGGCTGACACGCACCAAACACGTGATGGGGCGGTGTTATTGGCTAGCAGAGCCCTGCGTGCAGGCAGGCTGACATCAGCAGTAATTATTGATGACGTGTATTTTATCTCGTGGGCGCTCGCGCGGCCTATGTTGTGATGAATTAATTCCACGATTACGCAATATCAGGCGGCCGGTCTAAACAGTTTGTACTAGTCTACTGTCTTGGCGGGAAAGGGCCTATATAAGCGAATACGAAGATTTTGTTGCGCAGAGCGCAAAGATTTATAGCACAACATTCTGTTACAGCACTCAAAAAGTCGTTTGTTATCGTGGGTCGTTCTCTGCTGGGACTGTGTTCGTTCCTCTATGACCCCACTCAGTCGGTGGTTTACGGTTCCACCCGGTCAACCTGGTCCCCGGTCACCTATAGCCATAATAATGCAGACCTAAGCCAGGTTCCATTGCACTATAGACTAAGCCAGGTTCCATTACACCGCGGACCTAAGCCAAGTTCGAACATGCCGTCATCATCTGCGTTAGGTCCGCAATATACGCCAATCGCTCTCAACAAAAGCTGCTTCTATCCTGACGCATGTATTCATACTCACTATAGGTTTGACTATGGTAACACCATATAAGTATGCGGACCTGCCTGCTTTCAGAACAACCAATTTAAATCCGTTTAAACGCTGCAGCTCTGCTAATTGGTGGGATTCCTAATTTGGTTATACATCGAACTACATTGAGGAAGAGCTGTATTGATTATCCATGCGAAGACGCATTGAGTTCAAGATCTTTAAGATGATGCGTATATAGCTGCTTGGCAGGTTGTGCTCCGTCTTATGTTAGGGAGCTATACAATTTAGCTTCAAACATACCTGGCCTTTGATCTCTGCTCTGATCTCGTTGTTTCTCCGTCTAGTACTTCCACATTGCAACATTGTATTTTGTATTGTATCTGATAACTTATATAGCGCTTCTTACAGAACAAACTATACTCAGAAGCGCTTCCAGCATGAGAACCCCGGGGAAATAAGAACGTCTTTAAACAACTAGCCCTCATTCTGAAACAGACCTCCAGACAAGCCGCGACATGAACCTCTTCTCCTCTCTATGCCCCTATTTTTCCAAACGCTGAAGAACATTCAGTTCGATCGCTGTCTTGTATTGCCAGATCGGGAGCAGCTCTGATGAGTTTCACCTGAAGAGGCGCTATATTAATGTGCACTTACAAAATACACATATACATGCATACACACATACATCTATTAATCCCAACATATAGGCCTACACATACATTCATCCATCCATCCATCCATCCATCCATCGGTATATGCATACAGCCATACATACATACATACATACGTCTATTATATGCTTAAGGCCTATATATTCGCTATCCATACATTCATCATCATCGTCTTACTTTTGTTGTCTGACCGCTGTGACCTATCCACGCTCAGCCGATGGACATATGGCGTGTTAACAAACGCATTACTTATAACTTATACATTTATAAATACATACACACGCATACATATACACACATACATGCATGTATACATACATCTATTAATCCATATATATGCATACATTATCCATCCATTCATACATACATATATCCATACATACATACAAACATACGTATACATATATATATATACATCATATATATACATCTATATACATCAGTAGTGGATTCAGAGGGAAGGCGTAACGGACGTACGCCCCCTGAAACGCTGCGAGCTGACGTTCTTCCTGTTTATCTCATTACGCCCCGTGTGCATTAAAGCTAAACACGGGAGACTTGTTGATGCAAGATGCAGTTGTACATCCTGCGGGCAGTGTTTCTGTCTGACAGCGTAACGCACCCGTCTGTGCTATGCCAGATATGGCGCTATATAAATGGGAACTATCCCTACATGCAACGCGCGGAATCAGCGGGTGCAGGAGCTGCAATCCTGAATATCCAGCGGGATTTCAAAGCAGGACTCGACAAGGACTCAGCCGACCTACCAACGTCTTCCCAACACACACTTTCCATATTGTATAGGGTGCACTTTAACGTAAGCCTGCTTATGAATATAAGGTATATATAATTAATAAAACATGTATATATTATATATATTATATATACATGTATATATGTACATGCAAGAGACGAGATGACGGTCGAAGTTGAACAGTCGTATGACCAATCTCATTCAAATGCAAGACATGTATGCGCGCATGCGCAGCTGAGGCTCTCGTTGCCATGGCAATAGGACCAGCCGCAGAAACGCTGTTTTAAGCATAGACATGTGTATTGCTTACACATTTATACATGCACATGTATACATGTGGAAGGAAGCACACAAACAGAGACCAACAGACACAGACAGGCAGACAGAAAGGAAGACAGACACAGGGACAGTGAATGTGAGAGAGGGTAGAGAAGATCGATACAAATGGACAAGGGCAAATAAGCCTTCGGAAGAACGTGGAAGATTTATTCTCAACAACTATCTAGGTAATTGTCGTGTCTTTCGTCTACATGATGTAGGCATTTGTTTTTTGTTTTTTCAGGAGATTTTTCTTAGGACATTTCTTTTCTTTTCCACTTGTTCCTCAAGATTTGACCTGTGTCGGAATTGTGAAAGTCTGGCCGGGTTCGAAATAATTTAGAATGTGAGGCGGTTCAACGGCAGACGCTGAAGTTAAGAGGGACCAAATGAGACATGGGCGTACTTGTGATGAATTTTTTAGTTTACCACTTCTTTTGTTGACATAGTTTCTGGATCTTTACGATAATCTTCACTTGAAAATCACTCAAACCATCAAACATTGCACACAGTTCAGCTTCCATAGGCACACTTTTGAAAATTTCTAGCGAAAACTGATATATAAAGAGTAATTTGTGCATAAAATATTGGAAGTTGACAGGGCTTAAAACTGACACTCACGGCGTGAATTACTAGATCAAGACTTGGGTGGTTGACAACTAATCTAGCCATTAAGTTCCGAGAAGGGAAAACTAACAGTTTTAGAGCGTATCTTTTGAAAATACCATTAAAATTTTACTTTAAAGAAAATTTGTTCCGCAAATCGAATCTAATTTAGAATTTTAGAACTTCTATAGCGCCATTATAATAATGCACTAGGCATAAATCGATGACACTACAAACAGAATCGCAATCCGATCAATTCCAGGGATCAGTCCAGTTAGACAGAAAGGCAGCCTAAGCAAGATTCAAGTGATTGGGGTATCGGAACTTTTATGAAAACTGTAGACCAAATGTTCCAAATAACCCAAAATGGCGCCTGCGGCTTTCCACCGTATACGACCCTTTCTTGTCTTTCTTATGACAAAGGAGGATGTGATAAAGCTCTTCGTTCAAGATTCGTCTCCTAAAGGTCTGCAACCCGCCATTTCTCGAACACCATCTCGCTCGCCTACGTCTTCCTATAGATTAACATACAATATCCCAGTTGCATATATATACATGCCTGTATATGTATAAGTAATATATGTATATATATACGTAAGAATGTATACATAATATGTGCTTAGATATCGGAACGGACGGATATCATTCGGATTACTGCATATTTCATGATACTTCAAGGAGCTGCAGCATCTTTACGCTATTCCGCCAAATATCGCGAACCGACTTTATTCGTCTGTCTCTGCTTGTTTGTGTACCTGCATGCCTATGTCTTCGTCTGTCCGTGTGTCTGTCTGCATTTTCGTCCGTCTGTATGTATTTGCCTGTCTCTCTATATCTGTCTGTATATCTGTCTGTCTCTCCATCTTTTTAACTGTCTGTCTGTCCGTCCGTCCGTGTAATTGAATGTCTGTCTCTCCATCCTTTCACCTATTTGTCTGTCTGTCTCTCTATTCGTCTATGTAACAGGATGTCTGTCTCTCCATCCTTTCATCTGTCTGTCTGTCTGGCTGTCTATCTGTCTGTCTGTCTGTCTCTAGATTGGTCTGTGAAATTATATGTTGCCTCTCCATCCTTTCATCTGTCTGTCTGTCTGTCTGTATATCTGTCTGTTTGTCTGTGTCTGTCTGTCTGTCATTCCGTATGTGTAATCGGATGTCTGTCTCTCCATCCTTTCATCTAAATGTCTGTCTGTATATCTGCCAGTCACTGGTTCTTTGTCCGTTCGTCTCCTGGCCGAGGGATTTAACAATGAATCGGACAATCTCGATGTTTTGTCCAGATGTCGGTGCTTTTCCATTTCACCGACACAAGGCATTAATTTCTTTTCTGATTCGGCGATTGTGCAGGCCTTGTGTTCTTGCCTGTTCCACCGAGGCAAGGCTCTCAGAGATGGAAGAGGCAAAAACAGGCCTGTGCAATCGCCGAATAAGGGATGGATTCGATGCTTTGTGCTATTGACAATAAACGCTTATAGCAACGGCGACTATGAGTTACGATATTACAAGTTCAGAAGATGCACGCTTCATGGCTATCGACGGATAAATGGAAGGAAAGAATGCGGAATGAAAAAGGAAGCAGGGAAGGAAGGAAAGAATGACGGATGGAAGGAAGGACGGAGTGAGAAAAATAGGAAATTAATCCTTAGCCCGCCAGAAAGGAATGAATGAATAAATTAATGAAGAAAGGACAGATGTAAAGATGGATTGATGATGGTTGCATGGATGGAAGGATGGAAAGAAGGAAGGAAGGAAGGAAGGAAAGAAGAAAGATAGGGGAAGATGGAGGGAAGAAAACAGATGGATGGATGGAAAGAAGAAAGACAGGATTAAATGGAGGGAGGAAGGAGAAATAGGAAAGGAAGGAAAGAAAAAATAGGAAGGAAGGAAAGAAGAAAGAAGGGAAGGAAGGAGGAAGCCGAAAGTGCTTCTTTTACATTTATCTGCATCTCAGTTATTAAGGCAGACAAACAAAACGACGAGCGAGAACAATAAGGCAACATATAATTCAATATATATATATATGTATTTTTAGTGTATATACATACTTTATATACATATATACACACACGCGTATGTACATAATGTTTCGGCTGAGAGGAGAAGAAAGAGACCGCACCGCTAACAAAAGAACTTTTTATAGCCAAGAAATTGCAGAGCCACATTGGAAAGACCGCGTGACCTCTTCTGGAAATCCCGTCAGACAAATGCACTGCAGTGAAATTCAAGGGTGAACCAGGCAGGTATTTGGCTAATATTCCACGCGCAAGTAACTGCCAACCGAGTTGTAACATGCAACAGTAGCAGCACTGGTCTGTCTAAAATAAACAATACTCTATAGATACTGTATTTAGGACCTAAAGCCTGCAGTGTGTAAATTATAGGAACTATGATAGGGTAGCTATAGCTAGGCTATATTTAGTATTCAAAATGGAGAACTTTTGTAGCGACTGGGAGTTCTCAAATGGTGTAGGCCTACACCAAGCTATAACTAAAAATAAAGATTTTGCTTTCTTTATATGTTTGCATATTCATTATTGCATACGCTTATCTGCAAAAATATATATATTGTTACTGACCTCTTCTGTATCGATGCAAACTAAATTCGGTTTGAGTAGATGCTAGGTGCCTTAATCAAACAGTCTATTCAAGCCCCATGTAGCTATTCACTTAAATAGATATGTAAGCTTATGTGCAAGCCAAGCATGTGTCTTTTATATGCGTAGACTTTAAAAAGGCAGGAAGCAGAGTACAAAGTTAGCAAACGTCACAGATGTTTCATTTGACTTCAGAATGAATTTAGTCACTCGTCTCAATTTTCAGCGATATACTACGTAGTATAACCGCTTCTTATTGTCTGGAATTGCAGGACCGACTGTGGCTTTGATTAATTTGTCTGTGCCAGCCTCTAGGCCATGCACTTCACGAAAGCTACATTTGCCTGCGTTTCTCAATTTATCCAAGTCGTTAAGCCAGATTACCTCGATGCGACGTCAGAATGTCGAAAACAAACTGAAGCATTTCACCAGACGCCATTTGTAATTCTGCAGCGGATGTCAGCGTCCGCGTCTTATTTCCGGGCGTCATTATGAGCGCTGGTTCCCCGCTGCGCTGATCGACGCGCGCGATATTATAGCGCTAGGCTTTGTAGCGTAAAATCGCAGTTCGACCTGCTACGCCGCTGGTTCGTGACATCATTAGTCGCATGTGCGTTGCAATTTCGCCAGACAAAACGCTTTGCAGGATCGATTTCGAGCGGACTGCAGCCGAATGCAGCACACTTGATAAATCGTCGGTGAATACAGACGACATAACCGCACAGAACTAGGGCATCCGCGCCATGAAATTCGCTAACACTGCTAGGAATACAGACAAGCGCTGACGGCTCAGCGCTGGGTCTTCTTTTCCTCAGTCAATCGTCGAATCCTCCGTGGACTGTTATCGACAAATTTGTCAACGTTCTTGCCGTGACAGAAATACCCTTGAAGCGTGAGCATCGGATGTAGTTCCTATACGAACGACAAGCCTACATCTAGTCGTAGTAGACTAAACGTCAGAATATACAGTAACACCGAACGGCCGTTAACACTGAAGACTTCACAGAAAGGTTGGTGCAAATTTAATATCGGAAGATTGGACGACGGTCAAGTGTATGGGTTTTGTTCAGTTACCGTTACGCTGAGATAATGGCGTCTAAAGGGACTCCTTTGAGAGACATTGAAGCGCTGCAAAAATGTTCAAATATGTCGCAGTACAATAAATCACGTCTATACGCGTTCATGTGAATTTTGTATGAAGCAGTCTGATAGCCCAGACAGTGTTTTTACTAGCAGATCCATAAGGAAGTCTCTTTAAGATAACAATACAAGTAGGCCTCTACTGAGAGATAATTAAAAGACGCCATACAAAAGCTCAGATATATAAATATTTGAAACTTCAATGGCTATATAACCTAAAACAAAATAATAGACTATGCGCAATAAAAAAGAATAATATGGGTGCTTTGGGAAGAAGTAATGATGCAAAAGACATCTTAAGACAACTAGTCATATATCAAGGTGCATCTGTACAGCATCTAGATGCTAACAGGTTACTATCTTGTGAGTTAATAACGGAGAAAAGTCGTTTAGCATTTATAATCGCCGCTGTAACGAAAATATGGTATGAGCTCAGATGGAATTGGGTTCAAGTAGATCAAGAAAGATTTTCTATTGTATATATTATATTATATATTGTATATCATTATATTATACATTATGTTCTGTATATTACATTGTATTGTGTTGGACTTTTATAATATATTATGTTGTAGATATTATATTACATTATTATATTATATTATATATATTATTATATATATTATATCATATCATATTATTATATTATTATACATTATATTATGCATTTTGTTATATATAATATATTGTATTGTGTTGGGCTTTTATGTTATATTATGTTGTATATAATATATTATACTATATTATACTATATATATTATATCATATCATATTATATTATATTATTATATATTATATTATACATTATATTGTATATATTATATTGTATTGTGTTGGGCTTTTATATTATATTGTGCTAAGCTGTGCATAGGAAGCATATAAGACCATTTTAAATCTTGTGTACCTCTCTTTCAACAGAAATCTTCCGGTACTAAGACTTCGATTGATCCAGCCGTTTACGAAGAAGATCCTCTCCTTTCAAGTCCTTCTTCGAGCACCCGTCAAGATGCTCCAGTCTCCAGTAGACCAGGGTCCCTCGACTAACCTGTCCAACGCCCGCGAGGAGGTGAACCGCTTTGCGAAGCTGCTGATGAGGACGAAGACGATTGCATCCCAGCGCAGCTACGAAGATGGAGACGCCGGAAGCGAACCAGACCAGGTCGAAGGTCACCTACAGAAGGTCTTCACGACCCCTGACCTCATTTCGCTCGGAGTCGGAAGTTGCTGTGGGACCGGGATGTACGTGGTCGCTGGGTTCGTCGCGAGGACAATCGCTGGACCAGCTGTTATTCTCTCATTCATCATCGCAGCCATCGCTTCCATCCTATCAGGCAAGTAGTTGGAACGGCACGACCAACATACACTGCGTTACTCATTACAATACAATGCAATACACTATGATACAATACAATACACTATGATACAATACAATACAAAACACTATGATACAATACACTATGATACAATACACTACACTATGATACAATACAATACACTATGATACAATACACTATGATACAATACAAAACACTATGATACAATACACTATGATACAATACAATACACTATGATACAATACAATACACTATGATACAATACACTATGATACAATACACTATGATACAATACAATACAATATTAGGTAACCGGACAATTCGGAGCCGGACAATTCGGAGTAAAAAGCGGGCAATTAGAAGTGAAAATGACAAAAAATAATTTATATAGAAATTGGTACGTAATGTAGAAGTAGATGAGTCACGTGATAAGGATATATGGATCACTTGAAAAAAGCAAAAATCAGCTCTCAACGACGTCCGCGTGTATTTTGTCTACATTATATAGTAGTTAATCTAAAAACAAGTTAATATAATAGCAACTGCAATTTCTTTATTTTATAAGATAGCTATATTTTTTCTTTTTTCAAAAAATCTACATGGTAGTACTAAGTGTAGACCATATAAATGGATGTAGAATTTTTGGGAGTCCGAGAAAGGTAAAAGAATGCTAACCAACCAATGTTACCTTTATCACGTGGAAAAGAAAACTGAACAGAAGGAGATATGGAGATGTTGTGTTTTAGTTAGCATAGTATTGTGATAAGATTGCGTAGTTGCAAGCTGCACTTTGTAATGTTTGGCATTATCCTGGTATAACATGATTAAATTTCGTTAAAATTAAAATGTTAATTCTATGTTCGCAAGCAAAACATCCTCCTGCTCCGAAATGTTCACTCCGAATTGCCCTCTAACCCAATGTATCCAGTATGGTAAAATGCAGTGCAGTACTGAATGCAGTATAATTGAAATATAACACAGTACAATGTTCATTACAACACCATTCAATGCAATGCAGTAATTATAATCGATGCAATATTATGCAATACAATAGAATACAATGTACAACACGCATTGGGGCAGAGTGCTGTACAGTGTACTATAAAAAGCGTTGTTTTAATTAGATGAAATGGGCTTGAAAGGCAAGTAGCGAATGAAGATTTTCACGTTTTCTCCTTCTTGCGATAAACTGATTAAGCTGTGGCTTTTCTGCTTTTAATTTCGTTGCATCACGTTAAAGTGGAAATGTAGTCATTTAAGCGAATGGAAATTTATCACTCATGAATCGGTTTCTATCTGAATTGGCGGCATTTGGCTTTTTTCTGTCCCCATCTGTTTGTCTGTCTGTCTGTTTGTCTGTCTGTTTATGTCTATCTGTTATTTTGTCTGTTATTTGTCTGTCTGTCTGCCTGTATGAATGTCTGCCTGTCTGCTTGCCTGTCTATCTGCCTGCTTACTTGCCTGCCTTCCTGCCTGTCGGTCTGTTTTTGTCTGTATGTTTTGTCTGTATGTTTTTGTCTGTCCGTTTGTCTGCTCTTCTGTCTGTTTATATGTTTTTTTTCTGTCTATCTCTGTTTTTGTGCTGTCTTTCTGTCGGGCTATATGTGTGTGTCTTTCTGTCTGGCTTTATGTATGTGTCTTTTTGTATGTGTCCGTGTCTATTTCTTCCTGTCTACATGCCTGCCTGCAGCTGTTTCTGTCTTTCTCTCTCTCTCTCTCTTGCAACATGCCCTCAGTTAGCCATGCAACGAGACAGACAGTAATGTAAGGTAATCAATGGATCCTTATTTTACAGAGAGTGCAGAATACTCTGCCGCCATCTTCTTTTCTGCGTCGCTGGAATCTTCACTACGTCCGGTTGTCCGTCTTCCAGTCTCTTTGTCTCTTTCCCTGACCTATTAATCAGTCAGTCTGTATCTACTCGTAAATCCTCTCCAAATCTGTCTACTTAACCTCGCACATTAATTATGCACAATGTATTTATCTGTATATAAACGCCTATGGTACATCCACGTACATAAATATATATATATATATGCACGCCTTAATTATGGATGTGCATGGATATATATATGTATATGCAAGCATTTTTCATATATATATATACGATCTATATGTATCTATATATGCAAGCTTTAATTATATATATAATTATATTTATTATATACACGTAGTATATATATGCGTATATATATAATGCAGACACCGGTCAACCCTCAATAGCACATCAGCATTTAGAGAACTTCTCTGATGTTGACGAAACGAGTCCGTCTGTCTTGCAAAGTCCACTCCCACGCAGACGGACGGATACAGACGGACGGACAGACGGACAGCTAGACACTCGTCCCTGCAGTGCTGCGGCATGGAATTCGATTGCTAAGTGATCACATCAGAACGTCTGCGTGCTTGTGCGTGTGCGTATGTGTGTGCGCGTGTGTGTGCGTGCGTGTGTGTGTGTTGTTCAGTGTCTCTGTGGAAGCCAATCACTACCTTGTACGACGATTCCGCTGCATTCATTTATCTCAATCCTATGGATGCGTTCGCCCTTATTGCCATACTGTCTGTCTGGCTGTCTGCCTCTCTGTCTGCCTCTCTGTCTGCCTCTCTGTCTGGCTACATGCATGTTTTTCTCTCACCGCTCATTCTTTGTCTCTTTTTTCCTACTCCGTTTGTCTCTCTCTCTGTGTATTCCTCTCTTTCAATCTGTGTCATTCTCTCTTTATTCTTCACTGCCAGTATCTCTCTCTCTCCTTCTCCCTCCCTCTCTCTTCCTCGGTCTCTCTTTCTTTCTTTATTTATGTATCTCTGTATGTCTGCATGTAGCAAATGTGCATAAAACAGTTACAAACTCATAACGTATTCTGAATTCAGTTGAATATTTGGTTAACAACACTGAAACACAAACAGATACAGGACCCCCTCCGACACATACATACACGCAGTCGCCTTCACCTCGTCTTTCTGTACTCCTTCATTATTCATTCTTTCTCTTCCTATACATCCTCATTCGCTCGATTCGCTCCTCGTTTACTTCCTACCTGTCCTCGCATTCCTTCCTCGCTTATCCTCCTTTGGCTTTTAATTAGCTCGGATGATACTCCTGGATGCTGGACTCGTTTTTTAGAACGGCCCTCGATCCTGCCAACAAGAAGCGAAGTTCATAGTCTTGGGAAAAATTAAATGCGCATGCGTCCATCAGAGATTACATATAACGCCTTTCAGGAACTCTCAAAGTCGATAACCTGTCGTCTAAGAAAGATCAGCTTACAACGAAATGATGGTCTCTGGATTCCTCTACCCCGTTGGTCTTTTCGTTTGTTTGCCCGACTCACGATATGTCGTTGATGCTGTGTTTAGAAGTGGATGTCTTGTCTGTCTGAAGCTGAGGTTTGTCGAACGCATCTCCAGTTAAGGTTCTACTGTTTGTTGGGCAGCTGTGGTCGTCTCTATGTACAAGCGAGTCTCATTTTGCTTGTAAATAGCTTTGAAATCATATTGCCATATTAACTATAGCTGGTTTCCTTTCCTGCCCCTAGACAACCTGCAACAATATATATGTGTATGTATGTATGTATGCATGTATGTATGTATGTATGCATGTATGCCTGTATGTATGTATGTATGTATGCATGTATGACTGTATGTATGTATGTATGTATGTATGCATGCATGCATGCATGTATGTATATATGTATGTACATAAACATCTTCAGCAGCAGCAGCAGCAGCTGTATGTCCTGTGCAGTTTCGCATCTTTTCAAGTGATGCAACGCTTGAGAGTCGGGAGGAATTACGTGTAATTCCAGTTTGGCATACAACAGATTCGATGCTCATTCGTCACTAGATCAATACCCTTCACCCTTTCCATTCCGAGGCCCTCCATTCACGCCCCCTCCAACACCTCCATCTCAACCCTCAGACCCCCAAGGCACTCGCCTCGGTCGGCGCGAAAGAGTGTCACCGTCGCAATCTGCAATTACTCGGAGCTTAATTACAAGTCTTCAGCACCTGCCATCATCCGTGGCGCTCTGTCTGTCTGTCTGTCTGTCTATCTATCTATCTGCCTGTCTGTCTGTCTGTCTATCTATCTTCTGTCTGTCTGTTTCTTTGTCTCTCTGTCTGCCTGTTTAGCTATATGTCTCTTTCTCTCACTTTTCATGTCTTGATGTTTCTCCCTCTTCTATATGTCTTTGTCTGCATATTTTTGTCTCTGAGTCTCCATCTTTCTCTCTCTCTTTCTCTCTCTCTCTCTCTCTCTCTCATTATCGCTTTCTGTCGGTCTCTATAAGTGACTTTCTGTCTGTCGGTGACATATCCATGTATCTCTCTCTGTCTTCGTCTTTGTATCATTCTGTCTTTTTGTCTACCTCTCTCTGTGTCTCTCAGTGTTGCTTTGTCTGTCTCTGTCTCTCTGGCTCTCAATATATGTGTATCGGTCGCCTTCTCAGTCTTTGTGTGTCTGTCTTCGTAGTTGTCTCTGTTTCCATCTCTGTCTCACCAAATGACAAAACGACAGAGAGAGGGGCATAATGACAACTTATTGTCTGTCTGTCTACCTGTCTAATGGTCTGTATGTCTGTGTATATGTAACAATGTATCTTTCTGCATTCCTCTCTAACCCTCTTTTATTCCGCCTCCTTCATTCCTTCCTTCCGTATTCTTCCTTGCCTCTTTCCATCCTCCCGTTTGCTCCTTTTCATTCTATCCAGTCGATCAGAACACAGACACAGCAGCAGCAATACCACCACCACCACCAAGGCCACCACCGCCACCACCGCCACCACCACCACCGCCACCACCACCGCCGCCACCACCGCCGCCACCACCGCCGCCACCACCACCACCGCCGCCACCACCACCACCGCCACCACCACCACCGCCACCACCGCCACCACCACCACCGCCACCACCACCGCCGCCACCACCGCCGCCACCACCACCACCACCGCCACCACCACCACCGCCGCCACCACCACCGCCGCCACCACCACCACCGCCACCACCACCACCGCCACCACCGCCACCACCACCACCGCCACCACCGCCACCACCACCACCGCCACCACCACCGCCGCCACCACCGCCGCCACCACCACCACCGCCACCGCCACCACCACTGGGTGGAATGGGGCTTGGTAGGAATTGGCCGGGGCTAGGTTGGTGGAATGGGGCTTGGTTGGACTTGAGCTGGTGGCACAGAAACTGGTTAAATGTAAAATTAAATGTACATTGTTTTATATAGTGATCATATTTCCTCACCCTGCTATTTCTCAATGAACTGATAGGGTGAGATCCTTCTCCACTGGTCCCCGTTCGAATGGGCGCCACACCAGTTAGGATCCCTGTGCCATCGGTTGATGCCTTGTGCATTAGACACTGGCGCATTAGAAGTTGCTAATTATTATTATACGGACCGTGCTAGCGCGTGTTAAAAATTCTCTTAAATAAGCCACTATCGATATGCGAACCGGCATCCTCAGCACAAAGGCGCCTTGACGTACGCTTTAACCGAAGAGCTAACTTGGTTCGACTGGGACTGGTTAGATTGAGGCCGGGCGGACTTAGGACGTGTGGGGCTTGGGTTGGTTGGACTTAGGATGGCTTGACTGAGGTTGGTTGGAATGAAGTTGGTTGAACTAGTATAGTTGGATTGGAACTGGTTGGACTTATATGATTGAACTTTGTCTGGGACTTGTATGATTGAACTTTGTCTGGTTAGACTGAGGTTGGTTGAACTGGGGTTGATTGGGTAGGACCTAGTTGCACTAGAGCTAATTGGACATGCCCTGGCTTGAATTAGTTTAATGTGCCAGGCCTAATCTTTCTAGGAATGATTCAACTGTTTAGGCCTGATTAAATCATAGATGACCTTGTGGCTCGTTCAGAAGAAATCCAGTCATCTACGAACAACGGAAATCATCCATAGCTCATACTCCTCTGAGAGACTTGGGCTTATTTTATCATATGGACTGCCTTCCGGATGACTTCACCTTCAGCAGAACAAACTGCTTACTTATAGCCCAGCCGTTTATTATCTCCCTACATGGATAGGGAGGTCTGCTTAAGCCCTTGAAGGCAAGGATCAAGATATAGAATCGACATTTAGAGTATATCGTCTCTATCGTGTAGGCACTATGTAAGAGCATATACATGTATAGCCCCTATGTAAGTATATACATGCATAGGCTCTATGTAAGTATATACATGCATAGGCTCTATGTAAATATATACATGCATAGGCTCTATGCGTTCACATGCATATATCTTACAGAGCTCTATAAGGCTGTCAGTTTAGTAATCATATTCCACTGAATAAACCTGTAACAATATCAACATCTCTGTCGATCTTTCCTCTCGTTTTCAGTAAATGTCTCTGTCCATATCTATCTTTCCATCTGTCTGTCTGTCTGTCTATCTGTCCTGTCTGTCTGCCTGTCTACCTACCCATCTGTCTAAGCGAATGAGTTTTGGCTCGGCGCAAGTAATTTTATTTGGTTATCTGTATTCTTATACAAATAGTATCATAAATTTTTAAAATAGGCTTTTTCTGTTATTATATTATTCGTGTGTGGATGTTGCTGTTGACAAATAAGTGCAGAGAAGGTCAACTGTTGGCGTCGAGCACAAAGTCTTTTAATATTCGGATGCAGTTCGTGCTTGCAATACCATCGACCGCCTGCCTCATGTGACATTTCCCCGTCGAAGTAACACGATCGATGAAGTCCCTCTTTTCCCCCCAAAGGACTCAGGGAAAGAAGGAGGAGGGAAGAAAGGAGAGAAGGATGGAGGAATCATGCAGGATACAGGCAGGAGAAGCAGAAAACAGAGAAGAGTAATCGTAATCGTACTCTCGAGATTTCTACACCGCCCAACGAAAGTCACGTCACGGGGACTAGCTTATTCACAGTCGCAGAGGCAAAGAGGGGAGCAGCATGCATGAAGCAGCAAGGGAAAGCGGGAAGGGAAGAAGAAAAGAGGAAAGATGGAAAAATGAGGATTGAACCTTCATGGGGCTCTTTCCTCTATTCTTCCCAAACCACCATATGTCATACAGAAGAAAGGAGGGAAGGATGGAGGAAATATGCAGGACGCAGGCAAGATGAAAGAAAGGCGAGAAGACGTTTCAGTGGATGTTAGAATGGAAGCAGCAGATAAGGCTGCATGCAGAGACGGAAGAGGAAAGATAATTGGAAGATTCAGACTAATCAGGTTGGTGAGGGAGGCAGAATGAATGGAAGAAAGTAGGGAGGAAGGAGTGGAAAAATGGGGAGAAAAGTCCGACCAAGATTCAACGAAGTTAATTTTTTTGGTTCAGCTAAATGGGTAAAATTACGCGTCCATTGCACGCAGGCAAACAACTGATTAGGGGAACTATGGATGGGGCAGGAGGCGAAACAGAGGCACGTACAGCGGCAGGCAAACCGATCATTAAAGGGTCGTCGTTGACACGTGACTCTCTTCTTTCATCTTGACAGCTCTTTCGTGTCGCAGAAATCTCCCTTAAACGCTACGAACTCAAACAACTTCGAGGGTACCAAGTCTTTCACTGTGCTGTACCCTGGCCACCTACTCTATGGAAATGGCGATGGTAAGCCCAGTTATAAAGATAGGTTTAAGAGTGCAGCGGATTTAACTATCGGCGTGGATTAGGGCGGCTCGCGCTCCCTCTTGAATATATGCTGGCGCCCTCAGACCAGACCCGCGCACGATGGACTGCCAGAATGTGGCACCCCTCTGAAAATGCTCTTGCCCCTCCCCATACAAGCAATCCTAGAGCCGCCACTGAGTGCAGCCACTTCAAATAGAAGAACGGACAATACCTCCTTGCACCGACGGGATTCGTTATTACAGAAATCTGAAGGTTCCGCGGTACTCGTATTCGTGCCACTCTGATTTTGCGAGTGCAGAATTTATCGTCTCCCATAGCTGTCGGTAAACTCGTTTCCATTTACTCTCCCGCCTCGTTAATTCCACACCTCCGTAGCCTCGTTGCTGTCTCTATAAAGCCCGCACAACCGCAGTGCAAACAAGCCCAACGGCCATCCGAGCTCATCAATTTTGTTGCGCTAATACGTGCCTGGTGATCTTTCATGACTCTCAGGTCGGAATTGTTCGCACATTTTGCCGGAGACGATAGATGATAATGGACCCTTGTTCCTAACATTTGACTATCACCTACAACGTCCGTGAAGGAGTGAGAGATGCGCAATCACGAAACATTCCTACATTTAACGATCGCACTTCGCTGATCCTGTTCCCCCGGCTTCTTCGGAAAACATGCATATTCGTGAATTCTTAATTCAGTTCTAAAAGAAACGTCAGTAAATGTCATATCAACCACATACTGTGTGTATGACTGAAAGTGTCGACAATCTTTCAAATTAGTCAGTGGATCCTTCGACTTGCTCGATATGTAGCGTAGTGTTAACTCGAAAAAAACTGTCTTTGATTTTTTATTTTCGTTTGTGCTATTTATTACCTAAACAATTCAGTGACAATCGTCGTACTTCAATCGTCGACATACAATTTCTAAACGCACGAATCTAGCAACAACATTTGCAACTCAAACTATCAACTGATTACACTACAGATTATCGATATGAAATCTATATATCTAAAAGCTATCGTTTTATATGGGCTTTTTCCTGCAACGTCAACTGACAAGCCTAGTCATGCCTATGACTCATTGCCAACGTCGATTTCTTTTACCAGGATACTAAGTACATGTATGCCTGGAACACTGAGATTTTCTGAAAATTATAATTATAAAAGCAATCGCCGTGGGCTACACATAGGCATCTAGTTAATCTAGCTTTCGTGGTAATTAATGAGAGGCTTCAAGCTGTGCAGTTGCAGTGAACGGGAATGTGCATTAAGTGACAACGATTTTCACAGATGATGTTTGCAGAATAGGTAGCAATTAATCCGCTCTCTACCAATCAGCCTTTTCTATAGGAATTTTCTGGTCGCTTTTTCTGTATCAGTGTTCATTTCTCTTTGTCTGTCTGTCTGTTTTTCTGTCTGTCTATGTGGTCTTTCCGTGCCCGTCTGCTGTCTGTCTGTCTGTGTCTTTCCTATCTATCCTTTCGCTATTTGTGCGAATGTTTTCCAGCTCATATAGGTTGCCTGAATCCGTATGCAGACTGTGGCGTTGGGGCGGATAGCGTCGTCCAATTCCTCTGAGTCTCATTCGCACATGTGGCCTGTGCTGTAGCTGCATACGTGCTCAACATAAGATGTTATGTCATGCAGAGGAAATAATCAGTTTATTATGCGCATTTGCACACAAATACACACACATTGCAAATATTATGCAATGCAGGATGCATAAGATGGAACAGTACACATGCGCGAACGCATGCACATATGCATACATACACATGTCTACATATGCATACCATACATATATTCACACATACACACATACATACGTACATGCATGCATACATACATACATATATACATACCTACATACATACATACATACCACAACAAACAGTGCAAGTCCGGAAAGATCGGAGTTCACGGAATTGCAGGGAAATAGGGCATTACGGAAATCTCGCGAGAAGACTTGCAATCTCGCGAGAAAGCCGTTTGCATCTGCAGCCGACAACGCCATATACTCAGTCGATATAGCAGAAATGGGACCCAGGACGCTCGGCTGCAAGTCACTCGCTTATCAGCGATCATAACTCGATATATAGTCTTTGGTCCATAGGCTGGCAATAGTGAAGCACCGCCATATTGCTTTTGCCAGGAGTCTTGTCATTCGCATATCTATGTTTGGTGCATTGAGACATTGCTCGGAGATATAGAAGAATGTATCGTAATCTGTCGTTTCCAAATCGATGTTACATGTAATTATACGTAGATATACTTAGGCTATATATATATATATATATATGTCGGTGGCATACATCTATGCGATGTCTGTAGTAGGAATCTCTATGTTGTGAATATCTATGTTGTTTAATAGGATACATATACTGTGGCACGTGTATCATGTTAAAGACATTTGGTATGTCTGGAGCATGTGCTTATGTATATATTATTTGCTCTATATTTGGAGATTGACAGTGTATAACACCTGATGTGTATCTACATCACAATCCTCCTATTATTAGGTTTATGATTTTGATATGGGTTTTACATTCTTCCTTTGTACACGCATAAGAAAGCACAAAAATCATAAACAATTTTATAAAACGTGATGTGAAGAAGAATTCATCGTGCATAACATCACACAACCTCCTGATCATTAATCTCCGACTTCCTCTTCATTTAAATCGTTCAAGGTTTTTCTAAGACGAATATGCATATAATCGTCTTAGAAAATATATGTATATATGTGGGAGATTGATGAGGATGCTGCTACACATGACATACAGCCGACTGCAGGCGTTCGTTCGTTTTTCTTCTTCTTTTCTTCTTCTTCTTCATCATCTTATTCTTCTTGTCTTCTTCTTTTTATTTCTTCTTCTTCTTCATCTTCTGCTGCTGCTTCTGCTGCAAATGGTGATGGAATTTAACACCCGAAGCAGTTAGGTCGCTCGCCTCTCGTCACTTTGCCTATCGCATTTCAAAGAGACATCACTGAAGAAGAACAACCGCAGAGGGGACAACAGAAGAAGGTAGTAGCCATGGTTGGTTGGGTTGATCCATGGCTGGGAATGTGATAGAAAAACACGTCCTTAACTCAGCTAATCCCAGATAAAGGACGGAGCAATATGGAGGCTTTTGGTCGCCTTTAAGCATGAAAGCGGCTTTCTAGCATCGACGGTACTTACCGACGCAGCTGCAATATACATCGCTTATTAGCTTTGGCGATGTGGGAAGATTTGCGTTCATCCTTCCCATTGCAGTTCGCTTCCTCGTTCTTCTTTTGAGGAGAAATCCGTGTAAATTAATTAAATCGAATCAATCAAGATCACTTTAATTAATCGTATGTGGATGATAAAATATGCAAGGCATAGTAAGGTCGACGTCTGCAACCCTGGCAGCCGAAAGATCTAGTTTAACACTGGGCACTACTCTAGCGTGGACCAGACACCAATTAAAGCCAATTCACAGTTACAACATGCAAACATTACAGAAAATATAATTTCTTATAATCCAGAGCCCTTTTCCAACCACAAGATGTCTATATAGGTGCAAAGATACATCCATTCATACCTAGGCATACATACATAGATATACATACATAAATATATAGATGCTTAAATGCTTACATACATACATACGTACATGCTTACATGCTTACATACATACATACAAACATACATAGAAACATACATACATACATACATACAAAGACACATACCTGCATACATTCTCGGATACATAGTACATAGATGTATACACACATATATCTGTATAGTGTGGTTAATTGTCCATAAATTTATACGTGTAGGCGTGTGCTACGGTGAGTTCGGCGTGCGTGTTCCGAAGACGACTGGATCGGCCTACATGTACAGCTACGTAGCAGTGGGTGAGTTCGTGGCTTTCCTGCTCGGCTGGAACATGATCCTGGAGTACGTCATCGGCAGCGCCGCTGGGGCCAGCGCCATCAGCTACTGCTTCGATGCTCTGACGAACCACACGATGAGCACCTACCTCGAAGAAAACGTCGGCACCGTCATTGGTATGTATGCATATAACATATAACAATAATAATATAATAACAATAATACGTATAACAATAATAACATATAAACAGTAATAACATATAACAGTAATGACATATAAACAGTAATAACATAAAACCGTAATAACATATAACAATAATGACATATAAACGTAATAACATATAACTGTAATAACATATAACAATAATAACATATAACAATAATAACATATAACAATAATAACATATAACAATAATAACATATAACAATAATAACATGTAACAAAATAACTAAAAATATTTCTTAACCCAAGGTAGGATTGGTCCATCAGGAATGAAAAATAGTTTAGGAGATAAATTAAATTATTATTTTACCTAGTTAATTATTTAGTTGAAATTTAACAACCTTGGTTTCAGAATTTTATGATCATGTTTTCAGAATTTTATTACCTTATTTTAGTTTAGCAAATTTTTATCACTTTACCAGGAGTTTTGATAATTTTCTTTGTTTTCCCTACTCTCGAAAAATAACGTAGAGAAAGCGGGTCTAAAAGTGTGTACTTAGGCTCAGCACCTAATGTTCAGCTCTGGCTCGTTGGCAGTGTGGACTTCTCGGCAACGATGTTTATGGATGACTCGCAACACATCCACCATCCTTTGTGCAAAAACGTCCACTTTAGTGTAGGAAAATCAGCTCAGCGCAAGACGTAGACAAAATGGTCTGCGCTATTATTTAAAGAGTAGATTTTTATGAACTGTTTTAGTGAAGTAACTAGTAGAAAGTTCCTTGAAACTCCTGGGAGTTTCAAGAAACTTTCTAGTAGTTGCTTCTCTATCTCTGTTTTATCATCTTTTTTCTGTACTGTACAAGATTTAGTAAGCTACTCTGAACTTAGCCAGTTTGTACTTCTCGGGGGAACTAAGAGGCGTACCTCTCAATCAATGGGGGGCATGGCATTTAAGTAAGTAAGTAAGACATTTGCTAACACGCCACGTGTCCATCGGCTGAGCGAGGAATCATAGGCGATGACAGGTTTAGTTCTTGGATCCCTTGTCTACACCCAACTTTCTACTTTTAGATTTCTCTCTTATGTCATATTATTGCTTGCTTGTCATCTAATCTAACTTAATTTAATCTTATTCGACCTAAACTACCAAAATCTATAATATAATCTAAAGACTTCTGTAGTTCCGTTATCATAATGCACTTGGTCATCAATCGATGGTCGCTTCGAAGTCAAGTTACAGCTCAAAGTTATCTTAATCCAGTTGGAGAATTCTCAATCCAGCCGATATATAGAGGTCTGGTCATCGCCATGATTGTCTTTCTGTCTTGTTAATGCCATCTTCACGTCCATTTGATCTTCCCCGTTGATATCCCCTAATATCGCTCGTTTCACTTGGACGCCATCTGTCTTGTTAGGACGTACGGTTCCTTCCATACAGACCTTGAAACCATCGAATTTCCGATTAGCAATCAACGTCTAGCGCTATAAAATCGACAGCAGCTCTCGTCTGCTCTCAAGTCAAGGGCTGTCGTCTACCTCGGGCGCTGTTTACACTGCTAACATGCAAACGACGCTAATGCAGAAACTAAGAATAGCTTTGCAAATAGGCAGACACACAGACGCATACACAAGTGCGCACGCACGCATACAAACACGCGTATGCCGATCCACGCAATGGCGACAATAAAAAAGGCTATAAAAACGGTGCCAATACTTTACATAAAGCAGCCATCCATGTATCAATATATATATATACACATTATATGCGGCATATATATATATACACATATACACATACATATACATATAAATGTTATAAAGCAATGCAGGATAATGGGCCCAATGGGAATACACACATTACTCTTTCTCTCTCCTTATATACATATATATATATATATGTCTGTAATACTCTCTTCCTATATATATATGCATACATATATATATATGCTTTTTGTGTATATATGTGCACATGCAAATATAGACTATTTCTGCAGTCAAGTACTAAATTAATGATTTAGCCTGGACTAAGTACCTATTAGCCTCTCGTTAGCCAAGAATTGTTGGGCTTGTGGCTTGGTGCTACCATGGCA
Organism: Norana najaformis; assembly: GCA_964023275.1. Taxonomy (NCBI): domain Eukaryota; kingdom Metazoa; phylum Annelida; class Clitellata; order Crassiclitellata; family Hormogastridae; genus Norana; species Norana najaformis. Next base: position 35,200,864 of record OZ029917.1, read on the forward strand.
ACTCGTCGTGCATACGTGTCACTGGCTCATTGGCGGATATGCAAGATGACGGTAGCCATTTTATGAACGACTACAAAATGCAATCAAAGGTTTATTTAGCGCATTTCGAGAGTTAGAAGTGCAATGAGTGATGCATGAATCGCGTGCATACTGTTCTCGTGATAATAAAGTCTGTTAATTAAAACGTATTAAAATTTAGTGTGGTTAGTTGTAGTACGTAAATGAGCTGTTGGGTGCTATAGATGTGAGTAGTGCATTGGAGAAGCGATGTTGTATATGTTAATGTAGTTGGACCGAAATTTCTGAGCGTATAAGCCGTGATGATTGTGCTCTGCGAATTTCTGCATTGGCTTTTCAATCAAAACTGAAAACATTCCTCTTTCACAGATCCTACTCTGACTCTCCTTCCTCTTATCCCTCTTTCCGCTCCAATCCCAAGTATCACCCACCGTTGCTGCCACTCTGTCTCTGCATGACTCATCGATCTTGACCTGGTACCGAACACTTTTGCCTGTCGATTTTGTTTTGACTGAGCGCCTGTGAATAACGGCTAATGTCTGCGATCGTTCTAGTCACGCTGTGTTTCGAACTGTACATGGGACATATACATATGTCATCTCCAACTGGTTCTTGATTGCGGTTTCATTAAGAGCGACAATCGAATTGATGCCGTTCACAATGACGCTATGGAAGACATTAGATTAGATAAGATCAGACCAGATCAGATTTGCATAGATTAGATTAGTTTAGTTTATGTTAGGTTAGGCTAGGTTAGACTAGACTTGACTAGACAACACCAGACCAGGCCAGACAAGACCACATTAGATTAGATTAGATTAGATTGGATTAGATTAGATTAGATGTTATGGATTGGCCTGAACTGGACGCGACTCGAGTGGACGAGATTAGATCCCGTCAGATTAGATTATGTCGTCATCCTCTTCTAACCTAATCTAATTGCTTATATAGCTCCAATATCTGGAAACGGCAAAATCGGTCGACGATTTATTTCAAGTAGAAGCGATTTCTGATTGGTTGTGTGCTAAGCTCAGTTTTATCTTGGCCTCACTGACGAGACCCACAGTTGACCAGTGGTCAGATCTGATGGGCCTCGGATTCTCATGTCCGCCTCAGCGCAGTTATGCTATCGACGAGCTTTTCAGAAGGGGCACAATGTAGAAAGACATGTTGGCACTGACTGCATGCTTAGCATATCACTGGCCTCTGATAAGAAGTGTAGAACGACAACATGTACTTTAATTCAGTATGTTATGGTTGTTACTATAGAAACCATATCTCGTATATCTTGTCGGAAGTGACTGACTCTTGGTATTGAGCAGGCCATGGCTTTGTTTTGGTGTTACATCGACTGTGCATTACACACTGGTGCTATAAAAGTTGCTAATTATTATTAGCAATTGAGGGGCATTTTGACTTTCTATCCTTTCAACTCCCTTCCATCCCATATAACATATAACATTAGCATATAACATAACACTCGCAGAAATCCTCTCATTCGATAAAAATGCCCTAATTCCATATTGTACAACGGTGATGTAATCAATAGATTATTTCTGGCGAATATTTGTTGTTGGATTAGCCCGCGTGTAAAGCATAGGACGGAAACACTTTAAAATTCGGCCAAAACAAAAAAAAAAACAGAAACAAGAGAAGAATTAAATGATTCATACGAAGACAGCGATTTTTAAAAATGGACCGAAACAAAATAGAAACAAAGCAAGAATAAATATAAAATATATTTTTATATTTATTTATATTTTTCTCGAAGTAGGTATAATCCCTCAGGAGCAAACATTACGCTATGAGCTGTTAAAGGGTATCTGGCAAATCAGGTCTCGTCCTCGGCATATATATTTGGTTTTGTCTATATTTACCCTATAATTGCATTATACCTGTTTTAGTTTACTTTTATTAATGCTTATATTTGTTTTTATTTAGTTTAATCTATGCTTATTTTACTATTTATTTGATCGCGGCAGTTGAAGGCGATTTCATTGCGTGTGGAGTGCCACATTGTGGCGCTATATAAGTATTTCATTACAATATATGGTGCCAAATAAATTCACCCTAATCCAAGCTCACTGGCGTCGAGAGGCAGAGGCCATGCGTCGTCATGGAAACCAACAGCTGTGTCACGCCAGCCACGGAAAATCAGCAGCAGTACCAACTAGGTTAGAAGGGCGCTACATAAATTCTAATATAAAGCAGGCAACGATGGCCGATATAAGAACGACGTAACGGAGAGTAATCCCTCGTGTTTCTGCTCATCATTCACTCCTTCCTTTTCTCCTCCATTTCCTTCCCCTCTCCATTTCCTTTCCCTCCTCCATTTCCCTCATTCCACTCCGCCCTTTCCCTTCCATTCCATCCCTACCTCTTTCCTTTCTCTTCTCTTCCTTCCTGCCTTTCCCTCCCTCCTTCCATTACCTTTCCTCCTCCCTTTGTCTTCCCTTTCCTCCTCTGCCTCGGCTTCTATCTGCTGCAGCAACAGAGGGAAGAGTTATTGACAACCGCCCCCGCACAGTTAAACCCATGAGGGATCTGCTTGTCACAAGCAAATACAAACAAATGACAGGCACACTAAAGCATACAGACAGGGATAGAAACACGCAGACACATATAGACACGCGCACAAACATGCATTTTCAGTCAGTCAGTCAGTCAGTCAGCTAGTCCGTCGGTCGGGCAGACGGACAGCCCGTCGGACAATTAGTCAGTTTGCCTGTCTGTTTGTCTGTCTGTTTGTCTGTCCGTCCCTCTTTCGGATTGATTGAGTGACTATTTGTCCATAGCTATTTGTCAGTCTTTTATTTGTATTTATCTCCCAAATCTTTTTGTGTAGCATATTATTACTCTGTCAAATCTAGCCGCCATTTCGTTCGTTAGTCTTTTCTTCCTTTCTTTCTTCAATCCATCTTTCTCTCCTAACTTCTTTCCTACTATATAATGTTATCGATCTAAGTATGGCCTGGTTTTGGTGCGCCATCGGTTGATGCCTTGGGTATTAGACATCTGCGCTGTAAAAGTTGCTATTTAATGAGTGAATAAATGAATGAATGATGCACATTATATATATATATATATATATATATATATATATATCTGCGCTGTAAAAGTTGCTATTTATCAGTGAATGAGTGAATGAATGAATGAATGATGCACATTATATATATATATATAATTATAATTTTGTAACAGAGCTGTTTCACAAGACTTATAAGGAACATGAGCAACATCCAATGTAAAAATAACCAACGTAATGGGATCGCCATAATCACAGAAATTATAGACACAAGTAAAACGGCATCGCAAATAAAAGGCGTTGCCTAGAAAACTCAGAATGAACATTGCTTTAGTTTATGGGCATGCAAAGGAAAGAGTGTCATCCAGGTTAGTATATATATATAATGTGCATCATTCATTCATTCATTCACTGATCAATAGCAACTTTTACAGACATGAGTGAATAAATGAATGAATGGTGCACATTATATATATACAATGTGCATCATTCATTCATTTATTCACTCATTCACTGATAAATAGCAACTTTTACAGCGCAGATGTCTAATACCCAAGGCATCAACCGATGGCGCACCAAAACCAGGCCATACTTAGATCGATAACATCCATGACAGGTAATCAAAGTTACTGCTTAAATCTTCAGTCAACCTACAAGAGAATGTAGTGTTGTCACTGGTATCGCATATCAGCAGCACATACTACTGAATTTTGTAACAGAGCTGTTTCACAAGACTTATAAGGAACATGAGCAACATCCAATGTAAAAATAACCAATGTAATGGGATCGCCATAATCACAGAAATTATAGACACGAGTAAAACGGCATCGCAAATAAAAGGCGTTGCCTAGAAAACTCAGAATGAACATTGCTTTAGTTTATGGGCATGCAAAGGAAAGAGTGCCATCCAGGTTAGTATGGACCTAACATCATGAATTACATAGACTGTGGTGGGGAACTTGTTTCGCCTGTCTAGGTCACAGAAAACATCGAAGGAAGGAAGGCTGAAGCACAAATGATACTCGAATAAATAGGAAAAGAAATAAAAAGATAGAAACTTATCTTGCTGAATGAAGCAAATTATGCAGCATAATGAAATTTTCAAGTAAAATCCGAAAATGCAGTTGTTGAAAAACAAATGCGACAGATATTTTAAATCAACATCCGATCATTTATTCAGTGTATTTACTTTTTGTTTAATTATATATATGTATATATGTAATGTGCATGTATGTAATGTAAATGTATGTATGCATGTAAATGTATAGGTATATTTTATCTATATATGCATATATGTGTGTATATGTGCATGTTTATGTATGTATCTATGTATGCGTGTTTGTGTGTATGTATCTATGGATATGTATGTACGTGTGTGCATCTATGGATAGGTAAATCGTATCCGGACTTTATTGGATGTGTGGTGGGTCTCGTGATGACTGGTATTCTGGCTGCTGGAGTCCGTGGCTCCGTTCGTTTCAACAACGTCCTCAATTCGGTCAACTTCATCGTCTGGATCTTCATCGTCATCGCCGGACTCTTCTATGTCCAGTCAGACAACTGGACTCTCTACGGATTCGCACCCAACGGAGCCTCCGGGGTATTTAGCATCACCTGCTTCTACATTCATCATCAGCATCATCAGCATTCTCTTCATCTTCCACCTGGATGTCTGTTTATTTTATCATCAGCATCTTATCCTTTTCACCTTCCACCTGGATGTCTGTTAATTTTATCATCAGCATCAGTATCCTCTTCATCATCAGCATCATCCTCTTCATCTTCCATCTGGGTGTGTTTATTTTATCATCAGCATCATCTACTCTTCATTATCAGCATCATCATCATCTTCATCTTCCACCTTCCCTACATCTTCACCTTTTTCATCTGTAACCAGCTCATCCTCATCTTCATCAATCACTTCCGCCTCCTTTTATTCATCTTCCACCTCTTCATCTTCCTCATCATCTTCATCCTCCACCTCATCCTCATCCTCATCCACCAATATCTCAATCTCTTTTTCTGCTTGGATTCGTTAACTGTTTAAACTCATTAACTGTATTCTTAAGCTGCTTAAAATTGCTCTGTGGATCGATGTATCTTTAGTTATATTAAGTTGTGAATGTCTGCCTATATTTCACTCGCTTGTGTTATAATTTATTTCAAATATGTATATAATCGCTCTCACATATGCTCCTGCTCCTGCGCCTGCTCCTGCTCCTCCTCTTCTTCCTCCTCCTCCTCCTGAGTTAGGGGAAGACCCAAGATGACATTGATCGATAACATCAAGTCGTGGACTGAGTTATCGTTCGACCAGTTAGAGATGGACTAGAGTCAAGGGACAGAAGCAGCTGGCACAAAATTGTCCGTGATGCACCAATACTCGCCTCGAGGACGGGTGAAAACAAGACAAGACAAGACAAGAGAAGACAAGACAATATCATATCATATCATATATCATATCACTGCATATCATAGCATATCAATCATGTCTTGTCTAGTCTTGTCTTGTCTTGCTTGCCTTATCTTATATTATAGCATATCATATCATATATCATATATAATATATCATATCATATCATACAGCGCCCTATGAGTCATGGCCACTCCTTTATTATGAAATGCGTTAACTGTAGGTTTTCACTGGAGCTGCGACTTGTTTCTACGCCTTCATCGGCTTCGACATCATCGGAACGACTGGCGAAGAGGCGAAGAATCCGAGTCGAAGTATTCCGATCGCCATTGTTTCCTCTCTGTTCATCTGCCTCTTTGCTTACGTCAGCGTCAGCGTCATACTCACGCTCATGGTTCCCTACTTCGACGTCGAGCCTGGTTCCGCGCTCGTCGATATGTTCGTGCAGCGCGGATTCTATAGCGCCAAGTACGTCGTTGCTGTGGGGGCACTGGCGTCACTCGTCGTCAGTCTGTTGGGGTCAATGTTCCCTATGCCAAGAATCATCTACGCCATGGCCAGGGATGGACTGCTCTTCGAGTGAGTAGGATTTGATTCAAATCAAAATTAGCATTATGACAAACTAATCTGTCACAACGAATAATGTAATGTAATGTAATGTAACAAGCACTTATATAGCGCTCTTCAAGTACCTCTCAAAAGCGCTGACACGTCCACAACAACCGTTGTGTCCGCCGCGACATCGATGATGAGTTGACCGTTATTAGACACGCGCTTTCAAATCATGTCTGTTGACACCAAACACTACACTTGCGAAAATTGTGTAAATGTAAATGTACTTTTTCTATAGCGACCGTATGGCCTCGACCCTGCTCGTTTCTCTAAGATATTTATCTGACCCACGACTGCAATTAGTAACGCTCCAAGTTCATGGACAAGTTAAGTAATCGTAATCGTAAACTCGAAATTTCCAAAGCGCTACTTAAAAGCTAAGTGTTGGGCACCAGCTTATTCACGAGCGCTGTGTCAAGTCAGTGGGGTTGTCCAAAGATGTCATGTCAAGAATTAAGTCCAGTTGCCAGAAGATCAGAAAGAGAATGGGAGAGGAGCTGTTAGGGTGAGTTGTGTTTAAGCTGAGAGAAATGGGAAGACAGCGGATTAAGTAACGACCAGGGTGTGCTTAGTTGGGGAAGGGAAAATTATTTTAATTCAATGACAATTTCCTTTACTGAAGGGCATTTCCTCATTTAGAAACTGGGTACGCTTTGGGGGATAAACTTTCTCTCACTGGTTAGGGTCATTCCGCACTGATATGAGAGACGATGCTGCTGCCTACAGGCTATTCCACTGCCTTTAACCGCAAACTGCACCTTGGGAATGACTTGCAAGTGTACCTCGGCTAGACTTACTAAAAACTCAGTGTCGATCTATGCAACGGACAAAATCATAGCGTCCTTGTTCTTCTGTTTCCATTGCCAGCTGTTGCACTTCTTACATAGTATTCTAGAAACATTCCAGGTCAAGGGGGTTTCAGGGGCACTCCGGCCATCACCCCATCGGAGTTTCAGAAAGCCACTGCAAGGAACGAAGAGCAGGTATGTAAGGGCAGGTACAGAGCCACTACCGCCATGGCATGCCCCTTAAGCTCAGACGAAGGGCCATGACTTTTTTGTCTCGTACCATCGCCATATGATCGTTTTAGTAGTAGTAGTTCCAGTGTTTAACGACATCTTATGGCATCAAAGGCTGTTGACGTCACCCTCCTCCTTTACCCAGGCTTGGGACTGGCACTACCCGATTATAGGCAGTGGCCGAGTTATATGATCTTTTTCTTCTCCGTTTGTCTTCTTATATCTACTTTATCCGTTTTCTCCATTAGGAGTTCCGCAACTCTCTTCCATCTCAATCTTTGCTTAATGATGTCAAGAGAGCAGTTTGTACAGAAAAGGGGCACTCCCCTCTTCACTGGTACATACGATCTCCCATTAAAGACAGGCGCCCATACATTTCGATACCCATCCCTCAGATCTCCCCCAACCACAAATCGCACCCAAAAGACATCTAATAACAAACTCCGGTCGTAACCGTAATTGCATATTTATGTAGGATTTATGGAGAGTCTCTTCGAAAGGCACTCTTATACCAGACAATTTATGTTCTTAACCTTTCTGGCCACACTTCTTTAGCAGTGCGAACTCGGGATACAAAGGTTAAAGGTCGCATCCTGTGCAATGTCGTAGCTAAATGTGCATGTTTTTCTATCCGGCCCTGACCGTGGAGGTAGGGAGGGAGGGAGAGGGGTAGGGGATGGAGGGAGGTAAGGAGAAGAGGAGAGTGGGAGAGAAGGAGACTGGGTCAATTCAACTCCATAGTTGAAATTCAATATTGAATCAAACGTTTTTCATCGGCACAAACTTAGAATCTTTAGGGCATTGGCTGTCATTGTCTTTTATGTGATCACCTTTGAAAATTTGGGCGCAAATGATAAAAATCTGTCTTAGAAATTCATTTTGCCGCCCCTTGGACAGGTCTACCAGGTTCGGCCTCACCACTTGCCCCCTCTTAGCTACGCCACTGATTCTGTTACCCCAAAAAAGCCACCACGTACGCCAGTGAATAGCGTCGAAGACCTTAGATGGCGCTGGGTTACCTTTGACAGATGGAGCATCTTTTTCTTCTTCCTATTCCTGCAAGATCCCAGACAGCTTCTCTATGGGGTCGGCAGACAATTTCCCGCGTAATTCTGCTGGTGCATAACGCATCGTCAATCGATAGCTGGCGCCAGTCACTCATCCCGAACCAATCAGCGTCCGAAGTTCGCCAGACATGCGCACGCTGAGCGTCGGCCATTTTTAATGACCACCCTTCTAAAAAATTCATATAATTTTTATGATATGCCAAGTCAAAGGCCTTTATATCTGTTTTAACTACATCAACAATATTTATGTAGCAAGATAGCCTTACTGCATACATCCAAGTGTGTGTGTATATATATAGTATTAATAAGAGGCCGCTAGATTGATGGTAATATAAATTCATTGTTCACCCATCTGTCTCTTATTAATCTCTCTAATATTATATATGGATATAAATGCTCGAGTGAGAATATTTTGGCCCATAGCTCTGTTTTTATTTCTCTGTGATGGTATCTCAAATTTGCAAGTTAATGGGAACGTTCTCTTGCATAAAACCAAGTCTGTCAACTGTTTCATTTAACTATGCCCTTTAAAATGAATATATGTGAAAACTGCTGAGAAAATTTAATGGAAATGCGTGTGACCGATTATAGTCGGAACTAATGGAGGCAAGATCCTCTCTGATACAAATTGCACCTTAAACTGAATCAACAACTATAGGTCTGTGATTACAATTTGAAGGCAATTTTTGGCAACTGTTCTTAAAATTCGTGGAATCTCCCCTAGGGACCCGCATCTACGACGTTAGTGTAAGGGTTTTTTATTTCATATTTCTAACGTAGAAACATAATGCAGGTGACCGAAATAATAATTGTGAGGATAACAATTAAGGGCGTTGGTAGAGTCTGCGCCTCTGTGTCGAAAACGTCCAAAGTGTAAGCTAATTTTCGAAAACTAAAAGCGCCTAATTACAATTTTGCTCCCTAAATTTGCCTCCCTCAGCGGGACAGTTGTCCTCCTCTGTATCCCCTCGCTCCACCTCTGCCAACAATAGGCTAAAATTAATTTAAAATGTGATGCGAATGCTCTGATTTATCGCATTCTGTGACTTGTCTAGACTCATTATTTTTATTATTATTAATTAGTAACTCATATCGCGCAGGTGTCTAATGCAAAAGGCGCCAACAGAACCAAACCGCAGTCAAGTCAATATCCAGAAGATCAGTCCGCTAAGAAACAAAGGCAGCCTATGGCAGATAAGCAGTTGAAAAGGGTAAGTCCTGAGATAAGAACGAAACGACACAAGCAAGTGAGCAGAATGAACACATACAGGAAGAAAGTTCCAAAATCTGGGTCCAGCAACCGAAAAAGCTCGTTCAACCAAGAATAGCTGGGCAGCGGTGGTGAATGATCTGACCTGATCACGTGATTGAAAATGAGCAGTGTCGAGGCCACACGGTCGCTATATAAAACCATGTACATTTATATTTACATTTACCAAGAACATTTCTCCTATATAGTCTTAGGTACCTCATCATCAGGCCTGTTGGCTTTATACTATGTTTTAATAGCTTTACAGTAGAGTTAAGTTCCTGTCTTTACGACTACTAACATAGGGTACACTGTAGTTAATTATAACCTCTAGTGGTCACTCAAGGTTTAAGTGGTGCACTAGAAATTCGCTGCTGTATTGTAATGTATTGTACTCTGCTCTATTCCACTGTACTCTGCGCGCGCGCGCGTGTGAGTGCGTGAGTGACTGAGTGAGTGTGAGCTAATGTGTGTGAGTGAGTGAGTGAATACGGATAATCTGGGATCTATTTATAGGTTTCTTGGGCGAATACATCAGAGGACTGGAACCCCGCTCATGGCGACCGTTCTGACTGGTACCCTGGCGTCGTTGATGGCTCTGCTCGTCAGTCTCGAGATACTCATCGAAATGATGTCCATAGGTCAGCCAGTGCATCATATCGGTCGACTATAGCTACATGTGACAGGAGCTTTGTCCGTGTGTCTGGAACTTGTCTTTAGACGATATATATATGTGTGTAAGAATGTGTGTATGTATGTGTGCAAGTATGGTTGTATGTATGCATGTATGTATGAATGCGTGTATGTATGTGTGCAAGTATGTATGTGTGCAAATATGTATATATGTATCTATGAACGCGTGTATGTATGCATGTATGCATATTTGTTTGTATGCATCTGCATGCATGTATGCATCAAACACTTAATATAGCGCCTTTAACCTAAAAAAAGCGCTGCATAGAATCTGTGTTTCTTGCAGGTACCCTGTTGGCCTATTCGCTCGTCTCCATTTCCGTTCTCATCCTGCGTTACCAGCCGGACAAGCATGACATTCCGATCCCCATGGCTCACCGAACAGACCCAGATACGGACGACGCTACCTCGGGTCCCTCCTCGTCCCCTTCCTACGGCTACGACGACGAGTACGTCCTCCCTGAGTCGACCTTCGACTCCCAGACGACCAAACGTCGCTACAAGGACGACCAGCATCTGATTCCGACGGCCAGCGATGACCCGCGATCCTACGGCAGCGTGCTGGGTCCGCCGGGGAGCCAGGGCATCGAGTCAAAGGCTGCCGCCGTGCGCAGACACGCCAGGATCTGGTGGCTACGGTTGGGGTTCCCCGGGGACGATGTCCGACCGACCGATCGAACGGCCCGCACAGTCATCCTCTTCACGGGGTTGCTCTGTCTCGCTGAACTCGGGGCCTGTCTCGTGATTGTGTTCGGCGGATGGCGCATCGAGGGAGGACAGCCGTGGATCATCGCTCCCTTGGTCGTCTTCCTGGCTGCAGCTGTTGCCTGCATCCTAGTCATACTCAGACAGCCGCAAAACAAGTGAGACACGGAATAGGCCCACGTATCTAATCACTTATATAGCGCCTTTTAGAATTTATATAAGAACCACACATGGTTAGGAATGAAGATGGCAAATGACAAAGCAAAAGGCAAGAAGACGCAAAACAGCAATTATTAAGCTCCAAAACTTTTTGAACATTACTACTTTAGTCAGTGCTTTTTTTCTACAAAAAAGGTTCCGGAACTGAACAGTTATGGAATTTTGTGCTAAAATTTCATTACATTTGTCAATCGATAAACATTGAAAACAGTGTAAAGTTGTAAACACTGAAATCGAATTAAAATAAGTTATATTATTATACATAAATAAATAACTTAGTAACGCAATTCTTTTTAAAATAACTACACGTAAATTATTTTTTATTTGCCGAAAAAAGGTGCCGGAACGCCGTTCTGTAGCGTTCCGTCTGAAAAAAGCACTGATTTTAGTGCTTCATGTAAATGACTAGCGTGAGATTCAACAAGTATTATTCCTGTTTTACATTTGTCATTTTCCAGCCGTCACACACACTTCGGAACAATGTTGTCCCAAAGTTATCCAACTGTTGTCCAACACATTGTCCAACATTGTTCTACCGCGTGCGCTGGCTGAACTGCATTGTGTTGACGTTGTCAATGATTCTTAAACTTTGAACTGGCCCTGTTGGCTACATTGATTAACGCGTATACGTCAAGGCGTCTCTATGCGTGAGGATGCCCGTTCGCATACCCACCGTGGCTTATTTAAGAGATTTGAATCTCAGGCTAGCACAGTCCGTACACGGGACCTCAAATAGCGTGGCACCCATTCAAACAGGCAGCGGTAGTGAAGGATCTCACCCGATAAATTCATTGAGAAATGAACAGGGTCGAGACCGTACGGTCGCTATAGGAAAACGGGTACATTTACATATATGCAGCTTTGCATTGATACTTGTTGTTTTACTACCACAGTACATCACTCCAAAACAAGTAAAAGACCGAGTCCTTTTATGATTTAGGCCTAAACAGCGCCGATTTATATCTGTCGTACATATGGTCCGTGCCTGCTTATATAAGCTGCAGCAGGATTTGGGGTTCGAACTCCAGTTTTATGCATTCGCAAAATTTAATGGGAAAATGTGTGACAGGGTGTACACCTTAACCATATAGGCCTACCCACATATATAAATATGCTTATACCTGTCATCCCTCGATCATCCAGTTAAACCCTGGATATGTAAAGATATAGGCTTATACCCCTATAATAACTATAGAGCTCTATCCCTCTCCTTTTCACCTATCTGTATTTCTTATTGTGTAGGCCACTGATAGTTTCGTGTGTATAGTATAGGTCTACGTTTATATGACAAGTATAAATCAGTTTGTCGGTGTGTGTGTGTGTGTGTTGAAGGTGCCAGGTGGACTTCAAAGCCCCGGCGGTTCCTCTGCTGCCATCGGTTGCTGTCTTCATCAACCTCTACCTGGCGCTCAATCTTCCGGCTCTCACCTGGATGAGGCTCGGCGTCTGGATCTGTATAGGTAAATATAAATCCTCTTTATATGGCGCCACCATAGGTAGCCGATTGGTTAGAGTGCTCGGGTTGTAACGCGTAGCGTACTGGTTCGAGCCTCCTGAGACGATTACTGTGTAGGGAACTTGAGCAAGTCCTTCACTCACAATTGTTCGACTGATGGTAAGTCATCAGATGGTGGCGCCTAATGAATGCAGAAATGATAATAAAATGATAGTAAAAACCTAACTTTGAGTTGTTTCGTGACATCCAATCTTATGACTTCTAAAGTGTCATTATCTTAAAATTTCACGAGATTTCAATCGATGGTCGCGTCAAGTGAAACCGTACTTATTAACAGTTGACCCCTAATCAGCTGGAGAAGCCAGGACAAAATCCGATTACGATTTTACTTGAAGCGATTAACGGTTGATGTCTTGATTAATGATTACGTGAACGGCTTCTACACAAGTCATTAGTCTATAGATTTCTGTATGAATATAACAATAACGACAAGAAGCAGCCACAGCTAAATATAGAAGGGGCGCCATATCAATTATTCATCCATTCACCTATTCATTCAATGCTTCATTCATCCACGCATAGCATTTTATTTATAGCTCCTGTCCAAGACGACTGGAAATATGCAAATGATTTTGCCGCTTATAGATTTGTCGGCGCATGTAACAACAAGCACCACCAAGCATCGTTAGCTAATTAATATTAATATTCGCGCTATGGCTGTTGCAGGCCTTCTGCTGTACTTTGGCTACAGCATGGTTCACAGCGTCAAAGGCCGCAAAGCACAGCCGCCACCTCTTCCTCCAACCACCGATGACCAGGCGCAGAAACAACAGACTGACATGGAACGTGCCACTAACACCATAACAGACATCAGCCAAACCAACGGGCAGGTGACTGAGACCGCGTCGACTGAATTCAACGGTCACGGGCCACCGCGTCGACCACCCCCGCCGAGGCAGGAGTCCCTGTCGAAGCTGAAATCGGCGCGCAGCCAGGAGGGGGCGACCAACAGCGCTGGACCGAGGGCTGACAACAGCTACACCCGTGAAACGAGGGGCTCGGCAAATGGCAGCGATCGGCGCCCCATCTACCAACCCCCGGCGACGGGCGGTGAACAGGGCTACCAGCGCAAACAGGACCAGGATATCGGCTTCAAAGGGGGAGTCAGCGCTGGTACTACCACCGGTGTGGCGAGGACTGTCTACCAAAACACGGAGACGAGAAGCGTCACTGGAACGGATCCTGCTCAGATGAACATCCACGCACGACCGAGGCCTCGCCCCGGGCAGACATTCGCCCAGGGTGAGTCAGCAGATTGGAACGGCCAAGCCCAGATGCAGAATGATCCAAGAGCCACCACTGGATGGCTCGATCAGGAAAGAATCCATTACGACGACGTCTGGAATGAAAATGAAGCGGATAACTATAAGGCATCCAATCCGTTTTACGGATACAGCGATCCGGAGCCAACCGGCGTTAAGCCAAAGAATCCGTTTAGAGAGTAAAATGGAGACTCGCTCGTTTGGGACAATATTCCTGACAAGTCTGTTTGTTCAGATAATTTAACACTAAGACGTGCATCTAGAGCCCGTTACGCCAACAACGGAACAGGCATACGTGGAGCCAAACTCCCGCCAGAATTGCGACAGTTGTCTGGTCAATCATACGAACTCACCAACACTTCACCTCTTTCAGTTTCTGCGCCAGTCTTTCCCTCAAGACTGAAAACATTTCCAAAAATCTTATCCTGATTCTTCCTCTTCCCCTTATCTCTCTTCTCGCTTCAATTTCAAACACCATCCACCGTAGCCATCCGACTGTCTGACTCCTGGATCTTGACCTGGAACCGAACCCTTTTGCCTATCGATTTTGTTTTGACTGAGCGCCTGTAAATAAGCTGGTTCCCGCGACTTAGCTTTCGTTGGGCACTCTAGAAATCTCGAGATTACGATTAGGCCTACAATATGTAGCCTATGGAAAACACATGTATATCCGTGGCATTTTAGACCTGTAATTCTCGCCTCTGCAAATAGTTAGGTCCATTATAAATCGGGTCCTTGACGGGTGGCAAGAGAGGCTAGATTGTACCAAATTTGTCGCAAATTATCCAAAATGTTGGACCCCGAAAGTATTAACCTGACTATGGATAGCCTAAATATGCCTGCATAGCATAATATTCGGCCTAAAATCTTGCCACGCACTAATCTAGCTTAATAATCCGCCATTGCACAGCATCGATAACCATTAGATATGAACATGTCTATCATTAACAAAACCTGTTTGAAGACCAGCAGCCTTCAGTGAACGGCGATGAGGCACCGCGACTATGACGGTATTGTAATTGTTGGCCGATTGTAGACGGTAGATACTGTATGTCATTGTGTGTGTAACTCCTTGAAGGCAACTTAGCTCGACGTATCTCCCTGCAATAAATAGGGCGTTTGGCTTGCCATGGTATGAGGAAAAATGTAACAAACTGTGTGAGTTGTATCATCCTTATGTCTTAGGGTGAGAGAAAGTGCTTTGCACGAGTGAATGGACATTCCTTCACTTAGTCAAGAGAATCGGCAATCATCTTACGATACCTACAGTTCAAGCAAGAGAGGACATGCTAGCTGCCTTGGGGAGGGTAATATAAATAGTAATCATAATTAAGACTATTGCTGGCTTATAAGTAAGTAAGGACCTCAACATGTATAGATAATAGTTCGACTTATTTACTGTACATTAATCTAATTAACATTTTAATTAATAAATGTATTTTATATAAACCTATGAGCCACTATTTTGTGTGAACTGAACTGCATATAGCTTATCTCTTTACTATGATATATTATCTGTTGAAATAATATTATAAAAGTAACTAGCTGGAAATATCCAACCGGCTAATCACTCGATAGAAAGAGTGTCGTAACATGGGCGCCACGCCATTTAATGAAACTTTGCAGAAGCTAACATATTTATCAACTACTTAAAATCTGCCATTTCATAAGTTTTGACATCTGCCATTTCTCAAGTTTTGACAACTTTTGCAATTTAAAATATCGGACTTTTAAGCGTCCGCTATTGTAATCGTAAAGCTTGTTTTAGTTTTGCAAAGTTATGTGTACACTTTAGCGTTACAAAACATTGCCCTAATTTTCACAAATTTTATAAAAATTATCAAACTGTGTTCACATACCTGTGTTTAATAAATACTGACACTTTCTAGTAGATTAAAATGACACTATTAACTTCGAATAATGTCAACCTCCGTTGCATGACTGGTAATCTACGTTGGCCAGACCGTTGCCGAACGTGACGCAAGAAGGTCCAGTATCACCGGAGTCTCCATTGCAAGGTGACGCAGGTGTTGGCTCAGAAGGTGTCCAAGTTGATCGGGCCAGTAGAGATTACCAGTCATGCTGCCATCATTCAATTCTAGTTGAGAACCTGTTGGTTGGGCTTTGCTTGCCGCTGCATTGGAAACATTTTGGGTAGATTTCGAAATATCATTGTCCTGGTCACAAAAGCAAAGTTTGTGGGGAATAACAGCCATTTTCTATACTTTTGAGGCATAAGCAAGAAATAACTCTTATTACTCAGACACAAAAATTGTGTTACTTAGTTTTATAATAAAATCTGCATGTTACATTACAACCTGCAGGTAGTAGAAATTGTAATATTATCTCTGGTGTCTTTCGGTGTTTAGGATGATGTATGTAGCCTGCTGATGTTGTGTTTTACAAGAGTTCGTGTTTTTCTAACATAATTTAACTGGTATGCATTTAGTGTTAGTTTTTCATTCTTCACCAAAGCTTAAACTTAGAATTTCAGCTCAGTGTCTTTGGACAGATTATACAGTACACTGTTCTTAGACAATTATAAGTTCAGAATTTTAAATATAATAAAAACCATCTCTACATTGCCTTAACATCTCTTAAGGGATTACAAACACTGTTCCTGGCAATAGTTTGGATGTCACACATCACTAAGCAGTCTTTGCACCTACCCACAGTATCTGTACTGTGATAGTGCACAATCAAAATGGGCAGTTCGAAAACCCAGAGAGATGCTGTTGGATTGGATGATGATGGACGGATACATCATACTGAAAGAAAAAGCTCAGGACCGAGAAGAGTGCCGCCATAAGACGTTTGAACCTGCCTAACGACAGAGAACCGGAAGAAGTACAAAATAATTTTTAATTCATATCGGAGAAGTTGCATCTTAAAGTACAAAGAGAAAAGCTGTTATAAAGAACATACTCTGTATTAGGATTGCCGTATTTGTTCTGTAGCTAGAGGCATGCTTAGAATATTACTGAAGTTCCAGCTTATACTGTAAATTAGTTGTTTTAAAACATATTTTTATATTTACACACAGCGTAGTCAAATTGTTTTGTTGTACGAAAAGACATCACAGTACGTCTAAAGTTTCATACCATCCTCCACAACTCAGAGACATAGCTTGGCTTGTTTTGATACCTCTGTAAAGTATCCGAGACCTTCTGAGGGATACATTGCTTAAGAGGGAAACTATCTTTGTTATCTTGTAGAGCTGTACTTGCCTTTAAACCACAAACTGTAACAATGGAGCAAAGGTTTGTTTGGACGTACCAAGGTAAGAGGCATATATTGGAAGGTAGACAGACGGACGGCTGGAGTTATGAATGGTTGGACAGAGAAAGCTTTGTTTACGGGTAGTGGAGAGGTTGCTGGTCAGCGTGACATGGGAGGTCTGAGCGAGTTTGTTGGAGGAGTTGAACGAGAGAGTTGGACAAAAGAGAGTGTAAAGTTTTCACGTGAAGCAGAAGAGTCACCTAAGATTACTTTGAAAATACATGAAGCAATTTTGAAACTAAAAGGGAAAAACGTTAAAATCGACAAAGTAAGAGTTATTTTAAAAAGGGTACTGTGCTGTACAAATTATGAGCTTGTAACAGGATTGTTGAGTGAAAGTTACTGCAGTTTTAACTGAAATGGATTAAAAATGAGGCGGTCTTGGATGCTTTACAAGTGTCTTCAACAAGTCCAAACTACATCTTAACCAAAACTGAAGAATAGTTAGTGAAGGTTATTGGGTGACAACTGCTGAAGTTTCTAATTAAAGTCAGGTATATGTTGAAATGTGAATAGGCATAAACATTGTTTCACATTGGGTGCTCTAATTTAAGAAGAAAGTCAAGTCAGTGCACACACGTGCTCAAAAGTGGTTCGTATTTACAAGCGTTTTTGCAGGAATAAACAAAGGAATCATATTTTTCCAATGAGGTTATTTAGTCGCATACGCTGCTTTCTCTCCTCCAGTAAGTGTTCAAGCTTTTTTGGTAGATTTGGATCAGTGAAGTAATCTAAAGATTACAGAAAAGCACTGTCAATATTCCATTAAAAATTTTGTTCAATATATCACTTCTATGCTAACCACACAATACATGTGCGACGCTGCAGCCTATTGGGAACATACTAGTCAGTGACCTGAGAATAGAGCGAGTTCAAGTTTGATGAGCTGACTCCATGTAATGACCCTGGACAAGCTGTTTGTGCACTAGAGTCTCTATCATCAAGCAGAAAAATTTGGTGAGCTAAGTAAATGGAAAGTCCTGCTATGCACTGCCCATGTGTCCAAGACCTTGGGATTCATCCACAGTTGGCTCAAGGGCGAAGAGCAGGAAATGAGCACCTCCCCTATCTTTCACTATGGAAACATGGGCGCTATAAATTACTTACGTATTATCTACATATACACACAGTGAACAAGCACCCGAGAGATTGGTCAACCACATGGTCAACCTAGGACCACACGGACTAGAAGAAGAAGGCTCATCATAATAGATCATTTGCAGTTCGCAACTGGATGGAGAGACATTCAGTTCACCTTTGTAATTGTGAACTTGAGATTTCTACAGAGTCCAATAAAAGTCGCGTGAACGAGCTTGTTCACAGGAGCTCAGTCAAAACAAAACAGTCGACATGCTGGAAGGGTCAGACTCAGTTCCAGGTCAAGAGCCAAGAGTCAGACATCTAGTGCCCAATGAAAGCTAAGTCATGGGAACCAGCTTATTCACAGGTGCTCAATCTAAACAACACCTATAGGCAGAATGGATCAGATTCAGCTCCAGGTCAAGATCCAAGGCTCAGACAATCAGATGGCTACAGTGGATGGTGTTTGGATTGAGTGGCAAGATAGATAAGGGTAACAAGAGAAATCAGGTTAGGATCTGCGGCAGAAGAGTGTTTTCGGTGGGGAATGAAAGACGTGTGCAGAGATTATAAGGGGTTAAGTGTTGGCGAGTTCGTATGATGGGTCAGACGGTGAGTTCGTATGATGCGTCAGATGGTGAGTTCATATGAAGGGTTGGATGTATCAGTCCCATTGCACGGTTTCACTTGTAACTACCAAATGTGCTCAGATCTTTATCACCTACTTCCCTTTTGCTCTGCTAACCAGCACCCAAGAATTCTTAAAGACCTGCAAATGTGCTTTTCACGAAGCCAGAGTACTGGCTTAGATTGAAACATGGCAATTTAAATCCAACAACTGTACTGCTTCTTTTCCTGAGGAGCTAACCCTCAGCCTAGCACCTGTAATTCAGGCTTAACTCACCTGCTGCAAAGTGTCGAATGTTGTCTGGCTTTTTGGTTACAACTTTCCTGAAATAAAATAACAAATTAAAGAAGGCAAGATTTTAAAAACCTCTGCTCAAAGCATTTGCCAAGAAATACGGAATTGCATAAACTCCATTAAACAAAATGTACTGCAACTGTTTATCATGCATTCTACATCCAGTTTAGCTAGTATCATCTCTCTGACCCTAAAAAATCACTAGCAAGCCACTCAAGATCTATTTTCATTTACCCTAGAAAATCACTAACTATAAGCACTCAATTTTTAGTAATTTCTCTCTTACCCTAGAAAATCACTAACGAGACACTCGATTTCTGGATGCATACGCAGATATTTCTCATTCTCCAACCTTGTCTTCACCTGCAATCAACAAAAAAGTAAAGCAGTAAGAAAAAGATTAAATAAAACAAGTTGTACTTATACGTTCATACCTTAAGACGAGCTTGTAAGTATTAGCTTGGCAAACATTCAAGTCAAGTACAGGCAAAAACTTCACACAACAACTTAAATGAAATTAACTTGTTACTAATATTTGTCTGGCATCATTTTCATCTAACATCACTGAAACTCGCCAGGTGTCTCATTTCAGGTCCTCAGAAGATACTAGACATTTATAGATTGGCATTTTTTGTCTCCTTCTCTATCTAGTTTCCAGGCAACCAGATTTTGTTCTTCATACAGCACCTCTGGATTACAGGCTGCGATCATTCATAAGCTGGTGCCCTGCACTCCGCTTTTAAGCGGTGCTTTAAAAATCCTTGAGTTTACGATTATGCTTATGATTCTAGATACATTACATACCATTACTAATGATAACATTTGCAAACACTTCAACAACGCAACATTAAGCCTTTTCCGTGGATGGGCCATCAACCTGGAATTGTGGCAAAATAAATAACGAATGTGGCATTCGTTTAATGGCATTCATTGTCTAAATTCATGAAAAACCATCCTAGACTAACAATAGAAACGCTACAAAACAGACATATGGCAAGCGATGAAAAATTATTTAAAAATTCCGTTGTTTTCAAAATTTGTTCACCTTGAAGTCGTTCAGCTTCTGTTGCTGCTCTGGATTGAGGGCTCCGAGGTCGTCCCCGTTATCTCCCAGATCGTAGGGTTCCATTCCATTCGGGGGGTCATGTTGCGGTTTAACGGACGATGACGACGCCATCTTTAAATTCTCAGGTTGCTAACCATGTCACATGGCACCTTCTATTACCTCGTTGCATGGCACCTATCCCATGGCTATCACGTGACGTTTACAAAATTTTAGTGTTATATAGCGCGATTATTTTCATAACTCAAATCTTGACGCAAGGTATTTTGTGAACGCTACATAAAAATGGCTAATAAAACTAGGCAGTAAGTGGTAATTAATTTTCATTAGATGTTGACTGTATGTCCATTTTAACAATACTCATCTTGTTGGGCGCTAAAGAAATACTGGTTTTACGAATATTCAGTGAAAACGTTTTATGATTAAAATATGATATGTTTTAGATTGTAATCTTCCAATTTTACTGGCCCAGTCTGGCCCTCTAAGCTAACTTGTTGTAAGAGTGTACGATTCGATTTGTAACGACGCATCGAAGATTGCTCAAAATTATGTCAGGCTCTGCCCCGTCCTACCTGTCTTCTCTAGTTAAACCTTGTACTTCCACTGAGTCCAGAAGAAGATTGCGTTCGGCTTCAAAAGGGGACTTTGAAGTCAGAAGAGTTAACCTACAGTTTGGTAAAAGAATGTTTGAAGTAGCTGGTCCAGCTGAGTGGAACTCTTTACATGAATCTATTCGAAGATGCTCTTCAATAGATAATTTTAAAATAAAACTTAAGACTCATTTATTCTCTCAGTGCTATAACTAATTATTATGTTGTAACGCGTCCTTTGAGTAAGACATTGTTTTATTAAGGCGCTTTATAAATATAAGTTGTATTGTATTGCTCACGTCGTCGAGCACTCGCGGTTGAGAGCTGAGATTGTTTTATGTAGATATTAGGTTAATGGTTTGTTGTGAATTAATAATAGGCTGAAGTTACGAATTAATAACAGGCTGAAACGTAAAGACTTCGTTGATTCAGCCTCCTGACAGACCACGAGAGCCTTGCTCCGCGGATCGACTTTTTATAGAATGGCGCTGGTTAGGTCATCCTGGTTTAAGTTTGGACCAGCCGCCCAGAGAAACACTTGGGAGTTTCCGGCACATGCTTATCTAAGAAATAACAGTACCATAAACGTGTAGCTGTTTCAAGAATTAGCGAAATTTATAACATTAAAAAACGAGGTTGTGTAAACGCTACCAATAAGTATGCTCTGGAATTAATAGATGTTCAGGCCAGAGACAAAAGACTTAATCAGAGAAATCTTTGTATAGACGTACGTCTTAACTTACCAGGAAGTTCAGTTCAAGGTTGTAGTTCGCTGAAGCGTAACTCTGCAAAAAATTCTGTAATAAAATTAATCCATCAACTATGTATTTGGTTTCGACCAAACTAAACGGTTTACTTAAACTCGAAGAAGCTGATTCAGCGCGTTTTGCAAGTACGATTTTGTGAAAGAAAGTTACACAGATTACGGGGCCTATCGGAGAATGACAAACCGGAGCTCCGCATTCCAAGTTTTCACTGGCGAAATTTGATATCTGTTGCAATTTTAATTACTACAAGATGTTCTCTGCAATATTATTTTTCAAATTCTACGTACCTTTTAAACTGCTTTTCAAAAGCTGCGAATTCTAGGCTGTTAAATGTACTTGTTGATTCGATAAAAATATATATATAAGTATTAATAATAATACTGGCGTGCTGCAGAAGTGATCCAATGGATTTAGAATGGAAATATCAAGTTGAGACATCAGCTGAAGATACTGAATGAGTATGCATTTGTAGCAAATCACACGGAGCCACAAATTCGGATGTACCTGTTTCATGACAGCATGAAATATTAAGATTTTTGTCCTGTTTTTAACTTGGAAATGAAAAAACTGGAAAATCTGCATCAAATGAAGGTTGTGGAGAAAGTGCTTATTGCATTTGGCATTGTTCATGAGCTTGGAGAAGATAACTACGGAATCCCAGGCAGTTTATTTCACAATTTTCACTGGTACCAGACAGTTAGATAACCTGATACTTATGTTGAAGTACATTATTATAAATGCCAATTGATATTGCATCACAATATGAAGGTAGACATCCAAAGAACAGATTTTAAAACAGCTAAATAGTGTTGATCCTCAAGGCATAATGTTTTGATGAAAAAGATTGCATTTGTTATTCCAAAACTGGAGACCTTTTTTACTTATACATGTCAGGGCATTCTGTTATGCTGCTCTAGTGTTGAAGTTGCACGGTAATTAAAAATGACTAACCCTGTGATTGAATTAGTCAAACCCCAAACTAGTTATCGGAAACGTATTGGCATTAATTGGCAGCTTTTTGAATTTGTCATGACCAAGGCTGAAAGCTTTGTAAATCGAATATGTGGCGAGAACGAGTTGGTCTACTTTTGCAGTGAAGATCATTCAGATGATAACATTGAACTTGTTCTCAGCATCATGGGTTTTGATGAGAACCGCGTCTGTCAAGCCTGCAAAGAATTATTTAAACTTTTCCAGGAATGTCAGCCAGCAAACAACTTTAGCTACTCTTACATACCTCAGGATTTAGATGATGTAAATGGTAAGCATGGATACCCAATGGGTACAAATGCAGTTGGAAACACTTTAGGAGTGCTGATGTCACCCAGCCCTCAGTCGCCCCTTCCAAGCCCAAAGTCCTCCGAAAATGGTAAGGGACAATCGTCTCTTTGTGCGAACAAGCTCCAGCACAGCGGGGATGCAGAAGAAGTCTTCACACCAAATGGTATTCAAATCCGCGTCTTCCATGGTGTTCTTGTTAAACAAGACACCGAAGCGATTGTCGTCGTAGCTAACAACAAGCTGCAATGTTCCACGTTGCCAGGCAAAGCAGTTGCGGCTGCAGTTGGCAATCGGCACCTGGATGACTGTAGCAACTTTCTTAAAGATCAGGGCCAGCTGAAACCATGCCAAGTCATGCACACAGATGCTGGGAATCTGTGGCCGAAAGTTCGATATGTAATTCACGTCATTCAACCACGAGCTGAAGATTTGAATGAACCTCAGAAGCAGCATTCGTTGCTCGAAGATTTATGTTTCAACTGCCTGCAGTATGCAAATACAAAATTAAAAGCAAAGTCCATTTCCATGCCTTTTGTTACAACTGGTGAGTTCAGTTCATTCTTCTCTTGAAATATTTCCGGTTTAACTTAAAGTCACCGCTTTAAACTTGCTGTGCACTTGTAGCATCTGTAACATTATATTTGTAACCTTAAATGACAATTGATTCAAATAGTAGTTAATTTGCTGACAAGGGATGGAAATTTAATGTGCTGGATACAGATTTAAAGGCTATTCCGGGTAGCTGTCATAGGTTATCAGCGTTTTATTCTGTGACAACAGTTGAATCATTGGTGATCAGTTGTTAATTTTTTTGAGCGGTGTTGCTTGCTTGTTTACTCCTTGAACAATGCATTACTTAAGAATGTTGCATCTAAGTGGTGTGCAAAATTATCTGTTAAAATACGTTTTTAGTTTAATGTTATGGGATCAGAATATTTACAGCACCCTTCAAAAGAGATCATCAGAGGTGCAGTAACATTCACCGCATGGTCTTAGCCTAAGGTTAGAATTTCCAGTTTACTTGGATGAAATGATGCTTCAGAAAATTGTAAGTGACAGCCTTTTGTACGAATTGCATCCTTTCTGTGTCTCTGAAATATGCAGCCTATCTCCATCTGTACAAATCACGGCCTTTTCCAGTCTCTAAATATCACAGCCTTCCTGAGTCTTTACAAATTGCAGCATATCCAATGCTTACAAATTGTAGCTATCGAATGTGTACGAATTACAGAACATCCTAAATCTGTGTCAGTGGCAGCTTTTCCCATTATCTTCCTAATCAGATTTGGAAACTGATGCAGCTTTGTGTGGCTCTGAGAAATTTAAGAGATTTACATTACATTTACGTTGCTTTTACATTCTTTCGTGTACAGTGGAAGTTTGGGCTGGTGAGACAGCTAGGACACCCCGTGCAGAAGGGATATGCCGCCAGTTATGGATGAAACCAAGAAAGTCTGCCATTTGTACAGATTGGGAATTTAGATGCTTGCCTAAATACAAATTAGGTCAAAACTGATTCTGATTTTTGGTTTAGATTCATCTACTGTTATGTATCCAGTTGTCGCCAGTGCCGTCTGTAAAGCACTTCTGAAATACGATGAGCAATTCACAGATTCTCCAGATGGCAGCACCTTGCAAGAAGTTAATATTGTCTGCTCTGATCGAGAGACAGTTATAGTTCAAATGAAGACTTTTGATGTGTTTCTGCCAAAATTGATTAACAGAAGACGACTGGAATATACTGATAAGTCACCAATTAGAAATGAGAGTTTTGTATTCCCTCGTGAAAGCAAATCTCCTACAAAATTACGACGTAATAGAAGCAGCTTGGTGAAGTAAGATTTTCAGTTTTTGCTTTATATTCATGGCCCGTATCTTTGTCTGTGTTTGAATGTCTTTGAATCTGTCTCTTTACCTATGTGTCTTTCTCTCTCTGTGTCTCATAGCCTTTCTTACTGTAATCTGATTTCACAAACAGTTTAAGAGTGTTTTTCCCCAGCTACGTGAATGTTTGAGGTGAATTTTGTATGTACTGTGACCATATAACTTGGGGGCATATCAGTTAGGGTATTTTAACGAGTTCATGTGCTATCAAAACTCGCATTCCAATGCTAGTTTAGATTTGAGATCTCTGTGGCTGCACTCTGTCAGAATTTGTGATACAACAGTGCATGTTATGTGGAGCTTCTGGTATTGGTGTGATATTAATGTCTGATTGAAAATGAATTTATTACTGGTACATTTATGTTTATAAAAAAAGTAAATGGGCTGTCCATTCCATTCTCAGCCTTCCTCGTTCCGAGATTCGGCCACATCATGCACAATGTTCCTCCAGTGTCCTCTGTCCTCCACCAGCCTGAGCATCTCCTCCATTGTTAGCCCAGTCCATGCCCTGATGTTGCCCAACCAGTTTATTCTCGGTCTTCCTCTTTTCCGTCCTCCCGGTGCAGTAGCCGACTTTCCGACCCTGTCCTGGTTGCTCAACAGGGGACGCGGACCTTGTGAACCCGGGCGTCGTCCGAGCCGGTATGGATTAAGTTTGGATTCCATTTTTCATGATGCTGTTTGGGGATGATAAGATGGTAGGCCCCCCAGTCTTTCCATCTCGCAGTAAGGAAGCCCTGTTCCAGGTGTACCGGAAGTGCCCTCCTGGGCTGACAACAGGTTTTCATGATTTGCCAAAATTTTGACCCCAGCTTTAGCAGTGAAAGTCCTGAACATTTCACCAGTGCTGCTTTGCAATTCAAGTCCACTTTTTGAATCGCTGGTGTTCTTTGTGCACGAGTTCGAATCTATCGATTGTACTTTGCTAATCAGTGCTACATCCTTGCTTAAATAGATTATAATTATAGTTGTGAGCAATTAATTAAAATAATTGAAGTCTATGCAAAATATGTAGACTTTTGGTCAGCAAGGCTTGTGGGAAATGGGCGATAGCATTAACTTACAAGACTTTGAATCCTTTTTAGCTCTGATGATCATACTTAATAGGATTGAAGAAGAAGACGTGTGGTGGAAAGAAAGAATTAATACTTATTACAATCAGCTCCAGCTGAACATATCACTGGATGACGGTCTTGAGGGAGAGCTTATCAAGCGTCACGTATTTACAAATTCAACGCTGCAGTATTCAATGGTAAGCTGTACATAAGCTTGAAACCAATGACTTTTAATTAAGTAGGTAAGCATTTGGAAGTGACTTGTAAATAAGTTTAGGCAAGATAATCAATTTATAATTTAACTTAAGTCAATCAATTTGTAATAAAGTTATGGTGTAAGGTAATTGTATGTTCATAACAAGTTCACACCAACAGCAGTACTGATCAAAGATAATTTGACTGAAGCACAAATGGAACAATGTCAACCTAACTATGGACAATGCTTCCTTATGCTTTGATTAGCTTGATGATATTCAGTATCATCGTTTTCACATGAACTTTTTGTAACCCACTGGGAATTGAAGTTCGGACACAGTGGTGAAGGCAGTTACTGTAACAAATACATATTTTGTTGATATTTTGGTTTTGTCTACCTGAGGGTTGGTGCTTATCAGTATGCTGATGATACTTGGGCATTTGTCACTCTCATTTGCTGAGAAAATATCTGAGGCACTTTGCATTTGGATGTCTTCCAACTGCCTTTAGTGAAATCCCTAAAAACCTAACTGATCACGCTTGGTTGCTGTTCACAGCTCCAAAAGATGGGCTTGCGTAACTTGAGGATTCGCTTTCCAAATGCTTCCTTCCCTACTTTTTCATACATGAATACACATATGCATGCACTTGTACATGTTGCATGAACTCTCTGAGATTTGCTGTTTGATTTTCCAGGAGGAGCAGAGTACACCTATGAAGAACAAACATCTTCTCAACAAATTGCTTCAAGGCGACATATTCATGTTTCAGAATTTCTGTGAGGCGCTGAAGCTCTCCGGACAGAACCACATTGTTTCCAGTTATCTTTCAGAAAAAGATCCATGTGCCTCTGTGCGCGGCCTTCCCCGCTCCATCTCTGAACCTGCTCTCAGTGCCGATTTTATGTTGCTGCAGCGCTGGAAATGTGAGAACCTGAGCAAGTTTCAGAATGAACTGATTGAACAGATCATATGTGATTGTGGATTGGTCTCTCAGTTACGAGCGCTGCAGGTCTTTACTGATCACCAGATGGCAGAACTAGAGGCAAGACTCTAAACTACGTAATCATGGTCTGATACAGCTTAGCCTAATCAATTCCATTTTAATCTGGTCAAATACAGTATGATCACTTGAGGCGAGTCTTTAATCTTATCAAGGGCGGTCTGATTCTAGTTCTACTTTAGTTGAATCATTTCAATATTCTAATCATTTAAGCTTAACCTATTGCTATTTAAAACAATAGCAGACCTTGAAGTAAGAGTGAAGTCTAAAATTACTTAGTCTGATCTAGCTACCCTTATCCATAAAAACATAATCTAGCTTTCTACTCTGTCATTACTTAAGCGTTATGTAGGTGAGTTTAAACTATGTATTAGGCTAGTCTAATCCTGTTTGTCTGACCTGATGCAGTCATTTGAGGTGTTAGCTTAATCAAGTGTTGTTTAGAAAGACAGCTGAACTGTAGAAAAGAATCTAACCTAATCACCTGGCAGGATTTTGTAATCAGTTTTAATATTTTAATAGACTCAATGTAAGGCTAGTTATGGTAAGGTCAGGTGAAACAGTCATTTGAGTTATAATGAGGTCAGGTGAAGCACTCAGGTGTTATAGTAAGGGCAGGTGAAGCCATCATGTGCGCTTAGTCTTTGGTGTGTGCCTGTTAGGTAAATTTGCAGCCCTTATATTATATTTATTAGCTAATCTAATAAAATTTAATAAAAGAACTTCTGCAGGACCTGTCTAAGCATACACAAAGGTATCTGGCACAAGTGCTAGACATGACAAAAATCTGGAACTGGTTCACCAGACAGTTCAGTCTGTAATGACAGGGAAACAGATTTCTGAAGGGAACTGGTAGATAGGTCGTTATTCTTGGTCTTGTAACTGGCAAGTGGTAATATTTAACAGCTATTGGCTGCATTATCTGCAAGCAATAAACTTTTCCTCGACAGTTTCATGTGGCACTGAGATATAGCAGAACTTCTGTGTTACATCACACTTTGCCTCATGTCAAGCCAGAAGAACATGTAGTTGAATTGTCAGATTGGTATTAAAGTGTGAGTGGTCCACCATTGAGCACCTGGTGATAATTGGTTGAGCAGTCATCATCAGGGCAAATAGTTGTATCAAGATTTCTGATTCACTTGCACCCTCAGCAAACTAGCGTGAAAGCGAGTGCATTGACTGTTTACCCTGTTGGTGGGAAGATCGGACTCCGATACTAGATGTATGGCTACTATACAACCCATCCTACCCATTCATCAACACTTCACCCCTTGCAATCTCTGCACAGGTCTTTTATTCAAAACTAAAAGCATTACTATTCAACAAATCCTATCCCAATTCGTTATCTTTCCCTTACTTCTCTCACAGCTCCAATTCTAAACATCACCACTGAAACAGTTGGATTGTCTGCCTGCCTGACCCTGAATCTCGACATGGAACTGATTCTGACCTTTCCAGCAAATCAATTCTTTTGTTTTCACTGAACGCCTGTGAATAAGCTGGTTCCCAAAACTTAGCTTTATTTAGTCACGACAGAAATCTCAAGATTATGACATTACAGAAACGACTGGTTACCAGCTCTCACATACTGAGGCTAAGAAGTCACTAGCACTTCATACCCATTGCTGCTTTTGGGTTTAGCTCAAAAGGCTTTTCTTTTTCTTATGCATTGGTATAATACAGTGTTCCGATGTGAACCTTCCCTGGGACATTCCAGCTTAATTATTTAAGTGGTCCATGTAAGGTAAGGTAAAGTTGATGGCAGTGCAGCCATAAAGTGTTATTTAACAATGGAAACATGAGATGATTATGCTTAAGATTTGTTTGTCTTGATTTTTAAGAGGATTTTGTTTTTTAGGCAGAAAAACATGAGACTAGTCGTAATCGACTCATGTTGCAGTGGCTAGCAAGAAGCTCGGAAGGAACTCACGAAAGATTCTGCAAAGCTCTGATGCTGAACAAACAGGCGCATCTTGTGAAGAATTACCTGACTGCATTCTCCCATTCAACACTTCGAAATGACAAGTCTGTGTCTTGCAGCACTGAACTACTGAATTCTGATAAGACTGGTATTTCATTGGCTAGTTGCAGTAGTGAGCCAGATTTTTTATGAAATGAATTGTATTTCAAGTGTGCTTCTCAGGATGTCTGAGAGGATTCAAGTTCTTTGCTATGAGCATTATGTACAGTTGTGGGAGTTAAGTCAAGATATCTGTGTTGGTAATTTTGTTGAATTTAGTTGCTGAAAGAAGTCTGGTGTACAAGTCAGCAAAATGAGAAGAGTTTGGTTATGAAACACATTAAAACACTGGAGCCTGAGACACTCCTTCAAATAAAGTCTCGCTTGTCGAGCCACCCATTAGGAAATGTCTGAATTCTTGGTTGAAATTATGATTTTAACACCTTCCACCTAAGCAGAGTTGATCTGAAATGCCAGCAAATATCATGAAGCACTTGGCCCCCATACACACCATGTATGTCATATGCAAAGTAGGATTCCCGCTACACAATATGCATGTTATATGAAAAATAGGCGTTCCATTGTGGACCATTGTAGTAAAACATATTCCCATTACATACTGCCTGTTGTGTAATGGGAAAATTACATTTTTTTGTCAGGCCATGAAATTATGAGGAATAGTTGTCCTTATGTTTGTTTTTATCTGGGCCAGATTATGCAATTGGCAAGGTTGGCAGCTGCCCAAGGCAATGAAAGACAAAGGGGACTCACAAGGCAGTCAAAGATCTTTATAGCTCAAGCATCCTGTGACGGGGTATGTGGTAGTCAACAGAGAGTTCAAGTCCCAGCTAATACGACACTTCATATCCATGGCTGCCTCTCAGGCTGGTTTAAGACACTGTTCTTCATCCTGTAACAATGCTTAAAAGATCCTTCTTAAATAAACTTACTGATTTCTGGCACAGAGGCCAGCACCCTATAAGGCCGATGAGCTGCAAGTCTCGTCTTAGTTTTGGCTCAAGTGTTGTTGTCCTGCAGTTGACCTTTCTGCTGTATCTAAGGTCCTATTTGAAGACTTTTAGCCTATCACTATTTTACCTGTTTATGCTTCAGTTAAGTGGTCTGATAACCCATGATTGGGTCACAATATACATGACAGATGTAGCTGTGAGGAACAGTTTTATGGGTACATGGCTAGCACACCATTAATTTCGTTAATTTACCTTAATTATCTCCTTTCTTGACCTCTAAGGTTGTCTCAAATCCTCAAAGGTGTTCACATGTATACAATGGCATAGTTGTTTATTGAAAGAGTGCTCATCTTAACACAGTGTACAAGTTCAGCTCCGTCCACTCCAGCCCCGAGGGGATTACCGTGGTAGCAACGTCCTCTAAAATGTCATCTCTTTCTAAAAGGCACGAACTTAAAGCACAATTGGTTTATGTCTTATCAAAGAGTGGAGCATATAAAATTATAAATGTAAAAATAGGTTTATTCGGGTGATGCCTTTGTAGACGTAATGGATGTGGCTGTTGCCGTGACGTGTTCTGCAATCCTCACTCTTCTACCTTCTGTTTTGGGAATGTTAAAATCATATAAACCATTACACTTTTTACAATCCAATACTAAACCAGTTTTTGAATTTTTCTGAGTTTGGCTTGGCTTTCTCAGGCATGGTCAAAAGTTTTAAAAATCAAACTCACTGGAACTGCTTGAGGGAATGTTAAAAGTACATAAAAATTACATGTTTGGAATATCGTGAAACAGTACTTAAAATATAAAGAGGAATTCTACATCAAGTGTTAATGGTTGCAAAGACCATCCTGCTAAAAATGACAAGAATCAACTTTAAACTCTAGAAAATTTCTTAAATCCGAGTTTTATTGACTGGATTATACTTGTACACGGTGGTTCTCGCAAATACATACGACCATGTATGAGAAACCCTCCTGAAATCATTGTAACATTAGTTAAGTATTGCTTTGGATTAGATTGAAAGTGCTCAATAATTTGGTGAAAACTGCATGTTATATCACAAACTCTACAGAAGTTATAAATTTGTTTATTATGTATGTCTCTGCTTGAAATTCTTTTGAAAGATCATGAGTTAACTATGCCACGTTATGTCAAACATTGTCACATATGGTAAAATTTGTAAATGATTTAAAAAGGCCGAACAGCTGTTAGAATTTTATGACGACTTTTTTACTTTTTCAAGTGTAGAACTGTTATAATACCAAAAGAAAAGATTTTGAAAAAGACCTTGACAGTCCCAAATCTTGTCCAAGAAATTTTTTTATATTTAGTGAGAAATTGTGCAGAAAAGTTTATTACGTGTTCAACTTACATATCGTGTCAATTGTTTGCTTTGATTACAATTTCTGTGCCATGTGAATAACACATATCAATCCAATGCAAAGGGTGTTACAAGTTCTACACCAACAATTCCTCTACTTTAGTGTTCATCAGCTGAGTGGAAGGCAGAAGTCTTCGATTCAAATCTCAGCACAGCAGAAAAATAGTTTGGCAACACCCTAAGTAGTAAAATTCAGACAGATGTTCACTTGCTTTTTACATTAACTACTGTCACCCACAAATTGTCTGAATTTCATCGGATGTTCAGTTTACTCGGCTGAATGCACGACATGCCTGCCTTTCCCGAACCTGGTCTGAAATCAGTTAAACCAAAATTTGAATGAATCCTGCACAAGCACGTAAAAGATGCATCTTTCTTTTTGTTGAAAAACACTGGTTGTGGGGAATATAAAGGCAAACAGCTTTGCTCTTTTTACTTCAGCTTTTTTAAAGAAATTATGCAAAGCTGAAGTGCATAAAAGCGTGTTCTGCACAGACTTGATGGACTGAGGGATATCTAGATGCAGCATCTTCTACCATCTGCAAGGGACTGTTGGACCATGTAGCTCTCATGTGCTCTGAAGTTCATTGCTCAGTGTCATGCCTCATCTTTCAAAGCGGTCCAAGGGCTCTAAACATACATAGTGTTGACTGTCAAATGTGGATGGGAATCCATCAGCTTGGTTTTGCATGTGTGTGGAAGCCGCCCAGTGATGACTTTTCTAGTTATCTGTTTAAATTACTGATGAACTGTTCGTTCTTAATGACTTTTACACATTTAGGCTTTTTCAGAACTTATGGTAACAGCTGTTTTTTGTTATTCTGCAGTACTGGATTGGAACAACCATTAGTGAATTCACTCAGAGTGGAGCTACATAAATAAATATTAAATTACATTTGCACAAACACAGCACAACAACAGCAGAACTATTGCTCACTTTGCTGCAGATAACGGTGGTTTCTTTTTCATCGTCTGACTAGCGACTATCTGTGTGGCCGGTTTCCTGAAAAGCAACGCAACTTGATCAACTCCATATCCATATTACATCGATCAGAAATATCTAAATCATTCAGAACCAGTTGCATACAACTGGCAATTACACTGTAATAAATGTAAATGTAACACTTGTTTGCAAGCCACTATATCAGCTCCTCAGAAATATGGTCCCATGTCCATTTTTTTACTATGGTTTTACTTAAAGCAATCATCAATTGATGCCTTGAGCATTATGATAATGTCACTATAAAAGTAAGATTAAATTAGATTAGATCGATGGATCACTCAGCTAAGGTGCAAAAGCCACTCGGCAATCCAGTGACAGGACATTTCTAAAATAATTTTGCTATCATCATCAGATACAGCCATCAGGATTTAATTAAACTGATTAATTAAAAACATTCCAGTAATGAGTTTTTGACTGTTACATGGCATGTTAACAAATACTTACTTCCTTACCACTGTCAAATAATCCTACAACCTGGATAATGTTTAAGACACTTAGAATATTAATACAGACTCATAAAAAAGTTTAAGACAACAGTTAACAGTCAAAAACTGATTGCTGGAATGTTTTTATCTAACTGGTGTTCAAATCCTGATGGCTTTGTTTACAATTGTTCAGCAATTCTGCCTGCTCTTGACCCCATAAACTGCTTATAATCTAGCATGTCCGTACTGTGTTGACTGAACATTTTCATGTGCAATGTAGCAAAATTAACATGAGTAATTTTGATGTCTGAACATTGTGCGCTAACTTCTTGTCAGTTTTTCCTTTAAACACTTTGGAGATGTCCAGCTGAACATAGGGCCGTGTGTGCCCTGGGTCAAGGTCCAGTGAAGCACCTCCATTGTTGGTCTCCCTTGCATCCATGTCTAGTCGAAGTGGGCAGAACAGGTTGAACCATTGCTAACAAGAAAACAGGAACAACCATCGCTATCATAGAAATGTTACCTTGAAAACAAACATATAACAGTGCTACCAACATAGAAACACATTCCAAAAAATTACAAACACTACATACTTTGTTATAAAAATTATAAATTACATTTAGACA
This sequence comes from Norana najaformis, assembly GCA_964023275.1. Classification (NCBI taxonomy): domain Eukaryota; kingdom Metazoa; phylum Annelida; class Clitellata; order Crassiclitellata; family Hormogastridae; genus Norana; species Norana najaformis. Next base: position 35,234,154 of record OZ029917.1, read on the forward strand.
TCAAAATTACTTATGTCAATTAAAATTATTCAAGAAATCCACTTGTTGAATAAAGTGAAAGACATGATCAGGAAAAGTAATTAATTATTTATTACTTGTAAGCATTCAAAATGAGCAGGTCTGAAGTCATATGGTTGCTGTATAAAAACGTGTAGGCCTACATATACTTTAAAAATAATGTTTTAAACCCAAAGGATTATACCACAAGGGTAAGATAACAAAAATTAAGTTAGAGAGGTATGTTTCATCAATGGGAATAGCTAGTCTTTGCCAGTGTCCAGCTTCACAAAGGTGCCATGCAGAGCATTATGCTCAAGTGCTGAAAGATGTTACAACAAGAATGAAGTCTCTGTCTTATCTGCCAGCAGTTGGGCTAGGAGTGATACAGTTGAAATAATTAAAATACATAAAATTTTAGTTTACAGTTTTTAGCTTTATATTAAATAATTATAACAGACAACAGAAAAGACGCTGATGATTGAAGAACCTTTGCTGAGAAGCTGAGGCCAATGTCGGTGAATGCATACTGCCACTGCGGCAGACCAAGGTGGACCAACATCATTCGATAGTAGCAGAGAAAGGACTCGGCTAAGAAATGCCATCGCAGGCCACGGTCCAAGAACCACACATCGGCATTCTGGGCAGGAATGCCTGCAAAGAAAGTAAATTACATCAAAATATTTGTACGTTTAAACTGACACGGGTTTAAATTCACACAGATTTCAATTCCACTAAATTTCAGTTCATGTGGCATTTCATTTATCTGACTACGACTTCACTTGGTTTAAAATTGACCCAAATTTAAATCACCTAGCATTTACTATAAATGTATTTCAGTAACAGAGCATTTCTAGATTGCCTTCAAGTACTTCTCATCACTGAATTTGTGATCACCTTGTTGCTAATGGCTGATGCAAACAATCTGGGCCCAACATTGTTCAAACTGGTCAGTTATTGGTGGACCAATTCAAAATGAACCAGCCCGACTATCTGGCTTAGATGTTAGGCGTCTAAATACCGTCCAAAACACAGAAAATCTTAAGTGGCAATGGTTCCTGTTTCATCTGGTGATTATTCACTTGTTTCATAATAAATGACCTGGCCAACAAAATTTTTAAAATTCACCTAGTATTTAACCTATGTAGGTTTCATACTTTGGGTATGTGCTACGAAAGAGTGGAGACTGCTTAGAGTAAGAGCTCATCCAAGGTACAATTCCTCGATCCCAAGCTCAGGGAAGATTCAAGACGACATAGGTCGATAACATCAAGTTGTGGACTGAATTCTTATCATTCAACCAGTAATCACAGGAGACAAGGGACAGAAGCAGATGGCACAAAATTGTCTGGTGCACCCAATCCATGGCTCGAGGATAGCTCAAGACAAAACAAGGTTCCCCTTAGTTTAAAATTTTTTGCCCAAGGTACATATGACTCTCTGGACTTGAAAAGCTCCAAAGAAATAAAATGTTTAGATTGGCTGAATTTCATCAAGTCTGTAGAAAGAAAGTGCTGCAGAAGGCGACACCATTAAAGCATTCGATTGCAACTGATAGGCAAGTGCTGGAAATGATGGTATGTGTTTCTTGTGTCTCCAGATAAAAATTAGTTTATTTTAAATTAACCCAAGTTTTAATTAACTGTGTTCTCAATTCGAATGGTTGTCAACATTACATGTTTTTCATTCAACTTGGTTTCTGATTTTAATCAGAGTTGTTACCAGCTGCCAGGATTTTAAATTGTGGTTTACTTTCAAATAGTTTTTAATGTCTCCAGATGTTAAATTTCATGTAGCTTTTGAATACACCTAGTTTTAAATCATATGGTTTTAATTCATATGGTTAAAACTTCCAGGTTTTTAGTTCACCTTGCTTCGTGTTGTGATAGACCAAACAGACTTTTCCAAAGCCATCGCAGGGATCCAATTCAAAGATTCGACTTCTGTGGTCAAACTTTGGCAATGACATTTCTAAGAGCCAAACAAAGAAAACACAGTTTAGAAGTTAACACAAATGTGACATGATGCAACTAACTAAATGTACTCTGACCTACTGCAATGTAAAAAAACTTAATTTAATTTCAGTTTACTCTATAAACTTAAGATCCTATGTTGCTGAATGATAACAATTGCCTGAAGTTGTTCACTATATCTGGGATCTCACTCAAATTCACATTAGCAAGCAAACGTATTATTTAGCCATCCCGGTGCAAGATCGGGGCATTATTAAATCAAAATCCTCTTGAAACCCAAAAACTCTGCTAACTACTCAACAGACTGTAACACCAAACCTGAAGCTAGCAAGTTATAAATTTCACAACCAAACTATCTTTATAACAACAACATTTAACACGTTTGTACTCGCTTTTCAGCCTCTCTGTCTCACCAGTCTGACCTGATACTTTGGAATTGATTAAAACTGCATCTATCATAAATTTTGGTGTAACACTTATTCGTATAATGCATATTACTGGTGCAATAGAAGTCATGAGATCAGAATGCAAGAAAAAACTAAAAAATTAAACACAGGCATGATAAAACTGTTTGTTGAACTTGTATGAGTTATGACTGCAATAAGTAAATAAAAATACACAAAGTACACACCCGTATCTTTACCTTCCTCATTGTCGTCCAGATACAAATCTGTGATCAATATATTTCCACCATCTTGCCCACCAGTGACACCTACTGTCAATTTGTTTAAGTCTTCTAATGAATTAATAGTCATTCGACCAACGGGAATGCCAACATCTGCAAATATATCACAAATTAAAGATTAAACATAACTGCTTTCATAACTACTTAATTATTAATTATTATACCTGGTAGTTGTTATCATCATCTAGTCTAATCTTAAGACTTCTATAGTGCCGTAATTATCATGATGCAGAAAGCATCAAACGATGGTTGCTTCAAGTGAAATCATAGTCAAAATCATAATCTTATGAAGAACCCAGTCAAAATTCATTAAGTCAAAGAAACCAGAAGTCAAGCTACAGTGGGAAAGCAATATTCGAGCAGTAGTAGGAATGATAATGGAAGCAGGTAAAGTTGTAGTGGAAATATGGGTATTAATACTGCTATCCAAGGCAGAAATGATTGACCTCTACGGATTACTTTGATTATACAGATGTATGTATGTATGTATGAACGTACGTATGTATGTATGTAGGTATGTATGGATGTAAAAATAAATGTATCTGATACTGCCCTCTCTTTAAACAAGAATAGTCAGAACTTCAATTTAACCAATATCTTTCAACTTCTGTAGAGGACTTCATCTTACCTTTCTTTAGCATTACATTACATTGCACTGAAGATGCATCAAGTCTAGCATATGGCACATCAACAAATGAGAAATATCTGATGCACAGAAATATCATGGCATATCTAAAAAATGCTCAACAAATGAGAAATATCTGATGCACAGCTCTGATTCAGAGATCATCATAAGTTATTTCCTGAAACATGAACACAATATATGCATGCAATTTAATAAGATCTCTATGAGGTTACAAGCTTTCTTTCCCATTAACTTATACCCAAATCTGGTTTGTCAAGCCCCACACACCTATCAAATTAACCTTCAATTACTCAAGTAACGCAAAGCTTCAGACGTTAAGTTAGTCTGTGCATTTAAACTAAATGTACTGTACCACTAGTTTGGAAGTTACCGTTTATTTTGACTTTCCATTTGAGAGAAAATCCATTCATTACCAGGTAGAAACTTCGAAGGTCATCAGGAATCATACAGTTGTTCTTCTGCAACAACAAGCAAAATTATAGTACCACGTATGTTTACAGATTCCCACAAAACAAAGTAATAAAAGGCCAAAGGAGCAACCTTCTATCACAGAACTCCATAACAAATTTTCAACACCGAATTTGTAACATAATTCTTAAGACAATGGGAAACATTTTAAGATTACTTCACCTAACTCGGTCCTGAGAACGAAGCAGGCTGCCTGGTTTTCATTCAGGATCTCATTCATGATTTTGCCATCCTAGTGCAATATCGGTGGTATTACTGGGTCAAAGGTCACCTTAACTTCTGAGGTTAAAAAAGTGGAGTAAATGACAAAATTTTCAGATACCTTTTTTTAGCAAGACTGCTAAAGAACAATATGTTTTGGTTTAGTACAATAACTAAATAACATCAGAAACTGCACTTTAAATAACTGGAAACAGATAAAAAATTCTTTAAGAGAATTTCCGCTGGATTCGGAAAGTCCTCTATACTGTTCTATTGTCAAATTTTTCTTACGAAATCAATATGTCATGCACCACCAAATAATGCATTTGAGAAAGAGAAATAAATAACATAAAAATTCAAAAAATCTACATAAGAGTTGGAAGCACCCTAACAAACCTGTTCCCATGTTGATATCTGAGATTTCTTTGCAGGAGGATTATGCAAAACTTCAATATCACTGATTTCCTGCCTCTTTTCTACAAACAACAACTCCATAAAAAACAATGCATATTACATCACCTAAGGCAAACTAGTTATGGCAGCCATACTGGATAATGCTGCAGGGCCTGCAATGAACTATTTTGACACAAGTTCATCTAAAGTCAGAAATATTAAATGGAAGACGAAAGCAGATGTGGCTGCTGCTGCTTGGTTTCCCCATGTTATCCCAAATCCAGCTGGGCAGCTAACGATGCTTCCCCATACCTGCCTTTGCCCACAGAACGCACGCGCTTCCGTCGACTTCTTTCAGGTCCTGGAGTCTAGCATCGAGATTCAGATTTGGCCCACGCTGGTCACTCTAACCAGCATTTCCATCACGTAAAGTCTGATTGAAGGCAATCACTTATTCTTTGAAACTGTTGAAAATGTTAAGACCAAGGCTAGTTCACTCTCTAGATGAGCCACACAAAAAACGGGAACAAAATCGCGAATCTACACACCCAACGTTTTAACAATACCCAACGTCTGTCTGTCGAAGCTACCGTTATCGCATTCCGTTGCTGAGGACATTTCACTCAGTAGCCAATACAGGATTCTACAGAAGCATAACAAACGAAACTGTTTTTATTGTTTACTCAAGTTTTTAAAGTTCATAGCCTCTGTGCATCGCATGAAACGATATCGGCCGAGCCTTTAACTACCTCCCGTTGCTGGCGACCGCCATTTGTAAACAATGTTTTGCTGCATTTTGTTTTTGAAAGTAATTCCTGATTTTTGAAATAATAATAATAATAATAATAATAATAATAATAATAATAATAATAATAATAATAATAATAATAATAATAATAATAACTGACAAACTTGTTAGCTTCTTTATGATAACAGATCCACTGCTCACACCAAAGATTCTTTGGTTCACACCAACTAGGTAATAGAAGAACGGTTCACACCAGACATTCAGAATGTCTGTCAAGTTATATACATTCAGACTTCGCTAGTTTGTAGTCTCCGCGATACTCCTCCATAGCTGTGTGGAAATCGCTTATCATTTCTGCAATCAGTATCAGATCTTCTCTAACAGTATAGGAACCAGTTTAATCATCGACATAGGGAACAACCAAAACTAAAATATTCTCTGTTGACTCGTTCATTGGTTTCGTTAGCTATAAATGCTTAGCTGTGCGCTAGAGAAACTCGCTGAAGTATCTTATCTCGTACCAGCTGAGCCATAACAACAAGCAGGTCGTTCTGCATTGGTTCATTTACGTCGATTAAGTATTTTAATGTAATATTATTGTCGCAATGTAATATACTTGGACTATCCTGTAAATTGTTTAGTTTGCACGCTTTAGTAGGCGTCTTCGAATGAAGCGCGACATAAATATTGTTTCCGAAGTGTAGTATCAGATTATTTTTACTGCATGCTGCATATTGCCTCCGATGACATCATCATTTGGCGGTTACGAACAAAGACTGCTACGAAATGGCGTCGAGCATAAGTGTTGGAAAAACATTTTTGAAGGGTGAGTTTACATTTAAAAAGAAAAAAGTTGTTGCTTGTAAATACTGTAAGGGCGAGTTTAAATATTACCGAAGGAACTCGTTGTTGTATTATCACTTGCGCGCAAAATTTGCGTTTACAACTTATTACCTCCGTAGTAGAGAAGGAAAATCAGAACTTCGGCAGGCGTCTCGAATTCAGCGTATCGGTTTAGTTAAACCGATGAGGCAAAAAATATGACAGCATCACCAAGGCTATCGCACAATGTCTTCAGATTCGGAAGATGAATCACTGTTGCATCCAGTTAACAACGCAAGGGTGGCTCTCCAACGATATCAGTCTGAATCGCATATTGACCCTGACGTGTCCGCTTGCGTGGTGAAAGTTACATGCTGGGAGCCAACCACTTTTGGCCCGACTTGCGAAGAAGTATTTCTCTTCGCCAGCTACAAGTCCTTTGTGAACGATTATTTTCCGTGACACGACACAGTTATTAAGAAAAGGGCATTGCTTGAACCTAGCAATGCAAATACTGGTTTGCTTAAATAACTGGCTTCATTTGAGAGAAATAACTCGATAGGGTTGAACTTTGAAAATTAGATAGACTAAAGACTTAACTGTGTAGATTTTTTGTGAGATTGAGTGCAAAATTATAAACTTCTTGTGTTTTTGTCTAATATGTAATCATGATTATCTTGAAGATTGAAAGATTTGAACAACTGAAAGTGTTAGATGATTACTACAAGATTATGAAGACTGAAGAATGTCGAATCAAGAATATTTCATTTGGTAAAAGTGCAGTTAATTTGCAGTTAATATGCAATTACATTTTTTAATCAGTTGATTAATTTCAATTACAAAATTTAATAGAAGGGCAGCACTACAAAAGTTAGTTCTTCAACTGCTCTTAGGCTTCTTCATAAGAAAATTAATGAGTGTAAAATCACATGTACATGTACATATATGTGTATCAGCATAGCGCTTTTTGGAATTTGGAAAAGAAGTTAAGGCATGGACAACTGAATGATCTAAGAGACTGACTTGAGATCAGCTGAAATACTGTCATATTAAAGGCTTCTGCAATAACGTTCAACTGCACATCAAGTGGCCCTTTTTATATCAACATAGGCCTATTGCTTTTTTGTGACTGAGCTTTCTCTCTTTCCAGACTGACTGTCCAGTATACTGGATGATATGCCATAATTTGATTGATGTCTGTGCATCGGTTTGATCGCTCTATGGGAATTTTGAGATTAGATTTGTCTTTTCTTGTGAGAAACTTAATTGGTTGATGATTGGTCGAGTATTAGTGCAGCACTCTGAGATTCTTTAAAAGGTGCCATACAAATGTATGCATACAATCATGCATGCATACATCCCCATATATACATGCATACATACGTGGTCATGTTACACACTTCAGATGGAAGTGGCATTCTCTTATTGAATTACACTTGTCATATTTGCGAATCAGCCGACGGTTTATCTGGTGCCGTAACAGAATAATTTCATTGGGTGAACCTATTACCTTACTTTAGAGTACAGGCAATGTAATTCAGTAGCATAAATTTAAAGCTTCAATGCCTTGCTTGTTTCTGATGTCAGTGTGCAAGGCCTGTTGGAGGAACTTCAGTCTGTTGTTGAGCTGAAATGGCGGTTGAGATGAGATCCGAGTGAATACCAACGACAGTTCTCCCTAGCGGTGCAACCAGCATGAAGAGTCATTGCACTTCCTTGATCAGTGGTGAGTCACCTTGGTTAGGATTTATTTAGTATAATTCTTCTTTTGTCTCTCTCTCTCTCTTCCTTACATAATCCCTTCCTCCCTCCTTCTATTCCTCCCTTTCCTTCCTGTCTGTTTCCCTTCCTTGTCTCTGAACCATAGACCTACTAGATTTCAGATTAGTCTTTGATTAACTTTCGATTTTTATTATGAATACTCAGATACACACTGGACCATCCTTGCAATGTGCTTCATTATAACAGGATTTCTGACAAAGTACAGCTGAGAATATATGACCTAAATTTAAATCAGCACCAGTGTAATTGAACCTGGTCATAACATCATTCTTGCTACCAAAAGTAGCTTTATGTGGAGGCTACAGTGTTTTTATAACATAAAAATAAATTAGCAAGTGAGCTGTTTCTTCCCATAGGACTTTAGTATAATCTAAATCTGCATGATGGACACAATGAATATCTTAAGAAGTAGTTTACAGGAATTAATCAGTCATAAATATCTTAGCATCAATGGATCTTGACCTGTAAATATGCTGCCAAAGATTGATCGAGGTTTGTATGTCCGTTAATATTCAGCTCAATTTCGTAAAATTGTGAGGATATTTGTGTCTGCTGGCCACATGCAATACACCTATCCAAAAAGGATAAATCACCTTGTCACCTTGTGCTGTCAGCTCTTTGAGCTCTAGCGACCGTCATGATCAATCTTCTCCATTTCTTTCTTTCCAATGTCGCGTCCCTTAGTTGTGCCAAGTTCATTCCAGTTGCTTCGTGTATCTTGTCCATCCATTTTTTCCTTGGTCTCCCTTGTTTTCTCTTTCCCTCTCCACAAGCCAGCATCATTTCTTTTTCCAATCCATCTGATCTCATAACATGTCCAAAGAACCTCAGCTTTGATTTTAGCACTGTTTGTTGTAACGTCTCATCTTGCTCAATTCCAATCGCCTTGCGTACCCATTCATTAGTCCTTTTCTCCGTCCATGATGTTCTCAGCATCTTCCTCCATATCCACATTTCACAAGCATTGATTTTTTTCTCTATTTTCTTGGTCATTGTCCACGTCTCACTGCCGTATGTTACTGTTGGTATAATCAAGGCCCTCACCAATCTTTTTTTCGTGTCTGTGCTCAAATGTTTGTCTTTCCATATTTTTTCTAGTCCATTCATTGCGGCTTTTCCAATCGCCACCCTTCGGTTTATTTCCATATCGCACTTTCCTTCTCTTTCTACTACTGATCCCAAGAATGTAAAGCTTGTTACCGTCTCTAATTCCTCTCCATCCACCATAAAACTGCCCTCCTCAGCTGTTGTCATGATCTTCGTTTTCTTTATATTGAAGTAGAGTCCTGCTTTCTCGCTCTCTCTCTTCAGCCTTCTTATCAGTTCTACCAGATCTGTTTTTTTACCTGCTAATAGTGTTGTGTCATCTGCGTATCTCAGATTATTCAGTGTTCTTCCCGCTATCTTTACTCCCTCTTTTGCTCCATCCATTTCCGCCATCCTCATTATCCTTTCTGGATAAAAGGATAAATAAACGTCATCAATGTTGTCGGACAATCATTTAGCACATTTAAATTTTACTTTAACAAAAACTGTACAGTAAGCCTCATGACCAAAAACTTACTAGGTGTTTTCTACATTGCAGGTAGCCTATACAACCTCAGCTCACATAACATGGTCAGCATGTGAAACCAAAAATTTAGCAAATGGGTGTTACCTACAAAATGACGGCTCATGATACATGCATGTCTGGCTGTATGCTAATGCCAACACCATGAAAATAAAAAGGTTGTTTAAAAAGGCACTATGCCGGGGTAAAATTCTCAAACTCAGGGCTGTTTTTGGCAAATGGTTTCATGGTCCACAGTTAACATGGAACAAAAGCGGATTTCCCTTAAAAGGGATTATTTTGCCAAACTAGCACACAGGTCCTTTGTGTGGAATAGGATAGTATCTTAAACACCAAAAGCTGACCTGCACTGTGCATTTATGTGTTGCATTTATGGCAATCTGTATAGCACACTTAACCTATAAACTGATGATCTAAAACATACCAGGTGATATGGAAAGTTAAGCTTGTTCATAACACAGTGGTGTTCTGAAGGGGCAGCAAATCACTAAAAAGTGCCCATTTACAGCTGTCGGACAGCCATACACAGAGGTCTTCTAAAGCGCTCTTAAGTCGCTCTACATAAATAATCTGTTACAATTACAACGAGGCATTTTATTATATTAAGACAATGAGTATAGTGAAGAACCTTGTCAAATATTCATAGGTTCCCATGAACTCGTGATGTAACTGATGGTCAAGCAGCAGAAATAAGCTTTTGGAAAATTCGCTAGCATCCTGCAAAAACAGAAATGTTTAAATAAATAAATTCATTACTTAATAAATAAATAAAAAGTCCACCATCAAACATCAGTTCTAAGGAAGTGAAGCTCTCCTTAACCCACAATGGGATGTAAGAGAGGCCCAAGCTGACATTGGATCAATCTTTAACTCAAATAAATAGAAATGTTTGTCATAGGATTTCTTGTTTAATTCTCAGCTTTTTGCAGGCCAGAGTAAATATTTGGATGACATTCCCAACAGATGCAATTCAGTGCCTATTCCAACCATGTCCCTCCATATCCTTCAGTCGGCTGCAACATTCTGCCTTGTGTATTCAACTAGTAACCAATTAAGACTGTATGAATAGAGTCACCCTCGTCTAATCTGACTCCTGCATCTAAGGGACAAACAAGGAATTCAAACTGAACAAACCTGTGATGTTTTCTTTGCATCATATCCCCTCGAAGGTCTTGAGGAATAACTAGTCTATCACCCTTAAAGACGAGAGTGGACAGTTCATCTCTGAATGGGAAGTATGACTGAAGTCAGCTTGGGACATCCTTCGTTGTATCTGGCCACCCTCCTTCTATGATTTTTAAACTGACAGTCTGGGATCAGTTTCTGAGGCTTGGTGTATTTTTTGCAATGTTTCCTCCGAGACCGAAGGCTTTTGACTTCTTCGAGTTTGGATCTATTGACAATGAACGCTTCATTGAAGTCCTCATCTGTATGAACCGCCGGTGAGATATAGGTATGACTCAGTGTGTCCGCCCAAAACATTTGTGAGCCTTTTTATAGACTACATGAGCATCAAACTTTTGTAGCCGTAACAACATTCGTTGGAGTCATTTTGGTGTGATGAGTAGACTTTTTTCGTGATGGCTTCTAGGGATTTGTAGTCAGATTTGACAGTCACTTTCCGACCATAAACATATAAAGCCTTCTTAAAGAATAACAACTAGAGTCCATTTTGAGGATTTTGAGATATTCACAAAACAAACTCTTAAGTTGCTCTACATAATAATCTGTTACAATTACGAGGCATTTTATTATATTAAGGCAATGAGTATAGTGAAGAACCTTGTTAAATATTCATAGTTTCCCATGAACTGATGATGTTGTAATTGATGGTCAAGCAGCAGAAATAAGCTTTTAGAAAATTCGCTAGGATCCTGCAAAAACAGAAATGTTTAAATAAATAAATTCATTACTTAATAAATAAATAAACAAGTCCACCATCAAACATCAGTTCTAAGGAAGTGAAGCTCTCCTTAACCCACAATGGGATGTAAAAGAGGCCCAATCTGACATTGGATCAATCTTTAACTCAAATAAATAGAAATGTTTGTCATAGGAATTCTTGTTTAATTCTCAGCTTTTTGCAGGCCAGAGTAAATATTTGGATGACGTTCCCAACAGATGTAATTCAGTGCCTATTCCAACCATGTCCCTCCATATCCTTCAGTCGGCTGCAACATTCTGCCTTGTGTATTCAACAAGTAACCAATTAAGACTGTATGAATAGAGTCACCCCTATGAATAGAGTCACCCTCGTCTAATCTGACTCCTGCATCTAAGGGACAAACAAGGAATTCAAACTGAACAAACCTGTGATGTTTTCTTTGCATCATATCCCCTCGAAGGTCTTGAGGAATAACTAGTCTATCACCCTTAAAGACGAGAGTGGACAGTTCATCTCTGAATGGGAAGTATGACTGAAGTCAGCTTGGGACATCCTTCATTGTATCTGGCCAACCTCCTTCTATGATTTTTAAACTGACAGTGTCTGGGATCAGTTTCTGAGGCTTGGTGTATTTTTTGCAATGTTTCCTCCGAGACCGAAGGCTTTTGACTTCTTCGAGTTTGGATCTATTGACAATGAACGCTTCATTGAAGTCCTCATCTGTATGAACCGCCGGTGAGATATAGGTATGACTCAGTGTGTCTGCCCAAAACATTTGTGAGCCTTTTTATAGACTACATGAGCATCAAACTTTTGTAGCCGTAACAACATTCGTTGGAGTCATTTTGGTGTTATGAGTAGACTTTTTGTGATGGCTTCTGGGGATTTGTAGTCAGATTCGACAGTCACTTTCCGACCATAAACATATAAAGCCTTCTTAAAGAATAACAACTAGAGTCCATTTTGAGGATTTTGAGATATTCACAAAACAAACTCTTAAGTCGCTCTACATAATAATCTGTTACAATTACGAGGCATTTTATTATATTAAGGCAATGAGTATAGTGAAGAACCTTGTTAAATATTCAGTTTCCCATGAACTGATGATGTTGTAATTGATGGTCAAGCAGCAGAAATAAGCTTTTAGAAAATTCGCTAGGATCCTGCAAAAACAGAAATGTTTAAATAAATAAATTCATTACTTAATAAATAAATAAACAAGTCCACCATCAGTTCTAAGGAAGTGAAGCTCTCCTTAACCCACAATGGGATGTAAGAGAGGCCCAATCTGACATTGGATCAATCTTTAACAGAAATGTTTGTCATGGGATTTCTTGTTTAATTCTCAGCTTTTTGCAGGCCAGAGTAAATATTTGGATGACATTCCCAACAGATGTAATTCAGTGCCTATTCCAACCATGTCCCTCCATATCCTTCAGTCGGCTGCAACATTCTGCCTTGTGTATTCAACTAGTAACCAATTAAGACTGTATGAATAGAGTCACCCTCGTCTAATCTGACTCCTGCATCTAAGGGACAAACAAGGAATTCAAACTGAACAAACCTGTGATGTTTTCTTTGCATCATATCCCCTCGAAGGTCTTGAGGAATAACTAGTCTATCACCCTTAAAGACGAGAGTGGACAGTTCATCTCTGAATGGGAAGTATGACTGAAGTCAGCTTGGGACATCCTTCGTTGTATCTGGCCACCCTCCTTCTATGATTTTTAAACTGACAGTGTCTGGGATCAGTTTCTGAGGCTTGGTGTATTTTTTGCAATGTTTCCTCCGAGACTGAAGGCTTTTGACTTCTTCGAGTTTGGATCTATTGACAATGAACGCTTCATTGAAGTCCTCATCTGTATGAACCGCCGGTGAGATATAGGTATGACTCAGTGTGTCCGCCCAAAACATTTGTGAGCCTTTTTATAGACTACATGAGCATCAAACTTTTGTAGCCGTAACAACATTCGTTGGAGTCATTTTGGTGTTATGAGTAGACTTTTTTTGTGATGGCTTCTGGGGATTTGTAGTCAGATTCGACAGTCACTTTCCGACCATAAACATATAAAGCCTTCTTAAAGAATAACAACTAGAGTCCATTTTGAGGATTTTGAGATATTCACAAAACAAATTTTGAAAGCCTGCAAGTATTTTACTTATGAAGATATTGAAATGAAATTTGGCACTCTGGATACGTTATGCCTTTGTAACATGCTTTAAAGATATTGGCTAGGTGGCGCCACAAAAATTTCAACTTTGTTGTGTATGGCAATTTCTCATGACAACCTTGCAAATTTGTTTGCCATACACAGACAACATTCTACAAGTGTCATTGAATAATTACTCAGTTGTTTAACAGTAACAAAATAATTAGACTAAATATAGTATATATGGTATTAAAAGATAAAAAATGTTTGCTATATTGTTGTCCTTGTTGCATGTATCACAATGTTAGTGACTATTTTGCCTTTGGTGTCTTGTTTCTCTTCCATAACAGAATGTGGCAAAGTACTGTAGTAGGGTGCAGCTGCTTCAGAGCAAATGGTGAAGGATTGTGTCTTGCACCAGTGAGGAGTTGCACCACATCGGGGATCTCAGCTGCTGCGTTTTGGTTTATCAGGCCCATATTCTTGTCACATTCAAAATAGGAATATCCTTGAACAGGAAACATGACTGTAATGCAGTCAGATTGTTTCATGTCTGCAACAAAGTGTGTAAATAGTGAAACTTTGCGTAGTCCTTACTATGTCCAGCACATGAATCACAAATTTTAAAAAATTTGTTTCTACTGAGGTGTGTGTTAACAAAATTATCCAAGATTGATAGAACATCATCTGCTCATTTTCCACAGTTTCATCGTATGTATAAAAGTACGATTCCTTAGTTGACAGAACATGAATGTTAAATGAGTAGAAAGAAAGTTGTTTATATATTCATCATTGGTTTGGATACTTGGAACTGGCAGGTTTTTTGAGAAATCCATAGCTATGGCCATAGTATGAGGATTATCTTTTGCCTGTCAGCATGCCTCCCTCTTACATAAAATTTTTTCAGCCTTGTGTTCTTGCAGGTCATATGGTTCATCTTTAAATCTTGTAAGAGATTTTGGTTTCAATTTGCTGAAGGTCATCCTTGGCATTCAACTGGATTTTTGCGTCTTTCATTTTGACTAATGTTTCATCGTACATGCTGCACATATCAACACATGGATAGCCAAACTGAATATTGAATTCTGTGTTGAAGATCTTGTTATAAAAACCATATGATGTTTTGCTGTTTGGATACATCTTGATGTCTCTTTGTACATAGTAAACATCTTCTCAATGTTTAAGTCTTCTGGTAGATAAAACCGATGATGTTGCCCTTGACTGTAGTGTACCTTTCATGATTTAAATGATGAATGTGTTGCAAAACTGAATGCCTACCTCATCTGAGAGTTTGTGAGGTTGGCTCTAGTGAAGGCCTCTTCTGTGGACATGAATGGATCCATTTTCTACTAGGCACTTCTTCATGACTTGAACTCTGTTGTCAGTAATGTCATGAATGGACAAAAATGCTGCATAACAAATCATCAGCTGCTTGAAAATCTCACCTTTAGCAATGTGTACTATGCACTTGAATGATGACATGTGGGGAATTGCTTCAGACTGACGAAATTGACGTCTTGCCACAGGCAAAAAGTGTAATAAGGCTACTAAGGAGCATCCTGGCCATTTCTTGTCGTCGCTGAATTACACTGTTGAAGCAACTTTTCTCGTGTTACGGTAGAAATTTTCTCAGTGCAGTTTCTTTTGCACGTACAAGGTGGTCCTGCTACATGACCTTGCAAGCACGGTTTTTCAGTTCATCACCATTTCCTCTTTAGTTTATTCGTAGGCTCTGGATGTTCACCTTCTGCTGACAAATACTCGATCGGTGCAGCTTTAAACATTAACAAGGTATAGTTAATTTGGAAATCTAATTCTGTTACAGTAAGATCTAGTGTTCTTATTGCTAAAAAATAGGAATACCTTCAGATCTACTGGCTTTAAACATAACCCTGTTACAGCCATATCCCTGATACCAGAGACAGCAGTTTCGCTGGTGCTGACGACATCTAGTTCAGTGCTGCTGACTACTGTGAAGAACAGGGATGTCTCGGAAAAGAAGAAGTGAATGAATCCACTGCAGTGACGTCATCGACTGCTGTGGTTAGTCAGGGAGCTGCTATGGAGGAACCAACCGGTAACATTGTCAACTGGTTGGTCACCCGAAAAGCCGTATATTAAACTGGAAGGTTACAATGGAAAGACAGCTGTTCAGGCATTCCTAAAGAAATTTGAGGTTTGTGCCTGTAACGGTGGATGGACAGACGATTGAATCAGTTGATGTGTTCATTGACGGAACTGGCTAATCAGATACTGTAGGAATTTGATGTCACTGCCTTAGTTACTTGGTATGAACTAGTTCAGGGGCTCCGCGCCTGGTATGGAAGGGGTGATCAAGCTGCTCTTTGTAAGACGCAGTTAGCGATGAAACGACAAAAGGACGAAGAGGATCAGAACATTTTAGTCCAAGATATTTGGCATCTTATGACCCTTGCCTATCCCGGACCAACGTCAGTGCGTAGTGAAACAGTTGTGATGCATGCTTCCTTGAACACCTTAAACAACAATTAGCTAGCCTTGAAAGTCGGAGAATGCAAACCAGAGACATTAGACAACACCTATAAACTAGCTTTGCATCTCGATGGGGTATGAGAAGGCTGAAGATGCTAACGGGAATCCACAACAGATGTATCAATGAAAGATGCAGTGGTCATCGGTTCTACAGCAACAAGTTCATGGAGAGACACGTGGTCAGACTGTTGCCGTTATTGCTGCAGGCTATCCGGTCGTCTGGTCCGGGTTTGCCTGATGAGACATTCCATGCATAGGGTCATGGCAAAGGAACCTCTCTGGGAGGAAGAGACAATCAGTAGAGGTGTCAACGTTGACTTGCCAGAGGAGTGCCTAAAAGGAGCGTCTATGCACTTTATAAAAGTTCAGATTCTTGCATAGCATACATAGGGGAACGTGGGCAAGACGGACCATGTATCTGTTTTCCACATATTACATGCCACTTATGCAGCATAAAAATCTGAAAATATTAGTGAGAATAGGTGACAGTATGGTTCACCTAATGAAAAAAAAAGAAAATGTAGGAATTATGTATTTTTATTTTTTTGTAAATTAAAAATGGTCAGCCATTGAACATCCTGTTTCACCAGTGTTGGTGCATGATGGATGCCCCTTTTTGCCCACACAAGGTTAATGTTGATATGAACATGTTTCAGTGTCTAGGAACAGTGCTGTGATTGTAATGCCTATGGTCTGCACATATCACAAATGAACTTGTTAATGCCACTGTATTCAGGGCACTGTTCATGGCACCATAGTTTGCATTTTGAACATTGAATCAAATTTTCAGTCGGGTTCAACGAACAGTACACTGCAGATGATACAGTAACACTTAGTTGGTTTCTTTGCAACACTTCCATTAATCAATCTAGTTGTTCTTTTCTTTTCTTGTTTCTTATTTCTATATGCTGGCTTTCTCTTTTCATTGGCTGTTTTCTCTTCTTTTGATTCCCAGATTCATTCTTTGCATTGTCTGTTTTATTCTTGTCACTGGCTGATTTTTTCTTTTTATAAGCTTGTTTTCCATTTCCATGTTAACTCAAATGATGCCTTTTTTTGACTTCTTGGATTTGTTCAGTGTTAAATTTTCAATTTCCATCTGGTTGCTCTTGAATGGTGAACTCATTATGTTTTCAGCGGACCATATACGGTTCTATCAGGTGGCAGCATTCTGTGAGATGTACGAGGGGGAACAGATATCATGATTAAGCCAGTGTCACGAGCATAATCTATAAGATCCACTCAGTATGATTACCAGTAATATGATTATTCAAAATCAAAACAACATGAAGTGTTTGGTGTTGAGCTGGAAATACCAGGAGTAGCCTCCATTAAAACTGTTTTAGTCTTGGGCTGAAGTATCAGGAGTAGTTTCCATCAAAACTGGATTTTGGTTTGATGTTAAACAGAACAGATTATTAGGATTAGCTTCCATCAAAACTGTGTCTTGGTTTTGATGACAGACAGAGAGTAGTACCAGGAGTAGCTTCTATTGAAACGGGGTTTTGGCCTGATGTTGGGCCGACAATACTAGGCGCAGCTTCCACAAAATCTTGATCTTGGCCCAGAGCTGAGCTGAATTCACCTGCATTTGTTTCCATTGGCACTGGATCTTCGAGAAGTGTTGATATTGTTTTTTATAGCAACTGCTCTGTAATCTCTGATGGGGCAAACTCATCTGTGAAAATGTCCGGATTGAATGGCCATATACCAGTCAATTTGAATCCATTCATTGCTTTGTCCTTAGATGCCATCCATAAAAATGCTTCATTGAATAACCCTGCCACGTCACAATCAGTTACACGTTTACCAGGGTTGCTAATCATCCACTGGTCGAATTGCCTTAAGTAGATTTTCAGCAGACCATATGCGGTTCTGTTAAGTGGCAGCATTCTGTGAAATGTACGAGGGGGAAAAGACACCATGATTATGCCATTGTCACTAACATAATCTAGAGGGTCTACTGAGTATGACTACCAGTAATATGGTTATGCAAAATCAAAACATTTCTCTCATGGGAGCACTTCATAAAGTTTGTAAAATGTTCCAGCTAATGAACGAAAACTTTATCAATCCATCCAGATTCGGATGCATAACCAACAGAACCAGTTGGTGATCCTTGCAAAAGAGCTGCAGCCATTTTCATCCCTGAAAATATTAAGGCAGGTGACACTTACACATCAGCTGCACTAACCACAAATAGCTGTTATAGTTCTCCCTTTTTTGAACTGGTAATTCTCCCAACTTGTTTATCACATCTGCATGTGATAAGTTTTTGAGGCTTCTGTACCACTGTAACAGCTGTCTCATACATGTTAAATATGTCACAAGCTTGAAATTTTATAGACATCTTTCAATAGGTCAAAAAATCTGTCAACTTGCACATGATTGAAACCAGTTGCACCGGCCAAACTGGTTGCTTCTCGTTTTCTTATGGGAAACCAGAGTGTCATTTAAGAAATCCAGCAAGCCACTCGGTTCCTGCTTCCTGCATTTCTCTGTTGAATGGCTGAACTGCATCATTCCTTTCAGCAAGCTCGTAGGCTAGACATCTTATGGCATCGGATGTTAAACCAAAGAGCATAATCTGCATCTCGATACCGTAATCAACAACTTCTGTCTCCAATTCTTCATCCAATACCAGTTCAAAACGACCAAGCTTTGCTTTTCCTGGTGCCTTGGTTTTTCTTCTATAATTCTTTACCATTACCATTGCTGTAGCCTTGCTCCAGACTTTGTAGAGCCACAGAACAGATGTCTGCCATAGCTTGGAGATCACACAGTGATGCTGATATTAAGAGGTCACCAGCATACATGAGGCACCCCAAGAATACCTCCCCAATTTTACAACCATGGCCAGATTGCCAATAAAATTTCAATTATGTCATTGACATAAACAGCAAATAGAATTGGGGACAGCACACCACCCTGCCTAACTCCACAGGCCAGGGTTATCATGTCTTATAGCACATTACTCTGTCTTACAAAAAGCTGCAGTCGGACTGTACCAGGTTTTAAGAGTGGTTAGAAATTCACGAGAAATTTGTTTATTCATTAGCTTATCGAACAAGGCAAAGTGATTTACTTTGTCAGTGGCTTTGGATATGTTTATAGTAGATCCTTGGATAGTAAAATTATTCATTACTGCTCTGACTGAAAGGAGTGAATGTGGACTACCCAGCCCCGTTTTGAATCCAATTGCAGGTCAGATGTGCACTAGTAGGTACCATAATGCTCCAAGGTACACATTTCGAAGAGTTTAGATAAGTTTGAACTTAATTTGATGCCTCGATAGTTATCACTTTTGCTTCTATCTAAGGTGGACCCTTTTCCATGGGAATGATTATGCATAGACCAAAGTCAGTTGGAACTCTGCCATGCACAGCATTTGGTTGAATAGAAGAGACAGTAAAACAATTAGTCTAGGATGAGCATAATCAAGATGCTCTGTTTCAGTGCAGTTCAGTCCAGGAGCTTTACCTTGTTTCATTTTATGAATGCATTGCTCAACTAGTTCAACAATGTTGCCTTATAGTTAGGGACCTGGTTATATAGGCTAAACCTACAGAGAAATTATTTTTTAAGTGTCTTGCTGGCTCTTAGATTATTAGGTGATCATCAGCTCTAAAATTAGTGGCAAAGCCCTAGCAATATCTCTTGGTTTGCTAAACTCCTCTACTGATAATGGAGGCTTATGCTTATTTTTGAATTTGGTTTGCCAAGTTTTCCAGAAAGAGTTTGTATCCTTTGCCAGGAGATATTCACGGAAATTATTGGATATACTGTATAGGCATCCTCCACAGATCTCTTGTTTCTAATGGCTTGCTTATATCCTGCTTTGCACGCCTTTTGGCCTCACTATTTGGTCCCTGAATAGGTCGTCCACATGCTTTCCACAGGTCATGAGCAGCTATGGACTTGTTCTTCAGGTCAGAGAGTTCATCATCCCAATAATGTTTATAGTGTGATGCAGTAGTTTTCGGACAGTGATTGTATGCCGCTTGACATAAGGCATCTACAGTCTTGTTAAACATGTCATCTGTGGTATTTCCATGTGCACATGGGCATCCAACTTCACACTTTGTAGCAAGATATGAAGTATCAGTAGCACTTAGGTACACATTAGTAACATGGTAATAGGAAATGAGTTCCGCTTTGTCCCACCTTAATGACCTTACCTGATACTACAGGAGCCCTGCCTGACATTTGTTGTCTTTGCCCAATAACTTTTTGTCAACAAGTATAGCTACACCTCCAAATGGCGTGTCTCTTAAGCTGCCTCGACCTATGGTATCCAATGTAATTGAACCTGGTCATAACATCATTTTTGCTACCAAAAGTAGCTTTATATGGAGGCTACAGTGTTTTTATAATATAAAAATAAATTAGCAAGTGAGTTGTTTCTTCACACAGGACTTTAATTTAATCTAAATCTATACGATGAACACAATGAATATCTTAAGAAGCAATTTACAGAGAATTAATCAATCATAAATATCTTAGCATCAAAAGATCTTGACCTCCAAATAAGCTTTAAGGTATTCGTCCAAAGTCACGTGCCCCTTGACATTCAATTCAATTCGTAGTAGCTAGAAGATGTTTGTGCCTGTTGGCCACATATATTGCAGCTATCCAAAAAGGGTAAACGTCCATCACTGTAGTCAGACAATCATTTAGCACCATTTGCCTGTCAAAATTTTACTTTAACAAAAACTGTACAGTAACACAGATTCAACAATTAAAACTTAAAACCTATGTTATGTTATCTTTGTCTGCTGCTCATCCCTGCATTATATCACCAGTTGCATTATGATGAAACAACTTTTATTAACAAGTCCACTGCATACGTAAATGGGCTGAATCACATCAAATAAGAATTACCTGCATCTGTGAGCACAAAAAATCTTCATTGCACAGTTCATTCACAGTGATGTCAGAAAACAGGTACGGAACCTGTGTCCCACAATCTCTAATCACTGCCACATAGTGCCCAGTGTCCGAACTGAGGCCAGTGTGAGCGATCACAGAGCTAAGCTCGTACTGGTACGCGTTTTCACTTGATTTGCCTGGAAAATACAGAAATACCTCACAGTTCCCGTAATCTAATGTTACTGGGCACTTACAAAGCTCTTAAATGTAGTTATTCATGCCATATCAGTTTTGAAGAAGAGGCCCTGTGATTGCTACTTTTGGCAGATGAGATAAACAGCAATCCAAGAAGCAGACCATCTCCCTACAGAAAGCATGACTCACCACAAACAAACAGACAAATACGTCGAAATGAGACAAGCTATTTATTTATTTATTTATTCACAGCACTTGTAACGCGTGCAATGTCAGTACACCTGAATCTGAGGCGTGGATGTATGTTTGCTAGGGGCCAAGATGGAATCATGCAAAAAGCCAGGATGAAGTAGCGAGTCTTAACAAGTGATTTAAAAGATGATAGCGAGTTTGCAAGTCAGGCCTTTTGAAAATATAAGAAAAAGAAAACATAAGAAAATATAGCGAACAGACCTGAATCGTAAATGTATTTTCCCATATTCAAGGTGCAAGGAAAATCCAAGTATGACACTAATTTTCGCTTGGTCTGAGTTTGCCTATGATTAAACAAAACAATGTGAAGTGAAGCTTTCCTTAACCCACAGCGGGATGTAAGAGAGGCCCAAGCTGACACTGGATCAATCCTTAACTCGAATAAATAGAAATGTGCATCATAGGATCTCTTGTTTAATTCTCAGCTTTTTGCAGGCCAGAGTAAGTATTTGGACTACGTTCCCAAGAGATGTAATTCAGTGCCTATTCCAACCATGTCCGTCCATATCCTTCAGTCGGCTGCAACACTCTGCCTTGTGTATTCAACATGCAACCAATTAAGACTGTATGAATAGAGTCACCCTCGTCTAATCTGACTTCTGCATCTAAGGGACAAACGAGAAATTCAAACTGAACAAACCTGCTCTGTGGATGTACTGTGCTGTAAGCATTCAAGAAGTGCGATGAGGGACAAACCATGAAAACCAGTACATCATTGTAGCCGTTGTTCTGATGTACACAAAAAAGTTCAGTTGTAATTATCCAGAGGCAGCAAGTGCCTCAGGCTCTTGCCCCTTTGTGCAAGCACCTATGCCTAACAGCACTGATCGATGTTCTATCATCAGAAAGCAAAGCATTATAAAAATTATAAAATAAAATAACTAAAGACCAACTCACTTGGGATTGCTAAATGCCAAGAAGGCAAACAGCAATTGAATCTGGACAAGGAGATCTGTTGGCGACAAGAAACCTTCAGCTAAAATTGAAAAAAAAACTTTTTATACAAGTTTCTTACACATACACCAGAACCTCCTCTTTTAGTACTTCAGTCAAGTCCTTTGTTATAAGAAGGTAATGTTACAATAACTGTTCTAAAATGAATTAAATTTGGAACCCAACAACTTCATAAATCAGAATTCATATTATAATGAAGCATAATAGAATGAGGCTCTCATGCATCACAAAAAAATTAGCACAACGCAGCAGGCAATTTAAATTTGAGGAAAATTATCATCTGTTAAAATTAGTTTCACTAATCTAAGATGGGCAAAATAGAAGCTTTTAGGTCAAGATTAATGACTTATGCATTTCCATTCTAACTTGTTTCTGCACACCTAAAACTGCTTCACTGGAATCGATCACAATCAGATGACTGTCACATGAGTCAAATACCAAGTCGAGTTAATTTAGTTTTCAGATCAGATCAAATGAGCCAGATTCCAAATTAAACTCATACGTACATGTTGCATCATCCAACGATTTTACTTGATCCTTTCTGTCATCGGGGCTTTTGAGTATAGCATTTCGGAATGTGCTGTTGTGAAACAACACCTGTGCAAAGTAATGTCCAGTTTGTAAATTAATGTAAATGAACGTTTGTGCATACTCTTCAATGCTTTTCAATTTAAGGGGTGCATATATTATACACTGGATCACAACGATTTTGCTACTGAAAGTAATGCATGTGCCTTATATTGATTCAAATGTGCTGATTCCAAATATGAAGTCAGAATCTGCCCAGCACGTCAAGATTTTAAGTTATGCATGCATTCAAGTAATGACGTAAGGACTCGTTTTCAGTTATGTCTTTACATTCTGTTGTATGTGTCTTCACGATTGCTGCCAATGATACGTGCATGCCTGCAAGTGTCGCCTGAAATATTCCTAACAGCAAGCCTGCAGCAGCCGCTAGACATGATTGGGCATGTCAGCGAGCTGACGTCAGCATCAATACCAGTATATAAGGCGAGATTGTGGGAATCACCGAGCTGAGAACTATGCTGAACTCGTTAGCAACATGCTAACAGCATATAAGCAACTCGGCTGCCGGATGTCACTAAAAATACATTTCTTACATTCCCATCTGGATTTTTTCCCACCAAACTTGGGTGATGTAAGCGATGAGCATGGAGAGAGATTCCATCAAGACATCTCCACCTTTGAAGCAAGATATCAGGGCCACTGCAATTCCAACATGATGGGCGATTACTGCTGGTTTCTGCAGCGGGCAATAGCGGCCACTCACAAGCGCAAGAGCAAGTGTCTAAAGCACTTTTGAACTCGTATAGAGTTAAGCTAGAGACAAAATTTCGAAATGTATGCTTTCATCGGAGTAACATACATATATTTGTATTACATTTTAAAACATATTTTAATTTCAAGTTATAAAAGAATAACATTTTGTTTCTTGTTATGAATACTCTGAGTTTGCATAATTACACAGTTATAAGGAAATACTAGTTCTGTAAAGAGTTTGCATAATTATTAGCATGGATGCTGCTTATCTTAAGATCCTGACGTGCTACACAAAATCTGACTTCAGATTTGGAATCAGCAGATTCGATTTAGTGTAGTACACATAACATATGCCTATTAGCAGGCTACTCATCAATATTCACCACCTTATAATCACTGACCATAGATTTTTTAAAGAAAACTAACCGTGAGCACCTAAATAAAGTATGACTTTGGAAATTGACATGATAGGCAGCTTTGATATTTTCAGCTGTAACATCAGCCCAAACCCAAGAGTCGAGAGTTTTCTTGCTGGCCATCCTACAGCAACTAACAGCAAAAAATTAGGTTTAACTTAAATCAACACTATAGGCAGTGCTTTACATCAAAGTAACATGTACATAATCACCACTTGTAAGGCTCAGACATTCCTTATAACTGTAACTGGCTTTTGGCAAACATGAAAATTATCTAGTCCATCTTAAAAACTCACCAACACTTCACCCCTTGCAATCTCTGCAGGTCTTCCACTCAAAACTGAAAACATTCCTGTTTCGCAGATCCTATCCTGATTCCTCTTCTTCCTCATATCTATCTTTAGATCCGATTCCAAACACCACAAACCTTAGCCATCTGACTGCCTGCCTGCCTGACTCTTGGATCTTTACCTGGAACCGAACCCACCTAGCCTATCGATTTTGTTTGAACTGAGCGCCTGTGAATAAGCCGGTTCCCGCTACTTAGCTTTCGTTGGGCGCTGCAGAAATCTCGAAATTATGATTACGACTAGCTTTTCCTAAACCACTATCTGTAGTTGGTGGTGATGCACACGAAGCGTTAGCACTTAGCCCTTCAGCCTCAGGACATGAGGACAGGTTGCCAATCCTTGCCCTGTAAGCTTTACCCCCCTTAGCAAACCCAACTTTCTCAATTAGTTCCCTTCTTGAAAAACGGCCACTAGCAGTCATCCTACTTATAAACAATATGGCCATCCCAAACTGCAAGAGAAATCTGAGCGCTGCAAGCTACCAGCAGGGCTCCCAAAAAATAAGTGAATAATCTGCATATGGTTCCCACAATGATGGCAGCACCGCAAAAACTATTTGTGAGGGTTGACTTACTCTTACCTGATTTCTTAATTCATTGATACCAATAACAGTTTTTTAAACTGTGTTACTCTATAGTTTCTTCAGTTATTGACACCAAAAAGTATTTTAAACACTTTGTTTTAGCCTGTTGCCTACTGATTATTCACTTATTCATTGGGAGTCCTTGCAGTAGGGTGCAGCGCTCTACCTTTTCTTGCAATCTGGGATGGCCATATTGTCTATAAGTAAGGCGACCACATGCGGCGACTTCTCAAGTAACCTTCGCTTACATGTATTATTATATTATCACCTGCGGACAGACTGAACAACTTACACACTGGGATGGAACAGCTGTGTTTTAATGAGTTCCTAGTTCGGCTTTTCTGTAACTTCGCACCCTCTTAGACAAAGTACACTCATGGTATATATCAGAGCTGCCGTTTAAACACCTATCTGTAGTTGGTGTTTATCTAACCCTTTAACGACCACAAGGTCGTAAATGATCATAGGTATAGGTCTAGTCATAATTATTGTATCTTCCTACTGAATCATGGTCATTACAATTTTAGACCATTGCATAATTCTGGCCACTAAGCATAATTTTAAGCATGATGACGTCATGGTATCCCCTAGAAACACCTCAAAATATAAAAACAACCAATCAAAAAGAACATATAAATCTTAAATTTCTAGGCCTATGGACTAAATAGTAAAAATGGTAACTTCATTTATAAATATATTTTAAAAATTTCTTTTCGTGTCCTGTCTGGCAACATTTTCTGCACATTTATATGCTCAAATAACATCAAATGAAATTTTTTTGACTGTCTTAAACATAAAAACATATCAGAATTTTTGGGGTTAAAATGTACCCCAAAAATTTATTCAAAAACTGGACGGACAGATGGGAAGAAGAGGTAGCCTAAAACCCTAAAGAATCGTTTGCCTCATGTCTATATCTAAAAACTGGCAGAGATGTCACAAGTTCAATTTTTTATTTTTCGGCGTTTTGACAAAACTAGACGAAAATAAAAGATTAAGCAATAACTACAGCAATTTCACTCACTTCTCAGCGTGCTGATCACAAAACTCCTTCTGTTTCAAAGGTATAAGACATGCAAAATGCTCTAACTCACTCAATGATTCGCAGCGCCCCACAAATTTAATGAATTTTTCGAAATAAACGCCATATTACAGTCAATCTGATTCTAACCCACGTCTGCGCTCCCTCGTCTTCGCCAGTGCTATGATTGGCTGATAAAAATCTTGCCGCGACTGCGATAAAGTCGCACAGATCAAGCAAGCCCAAAATTAATTGCTTCAACATGTTTACGTCCAGTAAATAATCACACAGGTCAGTACTAACAATACTTGTTCTACTTGCACTTTCCATGGTGCTGATCACAAAACTCCTTCTGTTTCAAAGGTATAAGACATGCAAAATGCTCTAACTCACTCAATGATTCGCAGCGCCCCACAAATTTAATGAATTTTTCGAAATAAACGCTATATTACGGTCAATCCGATTCTGACCCACGTCTGCGCTCCCTCGTCTTCGCCAGTGCTATGATTGGCTGATAAAAATCTTGCCGCGACTGCGATAAAGTCGCACAGATCAAGCAAGCCCAAAATTAATTGCTTCAACATGTTTACGTCCAGTAAATAATCACACAGGTCAGTACTAACAATACTTGTTCTACTTGCACTTTCCATGGTAGAGAACTGGCTCCTGGTAAAAGGAGTCAGAACATGATTTTGGACAAGATATAGGACTAAGCGTGGTTCTCACTCTGATATTCCTCTATCAGCCGACCTACCTGTGTTCCATGATCACCCCTAACGCTACCGCACATTGCACTCGATCAATGAACATTGTTACTCTTGCTGTGCCCTATTCCCCAACAGGTTTTTCTTTACAGTAGCTGGTCTAAAGATTTGTAATTCACTGCCCAGTTCAGTTCGTCTGCCAATTCTTTGATGCCATTTAGGTCTAAACTTAAAGCACATCTCTTTGATTCTACTCTGTCTCTCACCAACTATATAAATGGAATTTGTAAGTCATCGTATATGCATATTCGTGACATTCGGCGATATGTCCCTATGTTTTCAAGGATATCTTTAGCAAACTCACTGGCCTCCAGTCGCCTTGATTACTGTAACTCGCTTCTTATCGGTATCACAAAGTCAAACATGCAGAAACTTCAAAGAATCCAGAACTCTTTGGCCAGAGCCATAACTGTTACATCAAAATATGAGCATATAACCCATGTACTTAAATCCTTGCATTGGCCGGACCATGGGCATAAGCCTGGGTGTTGTTAAAATTGTCGTCATATTGTTACCTTAAATTTTGCAGAAAAATTGATCATATTCTATAATACTGCCAATGTTGATGCAGTGTGTAGAAAGGACACTCACACCAGAAAGCCTTAAGGTAGGCTTAAACTTGCACCACCTGCATTGCAGGGCAAGTGCTCAACCAACCAACTGCCATGCCACAGAAGAACATCACAGTCATATGGCTTTGTCAAGTTCTGTGGCCTTTGTGAGGGTCGTTAAAGGTTCTGTGTAAATAGGGTCAGGTTCACTGCACATTTGAGCAGGTATGCTGAAAAGGTGCTATATAAATGCTCTGGAATGAATGAATGAATAAAGAATAGATGAACATGACGTACTGCTTTCGCTTTTTCTTTTATATGTTAGTAAGTATGCATTGTGCAACATCACAGTCTCAACAGAAGTTCGTGACTTTGACAGAGAAGATCCGTAGCCATCTGTTCAAAGAAAAAGTTTCAAAAATTACAATAAGAAAACTGCTTTGACTTAAACATACTTTATTTCGTTTAATTGACTTAATTAAGGAACTTCATAACTCAAACCAAAACTTTACAAAATCAACATTATCACCTTTGATCATCACTTGATATCTAACCCCATACTGTTTCTTAACCTGACTAATGTAACTCAGTTCTCAGTGTATAACAAAGAAAATTTGCAAAGACAGAATTTGATTTAAAACTTTGTGGCCAGGGTCATAATGAAAGCTCACAAATTCCAAACAAATGTCAAAACAATACCAGTCAAGACACTGGAAACCTATCAAACAAACAGTGCAGCTCAGTAACCAACCATCTTGCATTTTACAAACTAAGGCGTTTAAATGAACCTACCTATCAGTTAAGTGGACGAGGTTCTTTGAATTAGCATCAAACAAGGCCACAGATACAAATTATTTGAGAAACTGACAGGAACATCAGGACATAAATTCTTCAGTGCAAGAGTTGTAGACTTGTGAAATGATTTCGATGACTGTAAAAGTAAGTGTACATATTTCTGTATAGCAACCATATGGCCTAGACCTTGCTCGTTTGCAAAGAATTAAGCAATTTAAGGTCCCCATGTATGGCCCAAGCTAGCCTGAGATTAAAATCTCAGAAATATAGTCACTATCAGCATACGAACCGGCATCATCACTCACAGAGGTATCTAACTAGGCCACTGTTTCAGCGTACGCTTTAATAAATGTAGCTATAACCAGTGGTCACTATGAGAGCTTTTAAGAAGCTAGGAAGGACTGGCTACTGAGCATTCCTGGTAATTTGCAGCGACTGTAACACAGATTCAAGAATTTCCGAAACCACTTAACCCATGTTATGTTAAGTAATCTTTGCCCACTGCAAAGCCCTGCATTATATTACTTGTTGCATAATAATAAAATAACTTATAATAACAAGTCCACTGCATATGCAAATGGGTTGAATGACATCAAATAAGAATTACCTGCATCTCTGGTCCCGAAGATGTCTCCTTCACAGCTTTACTGTGGTGTCAGAAACCAAGTACAGATTTTGGGACTCCCTTACCAATGCCACGTAGTGGCCAGTATCTGAATTGGGACCAGCATGAGCAACAACAGAGTTTAGCTCATATTGGCTGATGCTTGCAGTTGAGTTCTCTTGAAAATACACAAATACCTCACAGTTCCCGTAATCTAATGTTACTGGGCACTTATAAAGCTCCTGTGTGTAGTTATTTACGCGTAATCAGTTTAAAGAGGCCCTGCGATTGCTACTTTTGGCAGATGGGATAAAGAGCAATACAAGAAGTGGACCTTCTCCCTACTGTTACAGTTAGTTACAGTCACAGACAATAGGCTAAGTAAGCTATATTGGCTTTTAGTGCCTATATTTCTCCATCCAAATGTCAAGTTTTATTTTGAAACTGTTCAAGCTTGGTGCAGATATTACTTCTGCTGGTAGCCCGCTCCCAGTGGTGTAGCTAGCCTTCCGAGGGCCCTTGTGCAAACTGAACTTCGGCTATTTTTCTTTAAGTACTTGAGCAACTGGGCCTTGGCCCCTTGGGGGCACAGGGGGTCCCTGGTCTAGTGGGCTCTTGTGCTTTGCACAACCTGCACAATCTATTGCTACGCCACTGCCCGTTTCAGTGCTCTACAATCCTCTGGCTGAAGAAACATTTTCTAGCGTCCAATCGCACTTTCTTAAGATAAAGTTTCAGACTGTGTCCTCTTAAATGTCCCATTGCTGCCCTCTGGAAGGTTTGTTCATCTATATTCTCAAGTCCATGTAAAATTTTGTAAGTCTCAATAAGTCGCCTCTCAATCTTCTTCTTTCTAAGGAAAATAGACCCAGCTTTTGAAGCCTTTGTTCATATGGCATCCTAGCTAGGCTTCTGATGAATTTAGTAGCTCTTTTTTGTATTTTTCCAGGCATTCGAAGTCTTTTTGTAACAGGGATTTCAAACCTGGGTACAATATTCTAGATGTGGTCGAATATATGTATTGTACAGCATCCTGAAACTATCAACGTCTATGTGCTTGAAACTTCTTTTTATCATACCAAGAACTGACTGCTTTACTTGCTGCTTTTCTTCATGGCTGGCTCCACTTCAGGTCTTTACCGATCCATACTCCCAAGTCTTTCTCCATTTCAATCTCTTCTAGGATCACAACATCCGTTCCATCCCTAAGATGATAGTTCATTTTCTTCCTTGGCCCAATTGGCATGTGTTGCACTTGGAGGTATTAAATTTCAGTGGCCATTTCCTTGACCAATCTTCCAGCTTATCTAGATCTTGCTGTAAAATCTGTTCATCTTGCTCACTTTCTGTTTTTCTCCATGTTTTTGTGTCATCAGCAAACATCACAGAACTTTCTATTATGTCTGGTATCTCATTTACGCAGATCAAAAATAACAGTGGCCCTAACACTGATCGTTATGGAACTCCACTGAGAACTCCTGTCCAGGCTGTTACTTGCCAATTAAGTACCACTCTCATTTTCAAATTTGTTAAGAAATCTTGAGTCCTTTTCAGCAACATCCCCTCAATTCCGTATCCTTTGAGTTTGTTCATCAGTCTTTGGTGAGGCACTGAATCAAAAGCCTTTCTAGTAGGTTAGTGAGACAAGATCTGTTTTAGTGAAACCATTCTGGCTTACTATCAAGACTCCATTTGTTTCTAAATGTCTTATCATTTTATCCCTCAACCGATGTCAGTGAGACCGGGCAGTAGTTCCCTGCCTCAGTTTTTAGCCCTTTTTAAATATAGAGATGACATTTGCACACTTCCAATCTTCTGGCAGTAATTATGAACAGTATTGCAGGTAGAACATCTAAGATGTTGGCCAATTCTTTTCAAACTTTAGGATGTAGTCCATCTGGTCCTGGAGCTTTGTCCTCTTTTAGATGTGATGACTTTGTTCAACTTCTTCCCCACAGAAAGCATGACTCACCACAAACAAACACAACAAATTATGTCAAAATGAGACAGGGTACAAGAAGACATAGTGAACAGACCTGAGCTGTGCACGTATTTGGTCATGTCCAAATTGAAAGGAAAGTCAAGGCAAGACACCACTTTCCGCTTCTTCTGAGTTTCTCTATGATTAAGCAAAACAATGAACTGATAACATGAGAGAAAACTCTGCGACAGCAATTCACAAATTTTCGTTTGGCTGAACGCCAGGGAACAAGATGGCTTTTCCGCACACAGCTTTTGTCTGAGGCTGAGAAATTACAAGGTTACCTTGCACTGCATTTAAAGCAAATAACTATCACTGTTTCCAAAAAGAAACAAAATTGTTAAAATTAAAGATGATCTAATCAGAAGTTTTTACCTGTCAAAAACGAATCAAAGCAATTGGAAACTGAGCGTTGGCGGTAGGTCTAGCAGCCTTATTTTCCTAGAGCCCAACTGCCTCCTCATGCAGTTCGTACAATCATAACCCTCCAGCTCTTCCTCCTGTAACCAAATCTCCAGAATAAAAATCCAAGGTCTTACAGTATCACCTTTTACAGCAACAAAATAAATGACTCAGAGACACAGTAAAATGATCTGCATGATCTTGACGTCTGGTTAAAATGCCCAGTTCAAATGTGAGGGGCGAGTTATGATTCAGAACAATGGAAACGACCATACCAGTAATGTGTCTAGAGAACCAAATAGCCTTTACTCATCACCATAGACAAATTTAAGCTCTATAACAACATTACATTAATTGGTAAATAACATTACAAAGCCACTAGGCTACTATGTCAAGGCCAGATTTTGCAAAAACCAATTTTGCAAAATTTTTGTCTCAAGGCAAGCACACAGAATACACAGCAAACAGGTGAAATGAAACAAACTTCCTTCAGTCCAGGTCAGATTTCGCGACAGTAATATGTAATGCATTTCCTTTTTCTTGGCAGCAAAATTCATTATTAAAACTTCATCATTCAAGTAAACACAACACAGCTCACACTGAAAAATAAGGTAATGTGCAGGTGGTTAATCGCACAACTAGAATTCAAGTGACATAAATTCCTAAATGGTTAGCAGTCAATACTGCATTTAACCAAAACGTGCACCAAACCCAAATTCAGTTCTGAAGCCATAATTTACAGTGGAATTATTATCAATACTCAGATACACACTGGACCATCCTTGCAATGTGCTTCATTATAACAGGATTTCTGACAAAGTACAGCTGAGAATATATGACCTAAATTTAAATCATCACCAATGTAATTGAACCTGGTCATAACATCATTCTTGCTACCAAAAGTAGCTTTATGTGGAGGCTACAGTGTTTTTATAACATAAAAATAAATTTGCAAGTGAGCTGTTTCTTCCCATTGGACTTTAGTATAATCTAAATCTGTATGATGGACACAATGAATATCTTAAGAAGTAGTTTACAGGAATTAATCAGTCATAAATATCTTAGCATCAATGGATCTTGACCTGTAAATATGCTGCCAAAGATTGATCGAGGTTTGTATGTCCGTTAATATTCAGCTCAATTTCGTAAAATTGTGAGGATATTTGTGTCTGCTGGCCACATGCACTACACCTATCCAAAAAGGATAAATAAACGTCATCAATGTTGTCGGACAATCATTTAGCACATTTAAATTTTACTTTAACAAAAACTGTACAGTAAGCCTCATGACCAAAAACTTACTAGGTGTTTTCTACATTGCAGGTAGCCTATACAACCTCAGCTCACATAACATGGTCAGCGTGTGAAACCAAAAATTTAGCAAATGGGTGTTACCTACAAAATGACGGCTCAAGATACATGCATGTCTGGCTGTATGCTAATGCCAACACCATGAAAATAAAAAGGTTGTTTAAAAAGGCACTATGCCGGGGTAAAATTCTCAAACTCAGGGCTGTTTTTGGCAAATGGTTTCATGGTCCACAGTTAACATGGAACAAAAGCGGATTTCCCTTAAAAGGGATTATTTTGCCAAACTAGCACACAGGTCCTTTGTGTGGAATAGGATAGTATCTTAAACACCAAAAGCTGACCTGCACTGTGCATTTATGTGTTGCATTTATGGCAAACAATCTGTATAGCACACTTAAACAACCTATAAACTGATGATCTAAAACATACCAGGTGATATGGAAAGTTAAGCTTGTTCATAACACAGTGGTGTTCTGAAGGGGCAGCAAATCACTAAAAAGTGTCCATTTACAGCTGTCGGACAGCCATACACAGAGGTCTTCTAAAGCGCTCTTAAGTCGCTCTACATAAATAATCTGTTACAATTACAACGAGGCATTTTATTATATTAAGACAATGAGTATAGTGAAGAACCTTGTCAAATATTCATAGGTTCCCACGAACTCGTGATGTAACTGATGGTCAAGCAGCAGAAATAAGCTTTTGGAAAATTCACTAGCATCCTGCAAAAACAGAAATGTTTAAATAAATAAATTCATTACTTAATAAATAAATAAACAAGTCCACCATCAAACATCAGTTCTAAGGAAGTGAAGCTCTCCTTAACCCACAATGGGATGTAAGAGAGGCCCAAGCTGACATTGGATCAATCTTTAACTCAAATAAATAGAAATGTTTATCATAGGATTTCTTGTTTAATTCTCAGCTTTTTGCAGGCCAGAGTAAATATTTGGATGACATTCCCAACAGATGTAATTCAGTGCCTATTCCAACCATGTCCCTCCATATCCTTCAGTCGGCTGCAACATTCTGCCTTGTGTATTCAACAAGTAACCAATTAAGACTGTATGAATAGAGTCACCCTCGTCTAATCTGACTCCTGCATCTAAGGGACAAACAAGGAATTCAAACTGAACAAACCTGTGTCATGTCTGTATTTAGTTTCATGAGACAGAGAAGCAATGACGGATCGATGTACCTGCAAAAAAGCAAGCATGGATAGACCTGCACTTGAAAACCACTTTACCCTAACTAGTCTAAACATCGCACATTAACATCTACCTTAAGCATTTACTAATGGTGTGCTATAAATGGCAAATTCAGCAACAGTTAATGGCAAAACAGCAATTCCTCGAGTTCTCACCATGCAATGCTTAGAAAAAAGGCCTTAATGCAAAACTGCTTGACAATTGTTCACCTTCAGAAATCTGAGGGACAAACCATGAAAACCAGGACATTGTTGTAGCCGTCGTCCTGATGTACACAAAAAAGTTCAGTTGTAATTTCCCGGAGGCAGCAAGTGCCCTGGGTTCTTGCCCCTAAGTGCAAGTACCCATGCCTAGCATCGTCAGAAAGCACAGCATTACAAAATTATAAAATTAAAATAAAATAACTAAAGACCAACTCACTTGCGATTGCTGAAGGTCAGGAGGGCAAAAACCAGCTGCAGCTCACCAAGGAGGGGCAACAACAAATCTTTTGCTAAAATAGAAAAAAGCTTTTTATACAAGTTTCTTACACATACACCAGAACCTCCTCTTGATCAATTAAATGCCTTGTTATAAGCAGGTAACATTACAATAATTGTTCTAAAGATGAATTCAATTTGGAACCCAACAACTTCATAAATCAGAATTCATATTATAATGAAGCATAATCGAATGAGGCTCTGATGCACCACATAAAAATTTATCCCAGAGCATCAGGCAATTTAAATTTGTGGAAAATTATCTCTTAAATTTAGTTTCACTAATCTAAGACGGGCGAAATAGAAGCTTTTAGGTCAAGATTAATGACTTATGGATTTCCATTCTAACTTGTTTCTGCACTTCTAAAAAGGAGTCATGCAGTAAGTGAGAATGGTGGGGTTGCATGTGTTTGACTCAAGTGACAATCAGATGACTGTCAAATAAGTCAAATACCAAGTCCAGTGAATTTAGTTTTGACATCAGACCAGAGGAGCCTCATTCCAAATTAGGCTTTCACTTTGAGTCTTTTTCCACCTCAGGAGGATTCTTTCAATGCTTCTTTAAGCTCCAGATCAAACCTGGCCCTTAATTAAATTCATGATGCAGCATAGAACAGCTTTGATTCTCATACGTACATGTTTCAGTGTCCAACTGCTGTTCCCTATTATTCCCACATTCAAGAACTGCCTTTCTGAAGTCAGAATTGTGATGAAGAACCTATGCAAAGTAACGTCCAGTTTGTAAATTAATGTAAATGAACGTTTGTGCATATTCTTCAACAGCTTTTCAATTTAAGTGGTGCATATATTATTGAAGGATGGACGACATAATAAAAATACCTGAAAATATAAACTGTGCTGCATTAGTTGGAACACTGTAAAGTGGAATGCAACTAGAAATTTATAAAGCATCTTCTAAGAACCTCTTGAAGGCACTTTCTGGCAGCCCAAAAATGTTACAATGACAAACTCATGTGCAGGCCACTAATGCTCTGAACACTAGACGCCAGTGGAGAGTCTCTGTTGTCGTGCATGAGCTAACGCACAGAACTAAGCCAACAAAGTATTATCCCAGCTACACAGTGGACAACATTCAGAGCACCTGTTAAGTGTTGTACCGAATGACTGCATCACATACGTGGCAGCAAATATTTTAACTCAATGCCTCTGTTTGATTTATAAAAAGTAAACAACTTCCACTACAGTATATAAAATATGAAATACTGTAAGTTAGGTACATTTTTCAAAAGCAAAAGATAAGATGAAATGGTATCAGGTGTACCTGGAGAATGGCACTGGCAAAACAAGTCTTTCCAAGGTTTTTAACTCCTAGAAATGTACCCTGAAAAGTACAGAAAAATTATTGTAATAAAAACACTGAAATAGTGCTGTAAGTTGTTAACTATCTAACAATAACTGTTTGAATGTATCATCCTAAACTGGTTAAATCACTTCCACTATGCCAGACAACAAACCATAGCAATATTCCACTTTAAGCTTCTTTGTCCTTGACTTACAGGTGAAAAGCGCTAGTGATTGCCAAGTCACTGTTGGCTGCATTAATGGCTATTCAATACTTCATTGTTACAGATTACAACTACATTAGGTAACACATTACTAATACAAGGACATCTAGTAGATTTTCAAAACTGAGTTATTCAATGAATATGTCTACTGATAACATACAAGTACTAGTACCGTAAGTCCGATAAACAGCAACTTTCATAGCATCCAACTACACTTCCTTCCCAATTTAAAATTTCGTTTCTCACAGGTAAGACAGAAATGGGAACAATTTTAATTGAAGGAAATTAAGAAAGGCAAAGCTCACCGGCGTCCTTTTTCTGTCTTGAGCAAATTCCTTTAATGCTTCTTTCAGCTCCTCGTCCAAATTCTTCTCATTCCAAGCTTCTTCCCCAAGGCAGTTGTAGCAGTTTGGATTTTCTTTACAATTTTTTCTATCAAATACGCAATTAAAACCCATCAATATTAGGAGACATGCTTACATATACATATATATATAAATATACACAGGACCTTAAATAGTAGTGAAGGATCGCGCCCCGTTAATTCATTGAAAAGTGAACAAGGTCGAGGCCTTACGGTCGCTTTAGAAAAAATAAACATTTTAGCTTTATCTCTGCTATGAGCATAAGCGATTTCAGGGGTCTCATTCTCGACGCCTTAGGAATCTCGAGTCGAATTGTTCCTGCAGGACAGATAAGGGGAAGAAGAGGAATCAGAATAGAATCTGTGGAAGAGGAGTGTTTTCAGTTTTAGGGATTGCAACGGGTGAAGTGATGAGCCCATATGGCCCGCAACTGCGGATGGCCCGTGCCCGAATCTGAAAAGGAGGGAGCCCGCTCACAGCCTGATAAGTCGGCCTACGAACTTTCATTATAATTTCAGTAATCTACCGGGGCCTGAAATTTGGGTGGTAGGCCTACTCTGGCATTTGCATGGACCTACTGCAAGGTTATTCTGAGCTCAAGAAAACTCAAAAGTGATGAGAAATTCTGCGTTAGTCTCTCATCAGCCGCCTGCAGCTTGGTCTATAGCTGCAGGCGGCTGCAATTTTCACTGTACAGTGTAAATGTAATATACACGTTTTTCTAGATCGACCATATGGCCTCGACCCTACTCACTTTTCAACGAATTGATCGGGTGAGATCCTTTAGCACCGTTGCCCGTTTGAAAGGGCACCACGCCATTTACAGTCCCCATTTAGCCTACAATGAGCAGGTGATGTAGGCCTACTTGGTACAGGAAGAAAGGACACTGGTCAATACATTAGGAGGAGACAAATGAACTGGATTGGTCACATACTATGGGGAAATTCTCTTCTGAGGACAGTAACTGAAGAAGAATTGAAGGAAAGATGGTTCGAGGATGCCCAAGAAATATGCTGTTGGACTGGACGATGGATAAGGAAAGAAGACGGGGCTACAAAGAAGTTAAGGAGAGGGCACAGAACAGAGAAGAGCGGCTTCTTTGGATGGGGCTTTCGTTGGGTGCTGTAGAAATCTCTGGATTACGATTACGATTCTTGGACCTGCCTAAGGGCAGAACACTGAAGACATATTAGAACCTCTTTAACGACCATTTGGGTTAGCTGCAGGCGGCTGCAATTTGGGTTAGGTTTCATGGCGGGTATTGTGTGATTTTATTCATCAGATGTCGCCACCCGCAGGCGTCGTAATGAGGGAGTCGTCGACGATGTTTACACAACCAGCTTCCGGAGTGCGTATGCGTTATGCGGCGACTTGCTAGCGAATTTCTTCCTAAAATTTCCTTAGTTTTTCGGAGATTATGTCCGTCTGGAAACGACTGACTGGTAGAAAGTCGTTCTTAGCGCCTGCTCGCAAGAGTAACGATCGCCAGCCCGAAGACTTTAATCAGGTGAAACGCCCGACTTTGTTTACAAGTCTGCTGTTTTTTACGACCTGGGTCGGGATTTAATTCTAAAAAATATTATTAATCATGTGACTGTTTATTTTTTGGATTTATCGCAACGTAAAACCACGAAGTTCTGGTAGATCTTTTATATTGGAGGAAAACAGTTGGTACTTTGTAAATTGTGAAACTCTGAGTGATTATGTTATATGAACTTTGGTAAAAGTTGAATTTTAATATTTACTTTTTATCTAAGAAATTTTACTTTTACTTCAGTGTTGTATGCTAATTGGGAATGAATCACAAAAAGCAGCAATGAGACTGAATTTTTAGGGAAACTTTTGTTCTGTGTGCTAATTGTGCCAACTGCAGCGACATATCATGCAGTAATCTTGATTCCTGTGGCTTCATTGCTTTTGAAATTAGTGTCTGCTAATGATACACTGAGGTAGGGCAAAAACGCTACTAGACATAAACTGGTTGTTGTCTGAGCAATGGTTTATTGGAGGCAGATGGACACACTGGCCATGGATGACTCCATAAGAGTTTACAAATCTAGTGTAAGGAACAAAGAAAGCAGATGACCAAGAGCGGATCAAGGATACCCACTCTGCCCATGCCCCTCCTTCATAACCTAGGATGGGAAGGACTTAGGCAATTGTGGCTCACCTGTCGATCCACCGGTGTGGTGGAACATCCGTTGTTGCCTGAAGTTGGACAGTTTTGTGTAATTACCACAAAATGTATCAGCTGGCAGCATTCGTTTTATAATTTCATCTTGTAATTGTAATTGTAATGACGAATTTGTGTAGCACCGCTTCAAGAAAAACTCCTCAAAAATGCTCCTTATCTGTCAACACAAGACCCCAATCAAACAGAAACTTTTTAAAGTGCTCAGAGAAAAGAGGCAAAGAAAAACCGACTATTTAATGTTGTAGGTTTTAAGCAACCTTTTTCAGAAAGATGGACTGACCACAGTAATGATCCTTGTGCTTTTACAAGTATTTGTCATGTGCAAGCTGCTCCAATTTTGCAGTGTCATTAACATCATTAACTCTGTTTATATGAGCAATTAACTTCCGACTTGCAAATGACAAAAATTATGGCTGTGAATCTTGTGAAGTCAATCATCTTGTTTATTTATTAGAACTAATGTCCACTGTTGGCTGAAACTAGCATGGTGAGAACACTTTAGATAAGCATCCACTATCTAATGTCCAACATGCATTCGTTATATGTTATAAAAGCTGGGCAGTTTTGCGTAATTACTTCAAAAGACCAAATTACTGTCTGGTTATATAGGTCACAATGAATGTGGAAGTGTGTGTGAACATTCAGGCCAACTCGATAAATTAGTGTCTCCTGTTTTCAGGCATTACAAGAATATATAGAGGATCAACCATTCAAATTCTAGTTATGCATACATTAATGCCTCCTGTTTCAGACATTCTGATAGTACTTAGCAGATAAATAATACTTAAGCTATATGACAAAAGATTGCAGTTAGACAATAGTTAATCTAGACAACAAAAGGTAGGGGTTTGATGCTAGTTCTCATAATGTAGCATTAATTTACTTTCCTTGTGCTTTGTAGGCTGGTGGGAAATCAGATGAATCAGAAAAATGGCAGCCACAACTGCTACCAGGTGAATGAGTTGAATTGATTTTTGCTTAGTGACCATCATCTAATGTCATGTTGTTATAGAAACCACTGCAAGTTTTCGGGTATTATTCAAAGCGAGCAACTGAAGAATCAGAATAAAAAGATTCTCTTTGCATGTAATGTAATGATATTGTACTGAAATGTAGTGTGTTGGTGCAGAGCAGTATTAATATTTACTCACTCACTTGCTCACTCACTCACACTCACACTCACTCAACTCAGGCAGACAGTCACTCACATGGTCACTCGCTCAATCATCATTCATTTATTCATTCATTCATTCATTTGCTCATTCAGAGCAGTTATATAGCACCTCTGTAGTTTATCTACTAGGAAACACTTTCATCCCTAGATCAACCATTTCTGTGTTGTGCTTAAACTTTCCATAGAATGATTAATTATCTGTCTTAAACTAAGCGTCAGAAACTATCACAGCAGTATCACTAAAGTTTTTAGCCTTTGCCTTTCTGAGTTATCAGTATGACCCATTGTTTGCAGATCAGAATGTTTATTAAATGTTTAGCTCATGGCTGTATTTGGCTTTAGTGGCCTGCAGCAACACACTGAACGATGATAACTTTGTGAAATTTTTACTACCTCTGAAAATCTTGTGAAAGGTGCATCTGAAACTTTAGACTAAATCCAAATCCAGTATGTCATGTCATGTCAATTCGTCATCGTCGCGTCACGACGGTTGACTACATGATAAGGCCATCTTCGACCAAAGCCATCTATTTTGCGCGCAGCATCCAACAACCTGGTTCCCGATAAGCCAGTCCAAGCCGAGATGTTGTCAGTCCAACTTATCTTTGGCCTTCCGCGGCCTCGGTTCCCCTCAACAAGACCGATCATAACACTACCCTTGATGGCGTCTTGAGGATGTCTCATCACGTGCCCGAAATAACGCAACTTGCGGGCCTTAATGTGACCCAGCAGCTCGATTTGCACCCCGGCCAGTTGGTACACCTTTTCGTTGGTCATCTTCTTTGTCCAAGCAATCCGCAGTAACTTTCTGATGCACTTGTTTTCAAAAGCCTGAATGCGTCTCTCCTCCTCCTTCTTTATTGTCCAGGCCTCACACCCATATGTCGCCACCGGCCATGCCAAGGCCCTCATCAGGCATAATTTGGTCTTAATGCCAATTGGCTTGTTTTTCCACATCTTTGTGAGCTTAACCATGACTGCCATTCCCATGGCTAGTCTCGATTTCACCTCAACCGTACAGTCCGCATCCACTGCTACTCTGCTCCCCAAGTACATGAAGTACAAAATCCAGTATGGTCCATAGAAATTTAAAAGTGTTATTTACCCAGTACACAAATGTGCAGCACATGCATACTGTAATTACTTATCTGATGTAATGTTGCCTAATTTAAAACAATTGATGTGATATAAGAAGTATGTGTTGCCTGATGTTATTTTGTCTGGAGCTTCCATTCATTACATGCAGTGATTTTATTCTGTACACATAACTGCTGCTCTTCAGCTGAGATGTCATATGTGCGATGTTGCCCAGCTTTTTGTATTAGTGCTTGAATTTTACAAAGAATGTTTTATTTTGTGACCCTGTGGACATCTACTTACTGGTCAGTGGAATGCCGATGATCTAGGGCAGTTCTAAAGAAATCACTATTTCAATCTTTCTGTGGGCTTCAGCATTTGAAATGAAAATGCCTAGCTATGGCATGACTTAACTTGCTCAATCCTGTTATTTAATATGCTGTGAGATACATGTGAAGTGCATGAATACTGCAAATATTTTGAAACATTTTACTGTAGTAAAACACAAAAGATCTCTTAATCATTTTGGGTGAATTTTTCATACTTGAAACTGCTCTTTCTGTTGATGTAACATACCTAATTTAATCTCATGACTTCTACATCGTCATTGTCGTAATGCACAAGGTGTCAGTCAGAATTGTCAAGTGAAAACATTATAGTTACAAATAGTTATAAATCACAATCCACTGGAGAACCCTGATTGAAGTCATTGCATCAGAGGGATTAGAAATCAGTTATACATGATGCTGGCCTTTCATGCTGGCCAAAATTCTGGCCTTAAATGACCATAAGAATGCTTTTTTTTAGCAGATTTAGGTAAGAAAGTAAAGGTAATGCACTTGTTTAGACACCTCTCTAGAGACTCTTTAGAAGGATTGTTCTGAGGGTGAAAGATTATTTGACTGAGGCACAGCAGTCCAACAGCAGGACTTGTTTTTGTAATAACCCAATTGAAGTTTGATACCCCTTTACTGACCATGAGTGGATGTTGGGTGGCTTGGGATTCAACAGATTGTCATCCTTCCAACTACTAACTGGAATTAATGTTGCTTAACTTCACTGTGTACTTATCAGTATTTTAGCAACATCAATTGGTCACAGAGTTGTCAGCTATAATCAAAATTGCCACAGTTTTGTATATTTCTGAAGGCATAGTATACTAATGTTACGACTGTATCAAACTTTCTTATGTAGTCAACACATTTGGCCACATCAAGTTTTTTGCATCTACTTTCATGCTAGCCTTAATAAATTTATCAGTATGCAACTAAAATTTTGTTGAATTAGTTCCATTAACAGTGGAGGAAGATGCTGAGAACATCATGGACAGAGAAAAGGACTAATGAATGGGTACGCATGGCGATCGGAATTGAGCAAGATGAGACGTTACAACAAACAGTGCTAAAATCAGAGCTGAGGTTCTTTGGCCATGTTATGAGATCAGGTGGATTGGAAAAAGAAATGATGCTGGCTTGTGGAGAGGGAAAGAGAAAACAAGGGAGACCAAGGAAAAAATGGATGGACAAGATACACGAAGCAACTGGAATGAACTTGGCACAACTAAGGGACGCGACACTGGAAAGAAAGAAATGGAGAAGATTGATCATGACGGTCGCTAGAGCTCAAAGAGCTGACAGCACAAGGTGACAAGGTGAACAGTGGAATTGCAGGCTGCTCAACAATGCAGAAAAATTTGTTGTGAATTCTGCACAGCAAAACCAGAGTCTCCTGTCTTTGAAATGTCATAACGCAAAAACTACTGATATCGATGTGTAATGTTTGCAAAGCTCAGTTTAAACTAACCGGGGACATTTTAAACAAAATCCAAGAGAGTTGACCTGTAGAAGTTTTTTGAGAATAGGTGGAATAATTTTTTTTTTAAATTTGAACAAATTATTTCTGTTGAAATGGGTCACCCTGTCCTGTACTACCATATCTCCCACACCATGCCACAGCTTTAGGTAGGGCATGGTATAGAAGATATAGTAGTGTAAGGTCAATGCCTTTGCACTTGGAATTTAAAGCACTGACCTGAGTTTCCAATCTGAGTTCAGCTCTGCTTTCTGTACCTCACCTTAACTTGAACGTGGTGTTGTCTTTCAGGGGAGAAAGTTGTAAGTCAAGCGAACAAAGTGATTTGTGACGATCCGTACAGTTTAAGAGATGACGAGGAGAACGGGGAGTTGTATGTAACCAACTTCCGAGTGATTTTCCACTCCTTTGCAAAGCAAGGGGGACAGACCAACGGCAGAAAGGTAGTTACAATATTGTAATTATCATCATTGTAATTATAATTGTAATCAGCATCGTCATCATCGTTTTTGTTTACATTGTACACCACTCTGTATGCCACAACACTAGGTGCTGGACTGTCATTCACTAGGATATCATTTCTATGCTGATGATACCGATATATATTTCGTCTTGTCCATCCATACAGCTGTTGTCCACTGTCTTTGAGAAGGTGCAGTCTTGTATGGCAGCTAATAAACTCCTCCTTAACCAGTTGAAAAAAGAATTTATACTACTGGGCACTCCACAGCAGCTCAATCTAACTAAATGGTTTAAATCTTTAAAACTGGGTGACTGACTTGCTGAGCTGCTTGTAACTTGGGTGTTGTTTTTGATGTCTTGCACCAGTTATGTAAATGGTATTTGTAAGTTGTCAGCTATGTGTATTTCGTGCATTACACAGAATTAGATGTT
Source organism: Norana najaformis (assembly GCA_964023275.1). Lineage (NCBI taxonomy): Eukaryota > Metazoa > Annelida > Clitellata > Crassiclitellata > Hormogastridae > Norana > Norana najaformis. The sequence continues at coordinate 35,277,044 of OZ029917.1, forward strand.
AAACAAATGCATTGGTCCAGTCTCCTGAAGTAGCGTAACTCTATTTTTAATGGTAATACAAAGTCAGACATGCAGTTACTCCAGAGTTCAGAACTCTTTGCCTAGAGCCATAACTGATACATCAAAATATGAGCACATATCCTCCGTACTTTGAATCTTTGCTTTGCTTTTTTGTTCAGCAAAGTATCTGTTTCAAATTCGGGCTTATTGTTTTTAAAACATTGAACTGTGGCCAACCACATACCTTAAAATCAGTCTTCATTCTCTTGCTTTTCATTATTCGACCAGAATAGAACTAGAACTGTTCTTGGTGAATGAGCCTTTTCGGTTGCTAGTTCAAACTTTTGGAACTCTCTTGGTGAATGTGTTCTTTCTGCACTGTCTCTTATATCATACAGGTTGCAGCTTGTGACTGACCTTTTTCATTTGGCTCTTCCACCATAGTCTGCCTGTCTGTGTCAGTGGCCAGTAAAACTGACCTGAACTGACTGAAACTGGCTTGATTTTGGTGCGACATCGGTTGATGCCTCGTGCATTAGACACTGGCACCATAGAAGTTGCTAATTACTAACAAATAATAATCATAATCATCATGACTTATCATTCATTACGAGATTGTGCTGGTCGTTTATATTTTTAGCACCTGTTAAGAGCACAGTTGTGTTTCTACGTGTCTACTTGGACCTATGGCACTTTCTTCCGTGTTGGCCCGTCATTTTGCAACAATATATCCCGCATAAACATATACTGACTGTTTTCCGGGCTCAAATCTGGGTCAGTTGATTGCGGGTCTGAGCAGACTTCATGTAACAACAGGTTGTTTGCTTAAACATGTCTCTGTTACCAAGCAGTAGAATTTTGTACCCGTGAAAGCTGAAAAGAAAACCACAAATCATGCTATGCACTGGCCCTGTGTCAAGGACCTTGGGATTTATCCAATGCTGGCTCGAGCATGAGTTAGGAAATACGTGCTCCCCTATGTTCCTCTATGGAACGTGGGCTGTACTTACTTACTTATTGTGTTGTGGCTGCTTTGGTTTTCAGGCACTCCAACGAAATAAACTGATTGGGAACAATGACATTGCTCTGTACAACATTGACTCCATCTACACTGGTAAGCACACAGAAATCATTATCAGTGTCATAATCATCAACATTAACATCATCTTCAACGTGGATCACCATTGTTATCTTCTTAGTTGTTGTCCTGGATCACCATCGTTATCATCTTAGTTGTTGTCCTGGATCACCATCGTTATCATCTTAGTTGTTATCCTGGATCACCATCGTTATCATCTTAGTTGTTATCCTGGATCACCATCGTTATCATCTTAGTTGTTATCCTGGATCACCATCGTTATCATCTTAGTTGTTATCCTCATAAGCCCTATCATTGTTGTCATCACCATCAACCTCATACTCATCATCGTCATTGTTGTCATCTTGACATGAATTGGATCATCATCATCATCATCATCTTTTTCTTGTTTCGTCCTGTCCTTTATGGTCGTCAGAGTCTTCATGATTATGATGGTATCTGGAGATTTATATAGCACCTTTTGTGAACCTCTCACAGGTGCTGGGATATTAGTATTATTTGTTTTATTTATTTAAATATTTACATCACTTGTTGCTCATGCCAATTCAGTAAATCTGAAGCTGAGGCATGGAAGCAGTACTAGTGATTTCTTTGTCAAGATTGTGATGCTGGTTATGCTCTTAGCATCTGTAAAGAGCAGACACTTATGTTGTCCAAGTTCCTATGTTCATACTTGCAATTGTTTTGTAATAGAGGACAATGATTGTGGCCTATTATTGCTAGACATTATTGTGGCTGTGTGTAGTGATTAGATAAAATTGTCTGACAGTAGCCAACACTGCTTTGACACCAGACAGTTTACATCTGAAAATTCTAGCCACATTACCATGTGCTTTGCAATTGTAATTATCAGAAATTTATATAGCACCACTTCCAGATAAACTACCATCTGCTTTGTAATTGTACTTGTAACCAGAAATTTGTACAGCACCACTTCAAGCTAAAGTAATCAGAGATGCTCTCTGCACTGGTCTTAACGATGTTAAGTGTAATTAAGAACAGAACATTCATTCATTAGTAAACATTGCTCAGATAAATAGAAGAGTCACCAGTGGCAAGCTTATGCAGAGCCCTACCAACGGATCTTTGATGAGCATTGCATTAGTAAAGTAGCAGTTTTAGCTTAGCAGGTTTAGTTTCTGCCCGGTGCATGGTAGTGTAATGGTTAGAAAGCTGCACTCTCAG